>JARQZK010004340.1:862500-1105000 GCA_030704885.1 Cynegetis impunctata
GCATTCAGCATATTCATATTAATCAAAATCATATTATTTTATGCACCTACCTTATATAATATAATTTATTACTTAAGATAGAAGGTATTTACATTTACTGCATTTCATTCAATTCAAGGTTTGTGGCAACGCTGCGGAGGCTTAGAAAGGTATATTCTCAACGTTCATTATGCCTGCCACAGAAAAGCAAACAACGGTGCAAATACTCCGAATGAATACTTCATTGCAATAGAAAAGCAAAACACATGTAAATGGTAACACGGATAGGAACCCAGTCTCATACAATGTCGACCAATCACAACTATAGAATTTAGCGTGACATCGAGTGAATTCGTTGGAAAACATTAATTGAATCGTAGTGGTATCGTAGTTACTAATGGCAGCGTGTTTACTTATAGTGCTCGCGTATTGTTTTAAAATGAGTTTGGTTACTGAAGTTAATTTCAAAAATTTCAATGGTGACTTAGTGGAATATTTGTTATCCCATAACTTTAGTGCACTAAGTTTTGAGGATAAAGTTTTGATAAAAACATTGAGACCTACCTCTGAATTAAACAATTTGGTGCAGCGTAACAGAAAACAAAACCGCGGTTTTAATACTAGGAATTATGAGAGACATTCTTGCCTAACCGGATCACAGGTAAAAAATAAATTATTTTGTTGGCATTGTTTACTTTTTACTAGTGAAAATGTCTCTGTTTGGGGCGGCTTAGGATTTGAGGATTTAATTCTATACCTAGTTGAAAGTGAGGAATTTTTCACCGATAAAGTAACTTTAAATACAGCACGCGGATTAATATCTTACTTACAAGATAAGGAATTTATATATTTTTTAAACATCTTTAAATTAATTTTTGAACAAACAGAAATAGTTTTTCAAATCTTACAGCACAAGTTGTCAGATGTAATTTACACACGAAATCGGCTCAAGTTTCATTTGGAAAAAATTTCAGAATTTCGTGCAGAAGTTTATTTTAAAAAACTATTTTCTGTATTTCAAACTACTGATGATACGACTCAATTTAGCCCAAAACGAAATAAATTCAGTTACGCAGATATGGAGCTTCACTATAAGCAAATATTTTTTGAAATTTTGGATACTATTAGGGGTCAAATAGAAATAAGGATCTCTAATTTGAAAGAACTGCATTTCTTCGACTTACTCAATAAAAATTTGTTAACCGGATTTTCGGCTAATTTTCCAGATAACCTTTTGGAAAATTTATGTCAAAAATACACTTCTTTTGATAAGGTGGCCATAAAAAGTGAACTGTGTGTTGTTTATAATGACAATGAAATTTTGGGGCAAAATGAAAATCATTTTAGGACTTTTAAATACCTTTTTGATAATGATTTGAATCAAGATTTACCCCAAGTTTATAAACTCTTATGTCTAATTGTTTCTATCCCGGTGACATCGGCTTCCGTAGAGCGCTCGTTTTCCACTCTTAAGAGAATTGAAAGTTATTTACGAAATTCAATGAGCCAGGATCGTTTGAAAAATATTAGTTTGTTGTCCATTGAAAAGGAATTGGTAAAACTTTTGGCGAAAGACAAAAAATTTTATGAGGATATTATAGATCATTTTGCTAACGTTAAAGATCGCAGAATCCCGCTAATCTTCAAAAATATATGATAACTTTTTATTTGCTCTCACCAGCTGTTTACAAATTCGTTAAGTAGGTAGGTAGGTACCTATTTTGTGAAAGAAAAAAAAAAAATTGCTGCATAGATGAATTGATTAATTGGCTGAGAAGAGTTTTTGTGAATATTGTAAATAGGAGTTGTTGGTCTCAAGGTAGACACCCGAAAGTGAAAACAAATTAATAGCTTAGGGTGCTTGTTTTCCTTTGATTTTCTTTAAATTATAAGGCGGTTGACCTTGAAATCCAAAAAATTTTCGCCTATGGTGTATTTTTTAAGACCTCTTGTAGCCTCCCCAAACCAAAACCTCACGAGCCGCCACTGTTTGAAAGCCCTTCCGGACAACACCCGGACGCCCCCTAAACTAGGACAAATCCGGGGAGTCCCGGACGGATGGCAACCCTAACTTACGGTAGTAAATAGGGAAGTGGACAGGGAAGTAGGCAGCGCGAGTATGTAATCGGGTCGCTCGTGCTGCCATTCATCAAGCCCTTTAGCCCAGTCAATAAAGGTTTTGATGGGAAAAAAATTAGCGTAAGGCTGAATTTTACCCCATCGATAAACCACTACTAGAGGATCATTTTTACAAAAGTCCCCTAAAATCTACCTGGAGCTTCACCCCCTACCCCCTCTCAAAGAACGAAAACGACAATAACTGCGGAAAGCCCTAAATCTACGATACTGATAATCGGATCAAGTTGAATTTTTTGTTGTTGTGTTTGTTATAATATGAGCTACAATAATGGTCCTTTTCATTTTTACGTTAAACCTAATAGATTTCTCATAAATGAATGTAAATGCGCGACAAAAACAATTTTTTAACTCTAACACTTTATATTTTCGCGTATAAGTTTTTTGGATATTATATTACAGGAAAAAACCTCAAATGAAAATTGTAGATTATTTAATTGTTAATTTATTGGTGTGAAGGTTTGCTTATTCTCGTGCGGGCTGGCACAATAGAGGGGAGGATGCAGCAATTTTTAGCTGCGATTACGGGCGGCTGACTATTTCGTTGATGAGTCGTAATGTATTAAAATATATGAAATATGAAGTCATCTATTGCTTATGCCAATTTTGATTCGGGGGCAAGGAATTCCTTAACCATTCTATTTGATTTACGTTCCATTATCCACCACCTATGGATCTGCCGTGTCTCATAATTGCAAAACCGGCAGCTGTTTACCACAAGGTAACAGCTTTAACAGCATCACGGACCATCCACCCACCATTAAACTATAGTAAAAATATATCCTTTTTTCCTTTTAAAATTCTCGCTTTTCATAACAAATAGTTCATAATTTTTAATATAGAAATTCAATGAAAAGTATGTAGTATGCTATTTACAATATATAAGTCTTTATTCTATTGAACTTGTATCTGGATCTAATCTATATTTTACGGAAGAAATCGGCGAGTTTGAACATGTCAACTCATTGCAATTCTCACACATTGCAGAACAAACTATGTTGACTTTCCTGCACCCACAATATCTTCCACATCCTTGTTTGCATAATTTGCAGTTGATGCAAAATATCATCTGGGGAAAATGGCTTTGATGTTTTAACCGGTTTCAGTGTTTTTTTCAATATTCCATTGTTTTCTGTAGTTTCCATTTTCCATCTCCACTCTGTGGCGGGAAGTTTATTTCCTAATCAACTCTGTACTTGTAAAAAAACTCTAAGTATGTTTATGTGGTGTAATTTTTATAAATTCTCTATAACAATTTTTGTGATAAACCGTAAACCGTAGCTTGTTTAAAAAAAAAAACAATCATTTTTGAAATCGAAGGTTTCTTTTAAACTTCCCAGAACAAAAGAAGTGGAAGCCTCAGGTTCTTTTTTCATCACAGCAGCTCGAATACTGGTTGGACAAGTGTACTTTTGCCTGCACGATTTATGGACAGTAATTTTCGTTCTCCCAGTAATCTTTTCATAAAGTCCACCATTTAATAGTGAACTCGCTTCCTTAATGGATTTTAGTCCCTTCTCGACAACAACTGTATCGCCTTCCAACTCGTTTTCACAAAAAATGCAAACCAAACTAGAATTATTGTCCATTTTTAATAAACAAAACTTTCAATTCTTAAAACAGTCGTTAAAACTAACACTTTCAACAAAATAAAGAAAATCACTTTTTCCTTCAACAGACTTAAGTCTACTGCCAAAGTCAGTTGGGTAAATAGGGAGGCGAGAGGTGCTATAAATATAATGTTCCATGCCAGCCATTTTGCCAGTTTCCGGCCGCCTGTCTTAGTCGGCCGACCGAATTCGCAGCAGAAGTGTGTTAATGCTTCCTCCCTCTACTGCACCACCACGCACGTAAAGGAACACACCTTGACATAGTTAAATTCAGAATTCAATATTCTACAACTTTTATTAACGTCTTTTTCCTGTAATGTGTCATCCAAAAAACCTATACGCAAAAATATAAAGTGTTAGAGTTAAAAAATTGTTTTTGTCGGGCATTTACATTTATTTATGGGAAATCTATAAGGTTTAACGTAAAAATGAAGAAGGCCATTATTGTAACTCATGTTATAACAAACACAACAAAAAAAAATTCAACTTGATCCGATTATTAGTATCGTAGATTTAGGGCTTTCCGCAGTTATTGTCATTTTCATTCTTTGAGAGGGGGTAGGGGGTGAAGCTCCAGGAGGATTTCAGGGGACTTTTGTGAAGATGATCCTCTAGTAGTGGTTTATCGATGGGAAAAAATTCAGCCTTACGCTAATTTTTTTCCAGGTTTCATGTTTTCGGGTCTTCGTTGACTGGGCTACTTGCTAGGTACTCAGTACTATCCATTCAACGGAGGTAGTTCGTAAGAAAAAGTTTAGGCAAAGTTAAGGCTGCACGAGTAGGTAGCGAATATCACATGCTGCCGTTGACCGTTGGGTTTCATGAAATGATTTAACTAAAATTCCGTGTTTAGTTCTGAATTTCATTCAAAGTACAATATACAAGAATATTAAAAAGTGTTAAACGCACGCGAGAACAATTTTCCTTAATTTTTTGAGTTTCCAAACCAGAGAAAAATGAAACACTTTTCATTCTTTTCTAATTTAAAAAAAATTTAAAACAAAAAGTGCTGTCGATTATGCAATGTTGACGTTATGTATTGCTGGAGAATGGACTGAACTGAAGCAGCATGTGAAGGGTAACCGCCTTCGAGGATGACTAAGTAGTAAGTATTCAGGACTGGATAGAATCTTTATTCAACAGAAAATAGAAGATAGTAGCAATTCGAAGGAATTTTCCAGGAAATATATCAAGTATCTTTTTTTGTCCAGATAGGTAATTGGAATAAATTTCGTTTAGCGGATTGACGAAATGTACCTTCCTATGTACCTTCCTCAGAATACACAAAATATGGTTGTTGGCACGCTGTGAAAGATAATAGGATGTGTTTTATGATATTGACGAGATGTGAAGATTCCTAACTTCCCTCAGAAGACGTAAAATACTCACAACGCAAAAAACTTGTCATTCTATTTCCCGGCTTTCTCAACAATACCTACTCACAAGTTTTTTTTCAATATAGAGATCTTTATGGAATTTTGCGAGAATAACTTTAAAAGTTCAATATATCTCTTAACACAAATAATTTATATATTTGTTTTTGATCTAATTCGTATGTGAGTTATATTGTCTCATTATTGCCATTTTGCAATGAAGATCCGAGAAATGGAAATGTAGCAAATAAGTGTAAACAAAGTTAAAGAAAAAAGTTAGTAAGTGAAATTGTATAACTTGATACAAGTATTTACTGTTTATATGCGTTTAATGTACATGCGATTGGAGTGTTTACTATTCACAAGGATAGAAGGATAGAGAATAGTGAAATTGGATAATCATCGTAAAAAAGAGTATCGAAATAGAAAAAACTGAAAAACAACTACAACGTTGTACGTGTGCGAGTGCGAAAAATACGTTAGGTGCGGGAGTACCTATTTTTTATATATGTAGGTATATGTATGTATACAGGGTGATTCACGGTGGATGGCACATTAGACATTTCTGGAGAACAATATGACAGATCAACAGAATCAATTTGAAAATTCAATGGAGGGCAAAGTCAGACATTCTCTACCCAACTAAAATATTTTGGTAATGCGGCGTTGCCACTTCTATTAGAAAGAAGTAGCAACTTTGATTTTTAAAATGGAACAGCCTGTATATATTATTATGTTTAGAATCTCTAACAATTTCCCAATAAATTTTCATAATATTTCCCTATACCTATCTGTTACCGTTTTCGAAATAAAATTTTTTTTTTCCTTCGGAAATCAAGACCTATGAAAACGCTGATATCTTTGAGTTGAGAAATACTATGATATCGAAATTTGGGTTGGAGTTTGGTGATACTTGGGGGCTTCCTACACTCCAGCCTAATCTGCGTTACTTCAATACAGGGTGGTAAAAACTTCAGTTATTTTGTTTGCTTGAAAAAGTGACTGAAAGTTGATTATTTCAAATGGAATGGCCTGTATATTATTGAAAATTTGGAAACCTTTTGGAATTTGCTTATTATTTATGTATATCATACCTATACCTAACTAGTCAGGTTTCGGACTTATGAGCATTTATTTGTGAAAATGTTCCCTGAACATGGCATCCCCATTGGTAAGCATGCCATTCTTAGGTATCTACTTTCAAATTTAAACAGTAACTTTGTGACAATCTACTAATAATATCGACATTTTCGTCACTTCAGAAATTGAAAATTCCTTCAAAAACGATGGAACAAAACTATTCAAACGAAGTTCTATGAATTTGTTTATTATTTTTGGACAGTTTGATAAAATTTTCAGCAGGACATGTAAAAGTTCAATAAAATGTATCAGAATCTACCGCCATAAACCTCCATAAATGTTAACGAATTCAGAAAAATTTCAATGCGTTTGAATAAAATTTAAAAAACACCAAGAGTCTTGATAGTGGAAATATTGTTATAAATAATTATAAAAAAGGAAAACAATTATGTTGAATGTTTCGCAATATGTTCGAATCGCCAGCCGTTCAGTTTCAAGTACTTCAAAATGCGAGTATTGACTGATTTCGACGTGGCAGATCTGATTTCATACGGATCCAAAGCTTCAAATATTTGTAACAATTCGTCTCTTGAACGCAAGTTTATGTAGGTATTTGCAACTTCTGAGATGTCGAAAATATAGATATTATTAGTAGGTTGTCACAACATTACTGTCAAATGGTGATCATGGCATGCTTACCAAATACCGAATAGGGATACCATGTTCAGGGAATATTTTCACAAATAAATGCTCATAAGTCCGAAACCTGACTAGTTAGGTATAGGTATGATATACATAAATAAAAAGCAAATTCCAGCAGCTTTCCGAATTTTCAATAACATACAGGGCATTCTATTTGAAATAGTCAACCTTCAGTCACTTTTTCAAGCAAACAAAATAACTGAATATTTTTTTACCACCCTGTGTTGAAGTAACGCAGATTAGGCTGAAGTGTAGGAAGCCCGCAAGTATCACCAAACTCCAACCCAAATATATATATACATATATATGTATATTTATATATATATATTATATATATTATTCACCACAGCGCCTGTGTGCGAAACCTATGAAGCGCCTCTTTTTTATGTTTCAACTAATTTTTTAAAATTATTTGTTGATAAAATTTCGACCGAAATAAATGTTCGCCAGTTTTATATATTTAAATTATATTTTCCTAAATATGTAGGTAAAACCAGTTCGTTTCCGCTTGCCGATTACTGCGAAAAATAAAACACGAATTCAATTTTCACAAACTTTATTTATGATGTTATATCTAATTGTGTACTTAGATATTAATAAAAAAATAGCTGACTTTTTTCCAATAATACTGATTTATCTATTAAGCATGCTATGTTTAAAAAACAACAGGAGTCTAAAAGGTGTAAGAATATAAACATACTCAAATTATACTGTTCTGTTGGCGAAATCCTTAATAGTTTCGTGTATGTCTATATGGTCTAATATGGGCTCCTCTATAGATATTGTTGCTAAATGTGTTAATCTTTACTGGCTCATTGTTGAGCGCAGGTAATTTTTTATAAGATTTAATTTAGAATAGGAGCTTTCTGCGCTTGCTTTGGTAACTGGTATAGTTAGAAAAATTCGTAACGCTAGAGCATACAGCTGTCAAATTGTTTAAATTTATAAATTCGAGAATTTTACCCATCTGTCGTAAACAGACTTTTACTTTTCTTCTCGAAGGGCCATATTTTGATATTTAATATTTTTGAACAAATTATATATTATATCGGCGAGATGCTCACTAAAATTTCTGGACTTACCAATCTTCGGCGTGGTTTGTCCTCTGGAGAGCGCTCTCCTCCTTCACCACCACTTCACTAAAACCACACTCTTTAAGCAGAATTAAGCTGTGTCCTTTTTAATGTTCCTGTTAACGTGTAATAACGTTGAAAATTATTAATTCTTAATGCGTAAATGAAAATCAGAACGGACGTTTTTCAATGCACCTCAAACTTGTTATGTCTCTCCCAAGAATGTTTTCTGGGTTTGCGCATCATACACATGCACATCTGTCTTTCGTCCAAAAAAAATGAGCATCTAGTATCTGCGGTACATTAGCTTTTTAAGATGCAAATAATAACAAATTAAATATGAAAATAAAATGTCCTAGTTTCCAGCATTTTCCACCCACCAAAAACTTGTTAGTTTTTTCCCCAAAAAAAATTGAATAAAATATACTGGAAATTAATAATGAATCTTAATTAAAATATAAGAAAACCAAATAAATACCGGGTCAGGAAAACTGACCCGGTAAAGGACAGAGTTTGACTACAGGACGTTGATATATTCCGTTAGGAGTTTTCAATGTAACTACTCGAACTACTCCGTCTTCACCCGGATGTAATTTGACAACTCGTCCGAGAGTCCATTCCAAGGGAGGTCTGAGCTCATGTTTTATCAATACTAACATACCCAATTCGATATTGGGTGTAGATTTTAACCATTTTGAACGCTGCTGTAACGTATGCAAATATTCGTCTTTCCACCTCTTCCAAAAATCTGAGTTCATTCTCTGTATCATTTGCCATCGCGACAACCGATTCAGCGCAACATCTGAGAGGTCTGGTTCAAGGAAGCTATTGAATGTTTCCATGGTCAGGAAATGACCTGGGGTTAAGGGGGTAAGATCGTTTGGACCTTCGCTAATAGCAGATAGAGGCCGCGAGTTTAAAAGTGCCTCGATCTGCGTAATTAGGGTATATAATTCTTCGTACGTCAAGATCTGTTCACCTACTACTCGACGAAGGTGCGTTTTAATTGATTTGACACCAGCCTCGCTCAGGCCATTAAAATGTGGAGCTGCATGGGGATTAAAATGCCAATTTATGGATAGTTCTCTAGCAGCAGCTTGTGAGAATAATATGAGCTGATTATTCGCTCCCTTAAAGTTAGTGCCTTGATCAGAATACATATCAGAGACTCTACCCCTCCGAGCAATAAAACGACGGAAGCTTGCGAGAAATGTATCAGTCGACGAATCGGACGATAATTCGAGATGCACTGCCTTTGTAGCGCAACAAACAAAAAGACAGATATATGCCTTAAGAGTTTTTGCACCTCTATGTTTTCCTGAACGGATAATAAAGGGGCCAGCATAGTCCAACGAAACGTGTGAAAATGTCTTTACTTGCGAAATCCTAAAGGAAGGGAGATCTGCCATAACAGGTATATATGCTTGAGGTCTACTACGAAAACATCGAACACATTTAGATATACATCGATAAATAGCACTGCGAGGAGAGAGTATCCAGAAAGTCTGTAGCAATATATTATGCAGAGTTTTGAGTCCGGGATGTAAGTTTTCATTATGAGTCTGCTGTATTACAAGGTCCGTGAACCTATGCTGTTTTGGCAACAAAATAGAATGCTCAACCTCAAAGGATAGAGTTGATTTTCTTAGGCGACCACCCACCCTGATCAATCTCGATTCATCAACAAAAGGAGCAAGCTTTCTGACTGGTTTAGACAGAGAAGTATTATTTTTACAAGCCACAAAGATATCCGAGAAACATTCGTTTTGAACGTGTTTAACTATGGTCTGGAAGGCACAGTGAATTTCTGGTTGTGTCAAAACGACAGAAGCATAAACCTTCGATTTAGTCTTTATGGCAATAAAACGAAAGACGTAACAGAGGATACGCTGAACTTTTCTTAAAGATGAGAATCTTATGAGTAAAGTCGATATGGAGGAAGACGAAATCGAAATATGCAATGCCACCTGTGGTCTCTCTTCTTGAAAACGTCTTTACACAACAGAATAGATGGCTGTTCCGGCCAATTTTCTTCTCTTTCTAGAAGAAAAGCAGGTCCTTGCCACCATGAAACATTTTCTAATAGTTGTAGAGGAAATATTCCTTTACTTACAGAATCACCGGAATTAAAATCCGTTGGAACACATCTCCAAGAGGACGGGGGTACAATCTCCTGAATATGCGACACTCTATTAGCAATGAAAGTTTTCCATCTATCTGGTGAATTTGCGAGCCAAGCGAGTGTCACCTGTGAGTCCGACCACGCATACATGGCATTAAATGTGAGGAGATCTGAATAAGCTTCTTTCACTGAAAGTATTAAATCAGATAAAAGATATGCAGCGCACAGTTCTAGTCGTGGGATAGAAACCACTTGAAGTGGTGCGACTCTAGATTTTCCAGAAATCAGAGTAATTTTAATCTGGCCAAAATTCGTAATGGATCTGAAATATACTACACAACCATAGCCTATAGTACTAGCGTCACAAAACCCATGCATCTCCAAACGAGAGATGTTCTCAGTTATAAGACATCTAGGCAGTTGTACGCTGGATAATTCAGGTAATTCTGACTTAAACCGATTCCATGCATCACTAATATCTCCAATGACTGGAGTATCCTAATCACACTTTGAAAGCCATAGTTTTTGCATAATATGCTTGGCAAGAAGAATAACAGGTGACAGAAAACCAAGAGGATCGAAAATCCTTGCGATTTGTGAAAGAATGCCACGCTTAGTGCATGTAGCACATCCAGAGTGGGATTCCTCTGTAGACCTAAAACCTTTATAAATCTAGGACCATCTGTGTCAAAATTGAGCGGCATTTGTGTGTCGACTGTTGGAACAGCAGCAAGAATAGAGGGCTGGTTGCTTGCCCATTTTCGCAACTCGAAACCTCCTCTTTTGAGTATATCAATTAACTCTGCCTGTAGCTGAAGAGCTGCATCAACTGATCCTGCGCCTGTGCAGCAATCGTCTACATATATAGATTCCAGTAGCACCTTAGAAGCTGCAGGGTAAGTATTTTGTTCTAAAACTGCCAACTCTTGTAGAGTTCTTAAGGCCAGATATGGAGCAGAAGAAACACCAAAAACAACTCTATTAAGGGTGAACTCCTTTATTTCCTCATTTCTTGAGAAGCGCCAGAGAAATCTCTGAAATCTTCTATGTTCCGGGAGTACTAGTATCTGACAGTACATTTGTTTGATATCACAGATAAAGGCTACTTTATGAATTCGAAATTTGAATAAAATGATAGATAAATCCTGATGCAGTTTTGGGCCTGAGAAAAGCGTGTCGTTCGGGCTTATACCCCTTACACTCTTAGCACTCGCATCAAATACTACTCGAAATTTAGTAGAGGCGTTCTCCGGTTTCACTACACAATGATGGGGTAAATAGAAGGCTGACAAAGACTTGTGATTTGAAGTTGGAACCTCGAAAATGTATTGATGTTGCATGTATTCCTTCATAAATTCAGAATATGCTGTATGTAAATGAGGGTTCCTATAGAGCCGGGACTCTAGAGATATGAATCGCCTAAGGGCCTGTGAATATGAGTCTCCAAAGTCCGGTTCTGTGTACTTAAATGGAAGGGGAACAACAAACCTTCCTGAAATATCTCGACGAACTGATGTCTTATATAGTGTCTCACATTTATGATCGTCTAGGGAAAAACTAGGACTTTCTTTAGGAATATGATCTAACTCCCAAAATTTTTGAAGAGTAAAATCTATTTGGGGTTCGAGAGCAGCATGACGAATTTAGATGTATTGAAGAATAAATTACAATTCTTACGCAGAAAACCAAATCAAGACATTTTAGATTTCATTGAAGAAATCAAAACTCATAAAATTAGAATTAATTACAGAATAGATGCGGAACCTACATTAGATGCTGCATTAAAATTGTTACACAAACAATTGGTCTCGGACTTAGCCAAAAATGTTTTAATTAGTAATGTTGCAATAGAATTGCAAACCTCCTTACTTACGACACCGAATATCACATTCGACTTAGCTATAACAATGGTCGAAAATTACATTTCCCAAAAATCCCAGTTAGATTTAATGCGAACTTGGAAGCATACGAGTGATAGCCAACAAAAGGTATTTCCTTCTCGACCAATTAATGTACAACCTTAAATAATTACGCAAAGACAATTTCCCACTAACAGACAAGTTTTCGGAAATAATCGGTCAGAAATATCAAAAACAAATGTGTTTAAACCTAATAGTAATTATATACCAAAATATAGACCATCCCCTATGTCTACGACAACAGCTAACCCAATAGCACAACAAAGACAATTGCAATATAGTAATCAATTACCCCACTATGCGTCATATAATAGAAATGCGCAAGATTATAATAACTTTCAAAATTCAAGACAAATAGCTCCTAATTATATATCGGAAGAAATTACTAATTTCGATATAGAGAACAACGATGAAAATAAAAGTGAGAAAAATACTGAATTCAATCATGAAAATTTTCAGATAAGTGCCTCAGAAATACCGATTCACTAAATAATGCGGAAAAAGCTTTTCAGCTACAAGGACAACCACTTAATTTCAAATCGAAAATTAATTATAATATTAGAACAAAAAATGAGATTCCAATTCATTCCAAAATTTATGAATATCCGGAAAAACATCGTGAAAAAATTGAACGGAAACAAAATCAAATAAATAACGAGGAATTTAATTACGAGTTGAAATTCAAACCAAAAACGTGTAAGGATACGGACTACTTGTTCCGATTAAAAATAGATGAAGATGAATCATTATCTTCGAAGGACAACAATAAACGAAAGGAAGCACTTAAGATAAGCGATGATGCATCAATATCTCGAGATTGCAACAATGATGAATGTAATATAGACCACTCGATTGTCTCCAGCGAAATTAATATCTTAGAAGATGAGATTAATTCTTTATCTCCAAACATAAAAACAAACGACCTAGATTTAAATATAACTATTCCTGCAGATGATACATCGCATGAAATAATTTCAAATTACGTACAGACAAATCGTGAAACCTTGAAAAATATATTGCAAGTAACGAATACTGCCACAGACAAAAACGCAACAAATATTGGAAAATTAATTGAAAAGCGACGAAGTCAAAAAGACTTTCATGAAAATGAAGTTGTTCATTTAAAACAAAAATGTCAATCCAAATTTAAAGAACCTTACAAGAAAATATCTAGAAACATTATTACAGACATTAGGATCAGAAATCCTCAAAGCAAACATTTCTATCATAGAAATCGAATAAAATAAAGAAGACATTAATTACTTTTCCTAATTTTCAGATGACCCTTGTATCCTTCATCCTTTTATTTATATTGGTTAAAGTTCATACATTCTCTGTTCAAGAGATTTCACATAATTTGTTACCTATACATTTAGGCAAAATTTATGTAGCCGATCATGCTAAATATTCATTGTTTCATTACGATATATCGGGAATACCCAAATTAATTAAAATCCAAAAAGAGATAATTGAAGAAAGCATCAACACGACGTATACTGTTCCTGTGTACCAATATCTGGTTATGGCTAATACTTCGGTCAATAGAAATAAGCAAACTTTTAATAATATAATCATACAGAAAATACGTTCGCGAAAAGGCTTATTGAATATTGGAGGATCCATTTTTAAATTTTAATTTGGTACTTTAGACGGGGACGATGAATTAATATATCAAAAATATTTTGAAGCAATTAAAAAGAATGAGAACATTTTGAAAACTAATCAGCAAAAAATACTGCGAATAGTATCCGATACTCAAACGAAATATGTGAATACTATTAATTTTTTAATTAAGAAAACTGAACAGTTAAAGGTAGCTAACGATTTAAGTTTAAAACTTAATCTAATAATTCTCCATTCACACCAGATAGCAATAATATTATCAGAAATTGAAAATGCCATCAGTTTTGCACGTTTGCACCTCTTACATGAAAATATTCTACCTCTGTCGAAATTTAATGAAGTAATAAAGAAAGAAAAAATGTTACCATTCTCTCATTTAACAGACTATTATGCTGTATGCGTAACAAAATTTTCATTAAGGGTTTCAATATTTTATTTAGCATAACCATACCAATTTTTAAGAATGATAAATATGGCCTGTTTAGATTGTAAAACGTACCTTTCCGAAATACCAGAATTCCTAACCTTAATTCCTATGGGTTAACACGCAACGAAGAGATTGTATGGAATACCGAGGTCATTCAACAAGTCGAAGACTTCTACATCTGTAAACAAGAATACCTGAAGAAACCCCCTGAATGTGTCCGAATGGTTCTAAAAACCCTGCAAGAACATTGTAATCGCAGTTCGGTTGAGCCTCAAGAAGATTTATTCGAAATGGAAAATGGAAATATCATTTCCATTAACAATGAAATGATACAAGAAGAATGCGAAAGTGGTTCATTCTCTCATAAAATCCCTAAATTGTCTCAGATTACGTCAGAATGTATAATTACTGATAGATTCAAGAGAATACACCCCCGAGAAGTTTTCAACACATATGCTCAGGTCTATCTTGCGCCACTGGAAGCGAATTGGACCTATACTACAAATTGGAAAGATATCCAAGAAGAAGACATCCCCAAACTGGACGACCTATACCAATGGGCTCCACATCCTACAACTATAAGTTTCATAACAATTGTATTTGTAATTTTCATTATTATTGTAGTGCTTATACTTTTTTATAGAATTTTCTTGAAGATTCGTCACCTTAAAATTAAGGGTAACGAACATTCTTTAAATGGGGAGGAGTTATGTAATCAAAGTGCAGCTTATCCATTTTAATGACGTCAATCGTAACCTTGTGATGATTCATCGCTGCTAGCCTATATAAGCCCTCACTAACATAGAACCATAAGATTAATTGAGTAACTTCCATCTTGTAAACTTCACATCGAATAAATTGTTTTTTTTTTAAAAAGTAATTCTTAGTGTTGAAAACCAAAATTATATATATATATATATATATATATATATATATATATATATATTTATATATATATATGTATATGTATATGTATATGTATATGTATATGTATATGTATATGTATATGTATATGTATATGTATATGTATATGTATATGTATATATATATATATATATATATATATATATATATATATATATATATATATATATATATATATATTATTATATATATATAAATATATATATATATATTTATATATATATATATATATATATATATATATATGTATATATATATATATATATATATATATATGTATATATATATATATGTATATGTATATAGATATATATATATATATATATATATATATATATATATATATATATATATATTATCTGACCCGGCAAACGTTGTTCTGCTATATGAAATATTTTCATCTATCTATCATTCTATCTATCGGCCGATGTATCTCTATCTATCTAACAATCTATCTATCATTATATCTATCTATCAATCTATCTGACCCGACAAACGTTCAAATTATCAAAATGGCTATTAAAAAATATGGGTTGTTGATAGAGGGGTGAAAATTTAGAGTTGTATGTATTTTTTAATGCTACATCATAAAAATAAATAAATATAAAAAAATTTGTCCAAAAAATTTATAAGAATGTTTGGTGTGGACCACCCTAATCACTTAGGGGTATGAAAAATATATTACGACCTATTCTCAGACTGACTATTGTTATTTTCGATTGCCATCTTGCAACCCTATTGTGGATAACTATGTGGATAAAATTTATAAAAAATAAGGGTAGAAGGGTAAAAAATTGAGGGTAATATGGATTTTCTTATTCTGAGTCATGACAAAATAAAAATAAAAATCTTGCCAAAAAAATTAATGTTTATAATTACAAATGAAAATAGTCGTAAAAGGGTGAAAATTTAGGGTTGTATGTATTTTTGAATGTTGTATCATACAAAAAATAGAACAGAAAACTTTGTCACCCTCAACAATTAGGGGGATGAAAAATGGATGTTGGCCGATTCTCAGACCTACCCGATAAGCACACAAAATTTCATGAGAATTGGTCGAGCCATTTCGGAGGAGTTTAACTTCTAACACCGTGACACGAGAATTTTATATATTAGAAGATATATATATATATATATATATATATATATATATATATATATATATATATATATATATATATTTATTTATTTATATATATATATATATTAGCGATATTGATGAACTATTTATTTTATGGAAATAAATTTTTAAAAAAATTTATGTTATGTTGACGATATTTTAGTAGGCTTTCAAGGTTCAAATAGACAAATAAACCAATTTTTGAATTTTTTAAATAATTTTCATACCTACATAAAATTTACTGCAGAAATAGAAAATGATAACCACATACATTTTCTAGACTTATCAAAAGGGCATAATAAACTTTCATATATCTATAGAAAAGATACGTTCACAGATGCAAATATTCCAATGGAATCTTTCAACCATATAAATCACAAACTTGCGACATATAATTCAATGATTCACCGAGCTTTTTCCATCCCTCTATCAGATAAAGATTTCAATATAGAAATTGATACAATAAAACAAATAGCTTCAAATAATAATATTCCTATACATTTTTTAAACAGAATTATCAATGGTGAAGAGCAGAAACAAACTTCCCGGTTACTATACTCCATAATGGAAAATCCAGAAAGAAGATATGCTAGTATAAGTTATATTGGTCAATTATCAAATAATATTTGCAACTATTTTTCAAAATTTAATATAACAACATTATTTCAAGTGGGTTGAACTTAAGCAAACTATTATTTAATGCCAAACAAAAAACAGACAAATATAAAAAATCTGGGGTGTATAGAATTGAATGTGGTGAATGCCCAACGGCGTACGTTGGACAAACCGGACGAAATTTTGAATCTCGTTTCAAAGAACATATTTCTTCCATAATCTGCGATATTCGAACATATGAAAACTACAAGGCATAAAATCACAATAAAAGATCTCAAAATTCTACATATTTGCAATAAAGGAACCAAAATGAATCTGTTGGAAAGTTTGGAAATTAACAAGCTTAGGAAAAACCCAGAATTCCAAACTGTAAATAACCAATTAGACCACAACTCCTCTCCACTCCTAAATCATAAAGGGTTAGATATAAATAGTTTTACCTCATATGTCTTAATTTACTTGACAATGACGTGATAGTCGAAACCGGTTGTACCTATATTTTAAATACATTGTGTGGAAATAGACGAGAAGCATTTTTATTTCAGTTTATTTTTTATACATAGGTACCTATATATATATGTTTGTATCAGTGGCGGCTCGTGAGGTTTTGGTTTGAGGAGGCTACAAGAGGTGTTAAAAAATACACCATAGGCGAAAATTTTCAGGATTTCAAGGTCAACCGCCTTATAATTTAAAGAAAATCAAAGTAAAACCATAGCCCTAAGCTATTAATTTGTTTTCACTTTCGAGTGTCTACCTTGAGACCTACAACTCCTATTTACAATATTCACAAAAACTCTTCTCAGCCAATTGATCAATTCATCTATTCATCAAATTTTTTTTTCTTTCACAAAATAGGTACCTACCTACCTACTTAACGAATTTTTTAACAGCTGGTAAGAGCAAATAATATTTTTGAAGATTAGCGGGATTCTGCGATCTTTAACGTTAGCAAAATGATCTATAATATCCTCATAAAATTTTTTGTCTTTCGCCAAAAGTTTTACCAATTCCTTTTCAATAGACAACAAACTAATATTTTTCAAACGATCCTGGCTCATTGAATTTCGTAAATAAGTTTTAATTCTCTTAAGAGTGGAAAACGAGCGCTCTACGGAAGCCGATGTCACCGGGATAGAAACAATTAGACATAAGAGTTTATAAACTTGGGCTAAATCTTGATTCAAATCATTATCAAAAAGGTATTTAATAGTCCTCACATGATTTTCATTTTGTCTCAAAATTTCATTGTCATTATAAATAACACACAGTTCACTTTTTATGGCCATCTTATCAAAAAAAGTGTATTTTTGACATAAATTTCACAAAAGGTTATCTGGAAAATTAGCCGAAAATCCGGTTGACAAATTTTTATTGAGTAAGTCGAAGAAATGCAGTTCTTTCAAATCAGAGAACCTTATTTCTATTTGACCCCTAATAGTATCCAAAATTTCATAAAATATTTGCCCATAGTGAAGCTCCATATCTGCATAACTGAATTTCTTTTGTTTTGGGCTAAATTGAGTCGTATCATCAGTAGTTTGAAATACATAAAATAGTTTTTTAAAATAAACTTCTGCACGAAATTCTGAAATTTTTTCCAGAAGAAACTTGAGCCGATTTCGTGAGTAAATTACATCTGAAAACTTGTGCTGTAAGATTTGAAAAACTATTTCTGTTTGTTCAAAAATTAATTTAAAAATGTTTAAAAATATAAATTCCTTATCTTGTGAGTAAGATATTAATCCGCGTGCTGTATTTGAAGTTACTTTATCGGTGAAAAATTCCTCACTTTCAACTAGGTATAGAATTAAATCCTCAAATCCTAAGCGGCCCAAATAGAGACATTTTCACTAGTAAAAAGTAAACACTGCCAACAAAATAATTTATTTTTCACCTGTGATCCGGTTAGGCAAGGATGTCTCTCATAATTCCTTGTATTAAAACCGCGGTTTTGTTGTCTGTTACGCTGCACCAAATTGTTTAATTCAGGGGTAGGTCGCAATGTTTTTATCAAGACATCAAGACTTTATCCTCATAACTTAGTGCACTAAAGTTATGGGATAACAAATATTCCACTAAGTCACCATTGAAATTTTTGAAATTAACTTCAGTAACCAAACTCATTTTAAAACAATACGCGAGCAATATAAGTAAACACGCTGCTGTTTTCGGCCATTAGTGACTACTATCACACTACGATTCAATTAATGCTTTCCAACGAATTCACTCGATGTCACGCGAAATTCTATAGTTGTGATTGGTCGACATTGTATGAGACTGGGTCTCTATCGGTGTTGCCATTTACAGGTGTTTTGCTTTTCTATTGCAATGAAGTATTCATTCGCAGTATTCGCACCGTTGTTTGATTTTCTGAGGCAGGCATAATGAACGTTGAAAATATACCTTTCTAAGCCTCCGCAGCGTTGCCACAAATCTTGAAATGAATGAAATGCAGTAAATGTAAATATCTTCTATCTTGATTAATAAATTATATTATATAATGTAGGTTGAAAGGAAGGTAGGTGCATCAAATAATATGATTTTGATTAATATGAATATGCTGAATGCTGACTATTCAATATAATATATTAGTGATACACGGAATATTATTGAGGAGGCTTAGCCTCCTTAGCCTCCTTTGACTAGCCGCCCCTGGTTTGTATATATATATAATATATATATATATATATATATATATATATATATATATATATATATATATATATATATATATATATATATATATATATATATATGAAATTTGGCATCTTGGATTATTTTCGACGAAGAACGAAACTATAAGAATTTGGGTAAATTTATCCAATCGCTGACACTGGTTTCTTTCGTGGTTTTTGATAATTTGCTCACCTCCAGGAGACCATTCGCGTTTACTTTCAGTACGCTATACACTTCACGAAATGTTGAATTAAATTTATTATTTTCGAATTTTTATTACGATTTGGTATTAAAGAGCGATTCTTCAGTACGCAAAGCAATTTTTTTTCTCAGTAAAATAAATTATTATTTAAAGGTTATTTCGATTTGCTCATGATTTTTCAAACCATAATTTATTCCGTTCGAATCTCATCAATACGACCTTGATGACGGTTGTTTTTGATTTCTGTTGTTCACAAACGCAGTGAACATTTGAAGAAATTGAATTAGCTAATTTTAACACGAAATACTTATCTCTTTCACTTTAAAAGTAATTCTGTAATATTATTAGAAATTAATACAGGTACCCTAGTGTAACAAACACAGTATTTTGTTCCGTTCAGATGAAACATTGTGGATCTATCAGCATTTTAAAAATAAATTATCTGTATATCTTGAATTGATCCAAAAAAATTTCATTGTTCTTTCATTCAATTCATCTGTCACCCTAACTTTAACTAAAAATTTCTCACCCTGATACTACAACTGCAATAACTTCCTCAAGGAAAACACTGCTAGAACGGCTCATCGAAGTATTAGTTTTCAATACCACGATTAATATAACACAAAGCTTTCACGATTGAAGCCTGTATGGTTGAGGTGTAATATTCTACCGTTAAGTTTTATCTGGGCTACTTCATAAATGGAAATGGAGCATATAATTTTCATTCATTATTACTGTTATCAATCGATATGACAAAGTTTTCTCTGTTGTTCACTAGAAACTAGGATAATATATTGAGTGAAAATGGGTAGCGCCAAGCACTACTACATCAAACTTTAACGATGATCGATTTTATTATTGTTGGGCTTCTTACATCTGTCCAAATCGAGATACAGAACAGTTTCAATATTTCTTTAATCAAATATGACTGATTTACATTGCAGGATTAATAATATTCAGAACAGAATAATAACAAAATTTTATATTCTATAATATCAAGAAATAAGAACAAGTTTATTTAAACTTAATTTCCACTTTATTTACAATTACATGACAATTGTTTCGACAACACAGTGTCTTCATCAGATTTAGTTACAAACTAATTCGTAAAATATAGAAATAGAAATAGAAAAGGAAATTCATTCAGTGCCAGGCAGGGGCGGATGGGCACCCAAATTTCTACCGGGAAATTTTTGATAAAGTGGCCCACAGCCACCGGCCCACTACGACCAAAAAAAACTTTCATCCAAACCAGCCTCCAACACAATGCCCCTTCTCCCCTTCCCCATAAAGCAAAAAAAGCAATAACTAATCAGTGAGTAATTAGGTTAGATATGTTTATACCTGCTAACAGTGTATAATTATGTATGCTTCTTACAAAATATGTATTATAACAAAAAATATAAAAAATAAAATAAGCAAACAGCTTAAAAAAATTGATGTAATAATTTTTTCTTCATCAAATTAAATGACTTTCCCAGACAGTTTATTATGTCTTCATTTTCTATATCGGACAAAATGTCCGATTCTATATGCATCAGCATAAATGACTCCAGCCTGTGGTCCCTTAAGTTACTTCTAAGCCTATTTTTTATGTACCTACTTCAGGCTAGAAAAAGATCGTTCGCATGCCACTTGTGAAATTGGTGGGGTCAACATAAATCTGAAAGAAAACGTTCGTGAATAGGTACGCCGACCGTATAGATAGCATATAACTTATTAGTATAACTGAACATTGAACCTACCTGTAAGCGACTGAAAAAATTGGATAGGCTTCCTGACATAAATAATATTTTAAAATAGTCATGTAGCAGCACAATACACAGTTTTCACAAGTTTTACAATCCAATACTAAGTTATCTTCCTTGGACTCAGAATCTTGCCTTTTAAGTGTCGGTAAGGGAGAACTTTATTGTACTCCTGTTTGTAGAAAAACTTGTCAATTCTTGTTTTGAATTTTCGAAAGTGCTGGTGGTATTAATATATTGAGAAATCTTTTTAAATAATGTCTTCAAACTATTTTCAGGAATTTTGAATTCACCAAAGTGTTTTGAATCTAAAATAGCAACGTCGTTGCACAATTCAAAATTTTTTGAAAATCTTCTTTTCATCGACGCAATTACTGTGTCCATTATTATATTAAAAGTGTCTGTTTCAAACTTTCAGAGTTCATGATTTAAAACTTCGCCAAAACACTTTTCTCTGTCCATTTTTTTTACTTTACGTATTCTTTTTTTTTGGAAGTTCGGATTCAATGTCAACTGCTATATTCAAATCTTCTAATTTATTGTTTGTCCATTTAATGAATTCATCTGTATCTTTTTTGACATCCAGGAATCCTCTTTGAATTGCTTCTAACTATTTTGTTGCCGAATCTGCCATTAATGTACATTTAAGCAAGTCAAGACCTTGGGTTTGCATATATCTTGATAAAGGACCGGTAATATTAAAAGCTTTGAGAAAAATATGAGTTAATGAAAATTCATATTTAGTTATTACTCTTTTCAAATTTTGTGCCGTAGCTCTAACATCTGATTTAATTTCGAAAATTTTGGGATGGATGTGCAGCCCGTCACGTATTATACGCATAGTGGCATTGTGCGCACTGCAAACTGCGGCAATAAAAAGCGCCGCCACAGGAGCAGGCCGTTTTATTATTTTTGTTTACTCCAATCATTTTTTCGGTATAAAATTATGTTTACCTATATGCAATATAATTAAGTTGACCAACAAGCTTTCAAGCGGCCCCAGAACCTGCGGCCCACTGGGAAATTTCCCCGTATCCCGCCTGTCCCATCCGCCCCTGGTGCCAGGAAAAAACATCGGAATTTAGTACACACGTCAAGTATCTATAAAATAATTGTTAAGATAAAAATACTAGCTAAAATATTCAGAACATATATCTCAGTGCTTATATATTATCTGAAAAATTCTACTACTTCTAAATATTAATAACGGGGGGTGGTATTTATGATTCTCAGAACGGTATATATAAATCTTCAGACCTTTTACTCAGTGAGCAAACTGAACTAAGAAATTTCCCTTTATTAAACCTGGTATTTGAAACCTCGTAATAGTTAACCATTCCAAATAATTCATTACCTATTATACCGTTCTGGGAATCATGAATAAAACCCCCTGTTATTGATACCTATAAGAAGAATATTTCAGATAATATATAAGCACTGTGATATATTTTAAGAATTAGTTTGTAACTAAGTCTGATGAAGACACTGTGTTCTCGAAACAATCGGCATTTAATTGTAAATATAGTGGAAATTAAGTTCAATCAAACGTTTCTTATTTCTTAAAATGGATTTCCATTAAGTAAAATTTACTTCGACTCAAAAAAAAAATTCCATAATATCCATCAATTGAGAGTTTTCGTTAGAATAAACACATTGTTTTTATTACTACGTATGCAAAGCATGCTGCTGTTCCCAAATATTGAGCGAAGCAAGCATTTTCTTGATTGAATTTGAGAATTCCAACTACAGAAATAATTCTTATATTATCAGAGGTTCAGCTCTACATTTGTGTGAATTTAGATTTTTCAATTATAGTTTCAGTCAGTTTAAGAGAAGAGTAAATGTACTTCTGAATTGATTTGTGTTTTGACCTTAGAATGTTGTTGAGTATCTATAAGTGTTACAGCTCGATTTTTGGTATTTTTTTAAAATATTTTTGTTATTGTTATTATTCCTTAGGTATATTCTCATTGTATCTTTCTTTGTAAATGAGGATGATCTAGTATATATGTTCTATTACTATTAAGTAATAGTAACAAAATAAATGAATAAATAAATTTCAAAAATAAAAGTCAGGTCGTCCTTAACCAACATGTAGTTATGCTAGCGATTGCCGTTTGAATTTTGATGACAAAAAAGCCCGTTCGTTAAATATTATGAACAGCTGGGAATTGGAGTAGGTTTCATGTTGTTGGAAGCTGTTAATTTTAACGGATCCTTCTTGCAAGTAGGTAGTACATCTAAAACCATTTTATTTTTTGAAGAGGTCCATCAGTGAGCATATTCTAAAGCATCAATTTCAGCTGCAAATGAAACTAGAAGTATTTTGTCCTGGATTTGTTTTGTAGCTATAGATAGTTATTGTTTTGTTTGTTGTTTATTGTTGCGGAAAGGGTTGGCTTTGGACTGATCGAGTTGTCATCATATGTTGTGCATCGACGGTTCTTCGACCTATTTGCGAAACATCTCTTTATTAAGCGTGACATTTTTTAAATTTAAAAAATTGTTTGAATATAGTTGTTTGTTGGTATTAAACTCAGATTATAGAATAAAACCGAAAATGTGTGTGCGTGACAACCCGAGGCGGCTACGTAGGAACACGTATATCTGTGTGCGTGTAATGATTCCAGTTTTTGAAATAAACTTCCAATATTTTTTTAATTACTTTTACAAATCAAGTTGGTTGGTTTTTTCAAACTTTGGTAATGAAATAGTTCAAACGTATATTATTTTAAATATTCATTAGGTACAATCAAAGTTACCTACATACAAACAATCAAATTCAAATTTTGTATTCATGTAAGTAAATGACATCCATGATACTTGTGAAAGAGCTATTTGAGCCAATTTGCCTACGGTCAGTTAGCTGATTGGGGTTGAGCCATGGGAACTGACTAGAAACTTTTTTCATTCGCCAGGGCGTCGCAAGTGTTGGTGTTACAATAATATGGTGGAATGTAAACTGTTGCGACTAAAATACAATGCTAGACTAACAATGTGAATCAAACATACAACCTTAGCAACTTTATTCTGCACTAGTTTTTAATATTGCCGTTTAGTATTCAAATATCGAGAACTTGTTCCTAAAACAGTACCTACTCGAAGCTTATTCAAAGACCCGAACAGCTCGAAAGTCTGGAACTCAAAACAATTTTTCTGAAGAATGGCTCACATTTAAAGAGCTTTCTATAGTTTTTTACGTTGTGCCAAATATAAATGTACATCAAATTCTAATAGTTTGATAGTCGATAGAATCCTAATTTATTTGTTCGGGTTTTACGACTAGCTCGATCGATGACAATATCAGGGAATTTCCCTGTTAGTTTTGCAGTGCTACCAAAGCAAGCTTTAGATTTTCTGGTGGAAGTGCCTAAAACGCGAAGCGCTTAGGCATGCAAGATATTTTACGCTTATCTAAACTTATTTTTTTTTTACTGTCAGACAGACGTTGGAGCTCGGGGCCCGTAGCATTCACTACTCTTGCTACGTGGCTAATCCGACACTGGTTGTTTGGTTAGCTAAAATTTACCTATTAGTGGAAGTATTGAATGAACTTTCATCCAATATCGAAGACTCAAATGTGAGGATGGTATTCATGTAGTTAAATTCGATGTTAACGTTATATTGATAGTTCTTCTATGAACTAGAGAACTTTAGGTAGATGCCGAAATTCAGAAAACATTAATATCTTGCCGAAATCTTAGAAGATGTATTTGATTACCAATATCGAATCAACTAAGTTTAACGAAGCGAATGTCATAATTAATGATAGAATTTGGATTGATTGCTTCGTCTAGATTTCCACAATTCAGGTGAAAAATTTTATATTCTGCGCTCGATTTTTTATTCTATGCGTGATATTTTATACTATGCTTTTCAAGCAGGTTTGTTTTTTTTGTGATTATCCCTCCGTGGTAGGTCCGATACTTTCTGGTCTACCTTTACTTTATGTTCTTGCCAGCAGCTTCGTTTTCCTTAAAGGTGCGATTCCGTAGGACGCGGTAGACGACAAACGGCAGCGACAGATGGCGTCTGCCCCTTCGCATCACAAAAAGACAATACAAGGCGTGCGGCAATTATAGTCGTATGTAGGAATTGGTCTCAAACAAATTAGGCGAGCGGCGTACCCCAAAAAAGAGCTCTCGTTAATGAAGAACCCATAACTTTTTGGTAACCGACAAATTTTGATACCAAAATGTTCCTTGCAAAAATATGCACAACTTTTCTCAATAAAATTTTTCGATTGGAGTGGGGGAACATTGTGTTTTTTGAGAAAAACTGGTTTTTTTTTCGAAAGTAATACGCGCGCGGATTACGATTCAACTCGCTGTCAATTTTTTCCACTTTTATATATTGAAATGAAACTTTCACGATTTGATCGTGATATTAAGCACTTTGAAAAAATGTTCAGATTGTTAACCAAAGTTGACCTCTTTTGATGTTACGTAACTATATATAATTATTTAACGAATAATCGGGTTTTTATCTTCGTCGAATAAAAGAGTCGAAGAAATTTTCAAAATGATGCTTACAATTAATAAGGTTTTAATTGATATAGTTTTAAGAAGTTTTTGGCAAAATTGAAAGAACTTGTGTTGCAAACAACGAAGTCTATAACACTTCGAATATACTGCGCGCGATTATCGTTTGAACGTACACTCGCCATTAATTATACTTTCACTATCTATCGCTATTAATAAATCAAATTTTTATGTAACTATCTTCTTTAAAAAGTGGATGAATGTTTTAAACAAATTTCACAGACCTATTATCATAAATTTTTATTATTTTTTTACATTTTTTTATATTTTTTGTATAATAAAGTTATAGAAAAGTAATATATACAAAGGTAAAAAAAAATAATATCATTTATTTGTAAACAAAGTTCATTATTTAGCTCTGGATCATCACATGCATTTTCATCGCATTGGTTTTTACTCATATTGCAACATGATTCAGAACAAGAGCATATATCACAACAGTCTAATTCAGGTGCAAAACATGGACACACAATGTTTGTACAGGGTTTATTTCTGCTCTTGCACGAACAAAAATATTTTAGCAGATATTCCATCGCGGTATTACCTTCGAAATAATTTGGAAGTAATACTTCATCTTGTTGAATCCAACCATAGTTCGTTACTTCAAAAGATATCATTTCTGATAAAGTAGCTTGATTCCACTCATTAATTTGCCACATAGATCTTAAAATATGTTGTTTTAATGCTGATTCCAACGGGGGCAGTTTATCTATAGGAGTATTTTTTTCATTGGCTAAACAAGATCTAAGAGAATGTACACAATACCTATCAGCTTTTGATTTTTTTGAGGGGTCATATGCTGAAGCTAGGAAATTACTAACAATCTTTATAGCTTGCTGTATCTGTAAATTTGTCAAATTTGAAAAAGTTCCTAAATCATTCTCACTCGTTTTTTGCAAAGCAGCGTACGCTTTTTTCTTCTCAATGGAGAAGAAACTGGAAGTAGTATCCACTTATAGCGTGAAGAGGCAGAAGTGAATCAGTGATGCTTGAACCAAGTTTGTTAGCCAAAATATGTATTGGTATGTATCTTCCTTGATTTAATAAAGAAGTTACAGTCCCTGTATAAAACCATATTGAATGATGAAGTGTTACTTCCAAATTATTTCGAAGGAAATACCGTGATGGAATATCTGCTAAAATAGTTTTGTTCGTAGAAGAGCAGAAATAAACCCTGTACAAACATTGTGTGCCCATGTTTTGCACCTGAATTAGACTGTTGTGATATATGCTCTTGTTCTGAATCATGTTGCAATATGAGTAAAAACCAATGCGATGAAAATGCATGTGATGATCCAGAGTTAAATAATGAATTTTGTTAAAAAATAAATGATATTATTTTTCTTTACCTTAGTGCTATAGATTTCGTTCTTTGCAACACAAGTTCTTGCAATTTTGCCAAAAACTTCTTAAAACTATATTAATTAAAACCTTATTAATTGTAAGCATCATTTTGAATATTTCTTCGACTCTTTTATTCGACGAAGATAAAAACCCGATTATTCGGTAAATAATTATATATAGTTACGTAACATCAAAACAGGTCAACTTTGGTTAACAATCTAAACATTTTTTTAAAGTGCTCAATATCACGATCAAACCGTAAAAGTTTCATTTCAATATATAAAATTGGAAAAAATTGACAGCGAGTTGAATCGTAAGCCGCGCTCGTATTACTTTCGAAAAAAAAACCAGTTTTTCTCAAAAAACACAATGTTCCCTCACTCCAATCGAAAAATTTTATCAAGAAAAGTGGTGCATATTTTTACAACGAACATTTTGGTACCAAAATTTGTCGGTTACCAAAAAGTTATGGGTAGGTGTCATAATTTTGGGGGTGCGCCGCTCGTCTAAATTAATACTGTAATGAAATGAAGTCTGCCGTCGCGGTGCATGCCATTTTTCGCTGCCATTTGCCGCCTAAAGCGGAATCACATCTTCAGTTGCAATTATAATAACAAATGACAAAAAGTATGGGAAATCTGTAGGATTCGAACTCAAATATTACTCTGACCACTCGACTTTGATCGCAACCATGTGGATTTCCATGCTAACTATATTATTCTTCTGATTTTGTATTTGTAAACCATCCTATGGCTTGTTGTCGTAGATGTACAAATACGAAAATACGTGAGTCGTCTAATAATTCGAAGGCAAATGCTGTTCCATTATTTATCCTCCGCACCCCAGATAGGAGGTAAGCACTCCTATCTTCTATAAATTATCCGATCTCACCCATCTTTTATGCACATGAACATAAAAGTATATCCTATGGTCTGGCTCCATAATTCAAGCTTCCCGCCTACCTCACACATACTTGAGGAAGGAATGCATCACGTGCTATGTCCTGTCAGATACCATCCTACAACTACATTTCTGAATCTCAGGGAAACTGATTGAAGTTCTGATTCTGTATCGATTTGATCATATATAAGGGTACGTACATGCATGAAGAAAGCAGGTTGCCTGTTAGCTGGCAGTCGGCGTCTAAAAGCGTCATTAATGAGCGTGCTTTCAAATGCTCCCGCTAAAATCACTGTTAATTATTGGCGCTTTCAGTCGCCGACTGCCAGTAAGCAGGGAACCTGCGTTCTCCATGTGCTTACCTTAAGGTATCAAACTTTCATGATACAAGTTTCATTATGATATTTGGTTCATGGGATTGAAGCATACAATGGAGCTTAATTATAAATTTTTCCATTTCTCAAAAGTGTGCATTTTTATTTCAAATTGATATGTCTGACAATTCACTTCTAATATGAAATATCGTATGATTTCCAGAAAGACTAAAGGTTTTTAAATTGAAGTAATTGACCTACTATTGAGGTAGAACGTACCAACCTTTTAATTAATTCTTATGATAATCTGTATGTAAATGGTATTTGAGGAAAAGTTATTTATTCCCAATATTCCTTTCAATAATGTTTTTTTCAGGGATTACATCCTTGTATAGTAGGTATCCTAAAACCTACAAGTTTTAGAAGCCGTTCAATTTTCAATTAATCTTTTCATAAAATTTTGCATTCACAACTACAAATTTAGTACCATTCTTTTGAAAAATAATCACAAACTTACCTCTTCGTACAAAAACATTTTCATATACAATAGAAAATAAGAAATTACTTATGAGCTTCAGTCTTCTTTGTTTCACATTTACAAAATTACAGTCAAGCTTTAGATACGCCGTCTAGTTTTTCTATTCTATGGAAGGTTCTGCGTGATCAGAGCTTACATTATAAAAAAGCAAACTTCTATTGATTACGTTCTCTAACGATCGAGACATTGCCTTGAAATAAACGACACCTTTGAAAACTATTTGTCCTCACAAGTTAAATCGAATTATCATCCAGTGTTCTCATGTCAGTGGACACAAATGCTGTTAAAGTTCGGTATGTAAATGCATTATATGGCTCTATTTATATTATCACATTTCTAAAGTCATTTTAAGGGTGTTTTAAAATTAAGAACTTTTCATCGTACCTAAATTATAATTGAACCTACTCAGGTAAAGAAGTTTTCGAATACAAAAATTCTGAGGACTCGTAAAACATATTCTACTTAGAAATTTCAGATCATTCTTTGACGATTGTAATTGAGTAAATTTGACCAACTACCTCTAGCAGTTAAATAAAAGAAAACTTCACGTTTTCGTAAGGATATGAATTAACTTAAGTTTAGAAGTTCTTTATGTGGCGTTACTGCTATTC
Organism: Cynegetis impunctata; assembly: GCA_030704885.1. Classification (NCBI taxonomy): domain Eukaryota; kingdom Metazoa; phylum Arthropoda; class Insecta; order Coleoptera; family Coccinellidae; genus Cynegetis; species Cynegetis impunctata. The sequence continues at coordinate 892,081 of JARQZK010004340.1, forward strand.
TCGTGGGACGTCCTTTTGTTCATCTGAACATCCGCTCATCCAGCTGCTTTATATTTTCTTACTTATAGACAATCTTAAGCAAGCATCCATTGAAATATGCGATTCTGAATCTAAAAATCGAAGGATCATATAATATATAAAAAAATGACAATGTTTCATTCCATCCAAAAGTACTAGTGAAGGAGGCGGGCTGCTTGAGTTAAAGGCAGAAACTACTACAGCCAGATCATTGGATACACGAGGATGAACACTTGCACAGCATTTGTCTTTGTAAATTTGGAAGCAGTGAGATTTATATATATATATATATATATATATATATATATATATATATATATATATATATATATATATATATATATATATAACCAAGTAGAGCAGAATTATCGGTATAGCCCGCTTATATGGAAGCAGCCGTTGACACGTGTTTCGGACTCTTTGGTCCTCATCAGAACGGCGTAGCCATGCATTGGATTGAAAACTTGGAGATGAAAATAGCAACAAGAAACGAAATCCCCTGCTACAGAAGACAATCACACATTTGTGGCTTATGGTTTGAACTCTCCGGTTTGGGAGATTTGGTCAAACTTTGCCACGGAGGCGATTAATGCCATCCGCGAAATCTCAGACCGAGTAAATAAACAACAACAAAGAAATTAGTAGCGGGGAAATATTGCTCTACTTGTTAAATATTTCCCCGAGACTAATTTCTTTGTTGTTGTTTATTTACTCGGTCTGAGATCTCGCGGATGGCATTAATCGCCTCCGTGGCAAAGTTTGACCAAATCTCCCAAACCGGAGAGTTCAAACCATAAGCCACAAATGTGTGATTGTCTTCTGTAGCAGGGGATTTCGTTTATTGTTGCTATTTTCATCTCCAAGTTTTCAATCCAATGCTTGGCTACGCCGTTCTGATGAGGACCAAAGAGTCCGAAACACGTGTCTACGGCTGCTTCCATATAAGCGGGCTATACCGATAATTCTGCTCTACTTGTTTAATATTTCCCCGCGACTAATTTCTTTGTTGTTGTATATATACATATATATATATATATATATATATATATATATATATATATATATATATATATATATATATATATATATATATATATATATATATATATATATATATATATATATATATATATATATATATATATATATATATATTTATATATATATATATATATATATATATATATATATATATATATATATATATATATATATATATATATATATATATATATATATATATATATATATATATATATATATATATATATATATATATATATATATATATATATATATATATATATATATATATATATATATATATATATATATATATATATATATATATATATATATATATATAATACAAATTTGGCAAAATAAATCTGATTTTCCCAGGTGAATTAACTTCATATTTGCAACCTCGAAAATGTTTGGTAGTTATTGATCTCCTTAGCTTGTATGTAAATAATAGTTTTTCGAGCCATTAGCATTTTAATAATTCATAATACCACCTATGTGACCAATATACAGAGGTGAGAAGCCGTTCGTCGAATCATATATAAGAAAATAATTTTATTAAATATTTACAATAATTTATTATTTTAAATTAATGTGGATTATACTATATTTGTATTATGTCTTCAAATATAACCTGGTTATATATAAAAATTAGTACATTCGCGACTACCATGAATGTAGTTACGAAATTAATTGAAAAACTAAAATTGCTTAAAACTAAATTGAACAAAAATTCATTATATCATTTATTATTTTATCGTAATGTTTTCGAGAATTTACTTGCACAGCTCATCCATATCGAGTCAGAAGTTTTAAATTTCTTACGGGGATTCAGTTGGAGAAGTACACTCATTTTCCTTCCTGGGATTTTAACTTACTTAGAGATTTCATGTTTTTTCGTGGTTTTCAAGATTTACGTATTTCCACAGCTTCTGCTGATTGAGTAAGAAAGTTGAAATTTGGTACTTCAATATAATTAATAGTATAAAAGTGCACAATGTATGTTTCAATTGGTTTCTCTTATCGCAGCAATTTTTAGGTTTTAATTTCAAGAGATTTTGTGAATATTTAAGCATTATGCATATCTACAGCCACACCAAATTCATTTGGAAGACTGAAAATCTATACGCGAATTTGATTAATATTAGGGAGGAGTTATTCGGGAATCTTAAATATTTTTTTCTCACCGCCATAATTATTATGTGAAAATTTCTGGCGTTTTGGCAGATATTCAAGGTTTTTCTATCTATTCGATCTTTCAAATTGACTAAGCGTTTAGCATATTGTATGTAAAAAAAACAAAAATATGGGAGAATACGACCTTAGTGGCGGAGCTTTGCTGCTCATTGAATTAAAAAAAAATGAAGTCGAGAAACAATATCCAAAAAGTAAATTGCATGATTACTTTAAAATTCAAGGGTTAAGGTAATTTGAGGATACGTAGAATGTAACCTACAGAGAATAATATAGTGAAGCACGAAACCTTCTGTGTCCTTGACGTTTGACCTATCAGAATAACATTGACCATGCCGGGAATGTTAAATGAGGAAGGATACGTAGTTTCCTTTGTCCCCAAAAAATAATAGAAATTAATTAATTAATAACAAAAATCAACAGCATATTTAATATTTATCACGTTAAGTGATGCATATACAGGGTGTACCAATCTTACGACAAATTTCGGTATCTTGGTTATTTTAGGAGATATCAAAAAATTTTATGAACAAAAATAGTAGATGTCTTTAAGGTCCATATTTTCAAAAAAAAATTATTTTGGCTAACGTAATGTGATGCAATATCTCGGTATTTTATTAAGTTTCCATTATTTTCCATTTTTTATATGGGTGGACGCAAACTCGAACCTTTCATTTTCTCTCTCATTTCAAATGGAACACCCTGTATTATATAGCACAAATAGAATCTTCTATAATGTTACTTCAATTTTTGTCAAGCATTCCCTATACCCAAAGTTTAAAAAACCGAGTTATATTGTAATATTTATTGTAAACCATAATTATTAAACTTTTATGTGGACGCAATAAACGTTGAATGTAACAAAAAAACCTAAATAATAATTAATTTCAATAAACAATTCATTCTTAACAAAACAAGTCACCAAAAGTATAATCCTAACCGCAATACTAAACTTAATGTTCAAAGAGTTCACCTTTAACATCAACGTCAACGCTTACTGAGAAAATTTTATGGTTTACAGCATTGAATTGATGTTAACGGTGAACATTTTGAACATTTAGTTTAATATTACGGTTAGGATTGTACTTTTGGTGACTTATTTTGTTAAGAATAAATTGTTCATTGAAATTTATTATTATTTAGTATTTTTTGTTACATTCAACGTTTATTGCGTCCACATAAAAAGTTAATAATTATGGTTTACAATAAATATTACAATATAACTCTGTTTTTATAAACTTTGGGTATAGGAAATGCTTGAAAAAAATTGAAGTTACATAATAGAAGATTATATTTGTGCTATAAAATATAGGGTGTTCCATTTGAAATAATAGAAATGAAAGGTTCGAGTTTGCGTCCACCCTGTATACAAAATGGAAAATAATAGAAACTTAATAGAATACGGAGATATTGCATCATATCTCGAAACTCTGTTAGGCAAAATAAATTTTTTTCTTCAACGTACAATAAGCTACAGAGCGTTGATTTACCTACGATTTTCACATAAACGTGTCCATACTTTTCGAAGGACTCTGTATAACATACCAAAATCTTATATCAAAAGCTTCAAAAAAATGTGAGCAATCTGAATTCTGTAAAATATACTGGGGTTCTCATTTAAAAAATCATATATTTAGTTTCTAACGGAGATATGCAACACTCTGTATAGTTCGAGATAATTTCAAAATATGGACCTCAAAGACATATACTATTTTTGTTGATAAAATTTTTTGATATTTCCTAAAATAACCAAGATACCGAAGTTTGTCGTAAGATTGGTACACCCTGTATGCTGTTTTGATACTCTACTATATATATATATATATATATATATATATATATATATATATATGTATACTAAAACAAAGGTTTGTAAAAACAATTCACATATTTATTAACTAAAATACGCATGACGTACGTTTCGGTGAAACTTCACCTTCTTCAGATGCTAAATTCAAACTACGTATTTTATTTTGATAAATGTTTTTTCATAAACCATTGTCCAAATATGTTTATTAATTTACATCATGAATCGACCCAATCAATCCCAAATATTTATATATCTATATATTACATATATTGCAGTTTTACCTATCCTGTTTTATAATTCAATATTATTTTTGGTTTACACTTCCATTAGAAATTTTAAAGTTCTAAAAAAGGGATTTATTACTTCAACGTTTAAAAAAATGTATTTCTCTCTTTTAAGAATGAGTTATCAACCAGAAAAATTTGATGCCAACAAAAGCAATTACAATACAAGTAGAATTGTAGAATTCACATACAATCTATTCTAAAAATTGAATCTTACTAAAACAAATTTGATTCGAAAGACGGATGTAAGATATATATCAAGAACATGTTCATATTAATTAGACCTGAAAATTTGACGGGTGGTAGATATCTTTGAATAATATTTGAACATTGTGAGTCAATTGTCATTATTTGTTGTAGCGTTCCAAAACTATGTTATTTTGTGTTTCGTATGATCATGTTTATAGTTTAAGAATGTCTGTGTATATGCCACTGAAATGTTTGATATCTGTTTTGTCGTTGATTTGCTTGTTTGTTGACTTTATGTGCAACATTTTGTCACAGCATCCTTATGTTAATTCAGAGTGGTGCTCGATGACTTTTCATATTTGTGGGCATTTAATCACACCTGTGAATATTGTTCTGTTTGTCCCATATATGGTTCATCACAATCTATGCATGGAAAACTATATATTAAAGGTGTGTTACTCTTGAATTTGGTATATAGCTGCTGTGTTGAGTTTTGGGTTGTGTGAACTATTTAGATATTGTGGAGTTTCAGAATGTTTTGTATTCTCTATGTTAGTCCTGATATGTATGGTATGGAAACACTTTTGAAGAATCTTTAGCAATATTAAATAGAGTTGTTTGATGAGTATTGAATGATAAGGGTATTCTGTTTAAATATTTTTTCTATGATGTGTGTTAGGTTAAGTTATGTTAGGTTAGGTGTGTTAGGTAGTCCTGATTGTATAATAATGTTTTGGACTATGATAGAACTGCTTGTCTGCAAAATGTTAATTTCAGATTCTGCTAATGTACCATATAATTATGCTTCTCTTTATGCGTGATGACTGTTTGATTTGAAGTTTATATTTCTGTCTGAAACTCTTGTTAAAGCCATATCTAAAAAAATGATCATTTTCTCTTTCTCTTCAGAACGTTTCCAATATCATTGTTGTTTGCTATTATCAAGGAATCATCTACATATCGTTCATACATTCATACATTACAATTTTGTGTCCCACATATCTCATGTATATCATCTCCAAATATTTCATTACTATCTGAGCCTCTATACTGGAGATTGGATTTACTATAGCTACACCATCAATCTGTTCATAGAAATGTTCCTACTGTATAATGGACTGCTTGTATTAACTTATTTTTTGGGATTAATGTGTATGGATACATTTCTTGGCATTACTCATCAATGATGTAAGGGATTACCTATATCAGAAAGAATATTTGTATACAGGGAAACGGAATCCAGAGAGTATAATATATGGATTCGAGGTATTGTTAACCTGTCAAGATCTGCCTTCAAATAAAAAGAGTTTTTTTATATAAAAGATGCTGTTATTAATAACATAGAATAGAAATCAAGTATTTAGCTAGGATGCATCATGTAAATTGCACGTACAAAACTAAAGGACGGAGTGGAGTGCTTTGAAGAGTTTCAAATTATATATATATATATATATATATATATATATATATATATATATATATATATATATATATATATATATATATATATATATATATATATATATATAATATATATAGATATTTATATATATATATATATATATATATATATATATATATATATCCAACCCGCTCGGCAAGCGTGGTGACTTAATGCCAACTCCTTCCATACATGAAATGTCGGATTTTAAAACAAAACTACCCCAGGCGAGTAGAGCTCAGAATCTCGCACTGATTCGTCAGTCCGCCTCAAGGATTCTGGGGGAGGTACAAATTCGATGACAAGAAAACAACAAGTGACCTAAAGAAGAAACTTCTAATTGCGACATATAACATTCGTACCATGCGATTGGATGACCACCTCGAAGGACTGGAAGAAGAGCTACAACAGATCAAATGGAACATTCTAGGGATCTGCGGAACACGTTTAAAGGGAGAAGCTACAACGGTGCTCAGATCAGGACATCTGCTATTCCGGAACAACACAAACACTAACTCACACATTGGGGGAGTGGCAATTATGGTGCACAGGTCCTAAAACACCTGGTCAGCAAAACATGCGCCATCTCAGAAAGGGTGATCTATATCACGGTCAAATTAAACAAACGATACTCTCTGCAGGTGATCCAAGCCTACGCACCAACCAACGCCGCTGAAAACAAAGAGGCCGAGCAGTTCTATGAAGACGTAACCACCGCGAAGAGCACGGAGAAGGCCAGGTTTGTTGTCGTGATGGGAGACTTCTACGCAAAGATAGGTCACAAGGAAACGACAGACCCAGCGAACATAGGACCATTCGGCCTAGGTACCAGGAACGAACGGGGTCAGATGCTACTGAACTACCTGAGCACAGAAGGTCTATACTGCATGAACACCCACTTCAAGAAACCACCCCAAAAGAAATGGACGTGGAAAAGCCCGAACAGTAGGGTGAAAAATGAGATCGACTACATCCTCACCAACAACAAAGGGATTTGCACTGATGTCAATGTCCTCAACCGATTTAATACTGGCAGCGACCACAGGCTGGTAAGAGCGAAAATCAGTATCGACACTAAACTGGAGAGGCGCAAACTAATAAAGAGCTATGTATATCCAACTTTGGCAAAACTAGAACAAAGGCAATTCGAATACCAGGAAACCATCCAGACGAAAGTGGAGCCAATGGAAGCCCTAAGACACATGGACTTGGACGAACTATCTGTGAAGATCACCAACAGCGTTCAAGTGGTGACGAAAAGAGTTTGCACCCGTACCAAACCAAGAGACAATAGGTTGAGTGCCAATACGATGGCTCTCCTGGAGAAGCGACGACAAGCAGACAGAGACTCAGATGGATACGAATCCCTCAACAAGACCATAAGGAAAGAAATCCGGAAAGATCTGAGAAACCATAACACCCAACTGGTTCACCGAACAATCGCCGACAATACCAACATGCGAGTCCTACGATTCAGGATGGCCCGGGGGAAAACACAAATCTCCAAGATGAAAAACGAGCAGGGAGAAATTGTCACAAAAAAAGCGGACATAATAAAAATCGTCGAGAACTTCTACTGCAAACTATACAGCACGACAGTTCCAAAGCCGGACCGCATAGCAAATGAGAAGAAGCGCAACATCTTGAATATGGGCTCTGAGGAGATACCAGAAATTGATAGAAATGAACTGGGAGCTGCGTAGAGGAAGATGAGGAACAGACAGGCACCCGGAGAAGACAGAGTGACGAGCGAAATGCTCAAGATGGGAGGAGAAACGCTGGAGGAGGCATTGCTCATTCTCTTGAACAAATGCCTGCAGGAGCAACAGATTCCAACTGCGTGGAAGAATGCTGAAGTTATCCTACTATTCAAAAAAGGCGACTGCGCGAGAGTGGAAAACTACCGACCGATCAGCTTACTATCCACCTTCTACAAACTGTTAACAAGAATAGTCACAGACCGCTTGACCAACAAATTCGACTTCTATCAGCCAGTCGAACAGGCGGGGTTTAGAAGAGGCTATAGCACGGTAGTCCACCTCCAAGTCATGCATATGCTAATCGAGAAGGCAACAGAGTACAACATTTCTCTTCATCTTTCCTTAATAGATTATCAAAAAGCGTTCGACTCCATCGAGATATGGGCAGTACTGGAGGCAATGGATAAGGCGAGAATCGATTCGCGATATTCCAACCTTATCCAACACATCTACGCCAGTGCGACACACAGGGTCAAACTGGAGGAAGACATGGTGACGGAAAAAATCCCGGTGGAGAGAGGCGTTCGCCAGGGAGACACGATATCTTCCAAGCTATTCACTTTGGCACTGGAGGACATCTTCAAGAACTTGTCCTGGGAAAAGAAGTCATCAAAATCGACGGCACCTATCTAAACCACCTGAGATTCGCTGACGACATCGTACTGATAAGCAGCGACTCAGAGGAGCTGAAGGATATGCTGGAGCAACTCCACAAAGTGTCAGCAAAGGTTGGTTTGAAGATGGAACTTCAAAAGACAAAGATATTAAGCCTGGACGCTCTCCAGATTTCGGTCGGGAATCATATTCTAGAAGCTGTAGAATACTACATCTACCTTGGTCACAGTATCAAACTGGGCAAAGAAAACCAGACCACCGAAATAACAAGAAGGATAAGACTAACATGGCCAGCATTTTGGAAACTCGGCTTCATCCTTAATCTAAAACGGAAAGTGTACGAATCCTGTGTACTACCGGTAACAATATATGGCCTGGAAACCACCGAGCTCACGCAAAAAAGTGCCATTAGGCTAAGGACAAGCCAAAGAGCCATGGAGAGGGCAATGCTGGGGATCAGTCTCAGAGACAGAGTGCGCAACGTAGAGATCCGAAGGTGCACTAAGATCTTAGATGTAGTGGCGCGGATTGCTGGCCTGAAGTGGCGATGGGCAGGACACTCGCAAGACAGGACGGCACGAGGTGGCCGAAAAAGATCGTCCAGTGGAGACCTAGGACAACAAGTCGGAGTGTAGGAAGACCACAACGGAGGTGGATGGATGACATCAAGAAGATTGGGGGGAAAAATTGGCCACAAGTAGCGTCAAACAGAGCGACATGGAAAGATCTGGAAGAGGCCTACATCCAGGAGTGGATGTAGACGGGCTGAGAATGAATGATATATATATATATATATATATATATATATATATATATATATATATATATATATATATAGTTAGAAATTTAGCTTTGTGATCACTGAAGTATGCGTTACAGTACAAAACTTTGATTCGCTATTGGTCAAAATACACTCAACTTTCAAAGGCGATATATGCCCTGTATAGATCTAGAAGTAGTTACTTCACCTCCAGTCAACTAAGCTAATGTTCTATTGAGGCGAACAGATATCTGTTGTAATTGAATTGTAGTGAATGGGCATTTTCTATAAGTAAACTCATATGGCCAGTTATCTCCAAATCGAAAGACAAAAATATTTTGCATATTTTATTATACGTAGTTGATCAGTAATGCACATGGAGAACAATGAAAGCCAGTAGGTATTTCAAGTGCTGTATAATGGTAGCGTTAATGTATTGGGTGGCTATGATAATTTCCAAACTATATTTGTATCAGGGTAATAAATCTAACGTGAGTTTATTTTACATTCCGTTTATTCGACAATGCCAGGTGAAGGTCACACTCATTAGGGGAGAAATTTTAAAGGTTATACTTTGCTCTACAGTGAAAATGTTTGATCGCCGTTTTCAGAAAATTAAATTTCGGTTGATGATATTCTGATTTGATGTAACCAAAGTCAATTAAAAAAACAATTTAGTGCAACAAAAATATATAGAAGAGTGGGATGAAACAGAAATAAATTGAAGTTGATAAGAACAAATTAGTACTTCCGATGAAGTGATACTTATGTAACCGAAAAATTGTAGTGATTCAACAGTTATATTTTTTGTTGAAGGTTTATCAGGATCCTATTTTACTGGGAAGTAAAATTTAATACTATTAGAGGTAGAGTTGCAAATAAATTCTTTCAATACAAAACTTGCTTAGTACAAAAAAGTTTAAAATTATTCAATAAAATAATACCGTACTAACATTCTACTTAGCCTGTTATTTATTGATTTTCTAAAATATTTCAGGCTATCTTTTGGACAAAATTCATTGAAACTAAAAATTGAACATAAAGTGATACATTTTTATATTCGAATGCTTCAGAAACGAATTGTAGTAAAAAACAATAAAAGTTATTTTGATTTTCTAAATATGTAAATATTGTGTCGAGTTTGAGTTTCTATATTCATACAAACTTTTTACAGGATATGTATAATGGAATTGAAGCGTTTAGAGGAAAATCCACATTTTTTTTTATGCTTGTTTTATCTATCATCTACCAAAAGCATGCTACTTTGTATATGATCATCGAGATTATTAGCATGTTTATTCCACGAATAATGTAACACGCTTCAGAAAGTATTTAACCAGCTTATCACATGACTTGCTACATTAATCTAGAATAATCGAATTTAAGGATGATGGAAACCATAAATTCTAACTCTAGAGGACAATAACCTTCACTTTTCAACTGTGAATTTCCTTAGGTCCACGTTTTCAACTTTTTCATATTTATATTCGAAAAGATCAATACTAGCTTATCTATTCATATGTTCAATCTATTATGATTCAGGGAAGAAAATATATGAAATTCTATATAGGAATGTATGTGCATATATATACAGGGTGTCGCACCGGGAACTGAATCGATCGATATAGAACAAAGTACGTATCAGAAAATTTCGAAAATTTAGATAATTACTAATGTCGGTGTGGCCAATCCAACAAAAATAATTACAAGCAGCTGGCACTTCCGCTTATACCGGAAGTCGATACCAACTTGCTTATTTCAAATGGAACACCCTATATATTTTAGGGTTTTCGGAAAAAACATAAAATTCTGAGTCGAAAATGTGAAGCATACCCTATGCCTAAATCTAGCCGTTTCAGAGATATTTGATATTTTATAGAAAATTTGACAGGTGCAACGGTTTACAAGAACCGGTAAAACTTTCTTCCTGTAAAAGATACTCATTTGCTTCTTGTCACATGAAAAGAACACAAGAATAACTACGTTCTACAACTGAAGTTAATTCAATAATGTCATACCATGTGTTCCGTTTTTTGCGTTACATTTCGTCAAGTTCAAACCGCGAGAACTTGTTTAGGTCAAATGGAACACCCTGTATTTTTTTACGTCAAGTTGTGTAAAATTGAATTCACTTTTTTCTGATATTAGCATTGTGGGGGTTAAGGTTACAACTTTTTGAAATATTTGTGGTTTTATTAGAAATTCATAAATTGTTGTAATCATTTCATCAAAATAACCATGATTAGAAACAATCAGTCATTGTCGTATGTCAAACAATGCCAGCACGTTTAAATTATACCCACGAAGACTTTTTAAATATGTTAATTGTTTATGGAGAATGTAATAAAGTAATACCAAGAACTTGCAGCACATTTGCTACTCGATATCCAGAAAGACAGAAACCGTCACTAAACACAGTAAAACGCATACTGGAAAATTTTAAAAATTATGGCTCTGTCAAGGCAAAAATTCAAAGAAGAAAGCTTATTGTTGATGACGAAAACATAGGAATAGTCATTCTGGGATATTTTCATGCATTTCCAAGGATGTCATTAAGAGAAGCTGCTCTGGAATCGGGACTATGCAATGATTCAATTCACAGAATCTTATTAAAACATAAGTTTTTCTGCATATCGAGTATAAATGGGCTGCAAGTTCTTGTTATTACTTTATCACAATAAACAAATTGAAAAGTTTTCGTTGGTATAATTTAAACGTGCTGGCATTTTTTGACATAAGATAACGATTGATTGTTTCTAATCATGGCTATTTTGATGAAATGATTACAATTCATGAATTTCTAATAAAATCACAAATATTTCAAAAAGTTGTAACCTTAACCCCCAAAATGCTAATATCACAAAAAAATGAAATCAATTTTATACAACTTGACGTAAAAAAATACAGGGTGTTCCATTTGACCTAAACAAGTTCTCGCGGTTTGAAGTTGACGAAATGTAACGCGAAAAACGGAACACTTGGTATGATATTATTGAATTGATTTCAGTTGTAGAACGTAGTTATTCTTGTGTTCTTTTCATACGACAAGAAGCAAATGAGGTATCTTTTACAGGAAGAAAGTTATACCGGTTCTTGTAAACCGTTGTACCTGTAAAATGTCAAATATCTCTGAAACGGCTAGGTTTAGGCATAGGGTATTTTTCACATTTTCGACTCAAAATTTTATGCTCTTTTCGAAAACCCTGAAATATATGAAGTGGTATCCGACTTCCGGTATAAGCGGAAGTGCCAGGTGCTTGTAATTATTTTGGTTGGATTGGCCACACCGACATTAGTAATCATCTAAATTTTCAAAATATTCTGATCCGTACTTTGTTCTATATCGATCGATGCAGTTCCCGGTGCGACTCCCTGTATATATATATATATATATATATATATATATATATATATATATATATATATATATATATATATACCTATATACAATTGCATATATTTTATTCCTTAAACAATAATAGACTGAATAAATGAATAGATAAAATCGTTTTCTGATGAAATACAATTCTTTCAGAAATATAATGAAATATAACGGAACCAAACGTAATGGGAAGAATCATTATTGTGGGGAACGCTGTAGGGCTAGCAATTTTGTTTGCTTTCATTTTTATTTGGAATATACCAAAAATTGTAGGTACAGTTTTTAACGTTCACACTAACTATATCTTTTCTAGAAATTCTGAATTTTTTACATTCCAGAACATTTTATATCTCATTAGAAAAAATTCCCTGTATATATATAAAATAAATATATATATATATATATATATATATATATATATATATATATATATATATATATATATATATATATATATATATATATAGATATATATATATGTTTATATATATATATATATATATATATATATATATATGTATGTAGGTTTGAATTTTTTTGGATTAAAGGCAGCTTAGAAGCATCCTAAACATTTCCTGGGTTATAATCAGAAATTGGAAAAGCCTACTTCACTTCAAAGATGGCACTTACTACTTACAAGTCTTGAAAGTTATCCGAAAAGCATGCATCGATGATTTTCGCAGATAAATCTATTGAAAAGTACATACACATTCCATTAGAATGCATTTGAAAACTAATTCAAAAAAAATAAGGAGATCATTGTTGTAAATTAAATCAAGAAGTGGTACAAACACTAAATCATTACCTTTTTGGCAGTAATTGAACTTGGCTTCCCAATAACCATAATTTACTCCCATTAAACCATTTCTCCATCCGATTGCCTCATCTGACAAAACGATACTGCTCAATGCATAGAGAAATCAAGCACATTATTTTTCTGTGTACATTACGTTACCATGGAGATATTTATTTACCGATAAAATCGAAGCATTTTTCGAACAAATTTTATCATTCATAATCTGACATTGAGAATTGAACGATTCCTTGTGTATTCTCACGTAATCATGATTGGAAAACAACAATTATTTTGAATATGAATGTGAAAAATATGAAAAAGAAGTGTTTGTAATAAACTAATAATGAGGAAAGATATCAAAACTCTGTTACCTACTCTGAAATATATAGTTGCCTATAAATATTTTCATTGATTTCTGTGGGATTTACCTTGGGAATATTGAATAGTTTTCTGAATAATTCGACGAATCCTCAATGCCAATAGCAGGTAATTGAAGTCCCATTAGTTGAAAACTTTTTATTTTAAAAATCAATAAGCTCAAAAGTCATAGGTTCTGAATAATTTATTATAAATGAAATCAATACCCCATTAAAAAATTTAACAACGGAGTGTTTGAATAAAATTCATAAATTCGGTCTGCCTTTAAATCGTATAGACCAAGCTAGATAGTCAAGTACTTAGCGTACGCTGGCTAGTATTTGGGAGGTCTCGGGTTCAAACCCCGGGGCTGACTGGTCTGTCATGAGTTTTTTTCAGAGGTTTCCTCATGGTAATGTAAGTCACTGCTTGCAAACTTATAAGGCGAATGCTGGGCCAGTATCAATCCTCTGAACCCCACCCACACTTCCTATGTTCCATAGATATCTCGTCTCACCTATCCTTAATCCACTTGTACATACAAGTGTATCCTCTGATCTGGCTGAAGGAGTTAACCCCAAACTCAAGCTGCCCGCCTCCCTGACACATACTTCAGGGAGTAATGAAACACGTGTGTTCCTTTTTTTTTCCTTTCCAAATCTTATAGACCACTTCAAACCAAAGTTTCTTTTGCATAGTATAATATCTTCTAGATAATTTATGATGGAGTGAGAAGTACGTACTGCTTGATAAATATTTGTAAACTTCATTAATTTTCGAAGCCATACCATTTATAAACTTAGTATCATGAGAGTCATTTTCGAAAATTTCTAGAACTTTCTTGTGAATATCGAAGCATGTTATCATGTTAATATTAGTATAAATAAGTTTCTATGTGTTGTTTATAATAATATAACTAATATGCTTCACTAGTAATAAAATGAATGAATTTTAATCATATTTGTGGATTCTATAGTAGGTTTACTGAAAATCCATTTGTATTCCTGTTGTTCACTTAGATAAATGAAAAAATAAATCGTTTTTACTAAAGGTGTTTATTTTAAATTATTTGAATTGAAATTAATTGAGATGTGAATATTGATTTGCAATTTGAAACTGATCAGATAATTGTGTTCCCTTTTAAATTTCCTGAATTTTGATATATCATTCTTCATAATTTCATATACTTACTTATATTTAACTAAATTTCAGAATTTACTAACAACATAGCTACATGAAATATTTCAGTTATCTACCTACATTAAAATTATTTCTATATCTGTCTTTGTTATTTCATTGGATATTCGAAATATTTATAGTAACTCTAGTGAAATTTTTGGAACGAAGTTCCTTATCGCGCGTTGCGAAATGGGGCTAGACGGAAAAAATTAAGACCAAAAGTTGAAACGACACATTTTGCGTGCGCACGCCGTTTTCTCCCTCTTTCTTTCCGCTCTCATCACGTCTCTTTCTGATCCCACTCCGCTACGTCGCCAATACATTGATGTGAAATATCAGATTACGACAGGAATCAGAAATGGCATAATGAAAATGAAAAGATGAAGCTTTACAAATTTGTTCCATAAAATAATGACTACGTATTGTAGGTTTATATTCAATTATATAGCGTGGCCATACGTTATCCTCTCGGTATTATCACTTTTGCGTCTTTAAAATTACTTAGCGTTGACGACCGGGTGGTCTAAGTACCGAACCCTTATGTGTCGTATTTCTGTGTTCGAATCCCAGAGGTGACTCCTAGCTTTTTTCATTTTTTCATTTACAGTCTAACAAATTGATTATTTAAGTTTACGTTGTTTGTTATTCTCTATATTACTAAATTTCCTGAATACTATTATGTACTAAAATAAAAATCAATCAGCAATTTTATTACAATTCCTTCACTAATTAATCGAATAGAACTTCGTTCCTTCCGGGTGTCCCTTGACACCTCTCTTCTTTTTTATCTGAAAGGATGATCTTATTGTATCAGAAACATAAAAACAAATTAATTTTTTTGTTTTAAGTTTCATCGCTAAAACTATTATACACAAATTATAGTATTTTAGCCAGAATTTCCTATTAAATATAATTTATTGATTATATACCTTACATTTTATACATATATTAATTCATCAACAGAAATATGAAACTATTACTCGCTGGTCACAAAAGAACCAGAAGAAGTATCAGCAGCACACTATGAAAATCTCCCATGAGCAGTTGATCTTCAATATATCATCGCTGCTACAGTCAGCGATAAGTACCAGATACTAAAATTTCACATACTTCTTCAAGGATTAATTTCACGATTCCACAAAGTATGAATTCAGTTTCTGGGGATGTTATGACAATCTATAAATATCTAACTAGAGAAACTATTCAACGATATAGTACGCCAAGAAGTGTATAGACACCCTTGCTAGTATTCGGTAGGTCCTGGGTTCTGCCATGAGTTTTTCTCAGAAGTTTCCTCATGGCTTCAGTAAGCCACTGCTTGTAAACTTACATGGTGAATACTGGGCTAATATTCATCCTGTGAACCCTACCACGCCTACTCTCTACCATGAATATCCGGTCTCAGCCATCCTTTTGTACAGGGTGGCCAGATAAGAATGCAAAGTGCTGTATCTCGTGAAATATTCGTCGTAGAAACTTGACGTAAAAAATATCATAACTAAAGTGGCCAACAGAATATCCTGGAAATTATTTTCAAGTTTCCGAGATGGTCGCTAGGGGGCGTAACCGCCATCTGAAACTTTTAAAGTGATTTTTCTCTGAAATACCCCTAGTAAATGTATTACAAAAATATATGTATTTTCAAGCTAAGCTTCATCCGAGTAATTTTTGTTCAACACTTTTTGACGTATCTATTGAAATGAAGTGGGAGGGGGTGGTTCAATGTTTTTTCGAATAAACAGCTGTAACTCCTGAACGAATGAACGGATTTTAACAAAGTTGGTCTTATTGGGAAAAGCATTTATTGCTCCATCAAACCCGTCTCACCTGTTATATGTAAATTTTTAAGTGATCCCGTTAGAGCGCGTTTTTTGATATAACACCAGGAAATTGTCAATTGTTATTAAACCTGAAATATTGCCATTTGAAAATATCTTGTTTCATATAATAATTCACCAAGAGTCAATATTATGATTTATTCCTAGGCTATTTTAATTGGATGATTGTTCAAAAGTTTAAGGATCCTAGCTCTCAAATTTAAAATTAACTTAATTTCTATGGAATCTCAAATTCATCATTTCCATGAATTTTTAATGATATATAATTAGTGCAATTAATCATTTAAGCAGTATTGACCAACAAACGATGTGAATTTGATACCATATTTCTAATTTCTGATTTTTTGAAACGAGATTTCATTATAGATTTTTTTTTATTGTCATATATAACATACCGTAGTGAGTTTATTAAGTATAAATATGAAGTTGCATGTAAATTTAACAAAAAAATCTGCTACATCAGGAATTTGGAATATTAATATTCTAAACAGGTCTAAAGAGGTCCCATAATTTTCAAATACGGACCTGGAATTTTCTGGACATTTAAATATAAATCGGTCGACCTGTGAAAGTGAATCATACGTTCCAAATATCAACCGACTATGCTGGTTGGTTCAAAACTTATGAGGAATTGAAATTTTTGGTGCATAAACTCGGTTATGGAATTGATTAGACCTATCATATATGGATTTTTTGGACTCGCCTAGGATAGCTCTATAATCTCTTTAATCTCATACTCATATGCCAGCTAACAATTTCTTTACCGATTAAAATAACCTCAAGTTCAACAATTCCTTAAAAAGTACTTAGGGCTTAGTGCTCGGAATGTCAAATTACTTTCACAAAGTGCTTAATAATCGCAAGCCTTTTGTTAAAATAAGTGCTTAGTGCTCGAGACCGGGAGCCTTTTTTTTCAAGTGCTTAGTGCTCGAAGCACTATTCTTCAGTGCTCGTCACAGCTCTGATATATATATATATATATATATATATATATATATATATATATATATATATATATATATATATATATATATATATATATATATATATAAATTCAAAAAAGATTTCTCAGGTTTTCAGCTTATAAGAATAATATCACTGTAATCAATCATGATTATTCACCTTTGAGGGAAGCTTTCGGACTTGTGAGCCTTTCGGACCGGCGGAGGATAACAGACGTTTTGTTTTTGTTCAAGGTTGTTAATAACATGTTATCGGTACCAAGAATTTTAGAGATGATACCATTTAGGACTCCAGATTTGAGGCTACGTAATAATAATCTATTTTATATTCCATATAGACGTACAAACTGTTCTCATAATTCTCCTCTTCACCGAATGATGGATTGTTACATGACATTCTTTTTTGGTGTAGATCTTTTTAATACCACATACTTGTCGCTCAAACGATCGCTGAAGAAGGGTTCTTCATAATAAGGATAAAATTAATATATGTATATGTTATAGATTATATTCAAGATAAAGGTTTTTTTTTATATGTATTATGTATGTGCTTATATGTTATACCAATTTTAATTTGAATTGCATGATTTATTTTTCTTGTTAATAAGCGAATACTCTTTTTGGGTTAATACCTGTTTGTGTTCCTGATTATCTTAATAAATAAATAATAATAATAATAAATAAATAAATAATATATATATATATATATATATATATATATATATATATATATATAAATATATTTATCCCACCTTCATATATATATTATGCATATAATATGTATTTTAATAGTACTTTCTATCAAAATTCATCAAAACTCCCGGCATATGAAGGAAAGAATGAATAATTTATTCTTAAAGAGGCATTTGTTTTTTAATATAAAAATTATTTGATATGAAAGACTATAACATACAATTACTAAAAACAAAGTAATTAAAATATTTTTCAATAAATAACATTTTTCACAAGAACAACAATAGGTCATTTCTGCTAATTTGATACAAAACAAATAAGGTCCATGATGGGGTACTACGAGTATCAATCACTTCTAGAATGCCTGTGAGCAGCCGATTCATTATCTCCGTCGGTATTGGGTGGTTGCGCCTCGGCGCCTTTCACAGTGAAAGTAACGTAATAACGTTTATTATGGTCCAAGCGGTCGGCTGGCAGTGAAATAATTTGCTTGTCACTTCCGTGACACAATTCGAGGGTGACATTCTTTTTGGTATTAATGTTTGGCAAAAAACCGCCAGTTCCAGGTTTACAACTATTGAAGCCAATTTTTGGAATACTGTGATGATCCAGCTTTGGTACTGCAAAAACACATTGTTTAAAAATGTTGATCAAGAAACACTTATTATTCTTTGGGAAGGAGAAAAGATATGAAAAGGAGAGTATTATAGCTGAGTTTTGTCTTTAAAACATCATTAGTGACAGCAGTTATCCAGTAGTTTCCTTCCTTGGGAAGGTAGAGTTTTATACCAAAAGAAAAATGAATTGATTCATTAGTTTTTGGAAACGAGAAAATAAATAACCTGACAAGTAGCACAGCTAAGTTTTGTCTAATGATAACGTAGTTATTTAGCAAGGTTTGTCCAAAAAGATAAGTTTTCCGAGGAGTATTCCGTTCTTGATTAGCAGATGAGAAGAGAGAGATAGCATGAGAGTATCCTAGCTGTGTTTTTTCCAATGAAAACATGGTTCGTCAGCATGGTGAAAATATCAGAATTCTAAAGGTGATGAGACTGTGATATTTCATTCGATTACCAATGAAATTTTTGTTTTAGCTGAAGAGAAATTTTTTAAATGCTACAGTAGTTTCGAGTAGTTTTTTCTTCCTAAGTTATTAGATTTTCATAAGAATTAAAACATAAATTTGTTCGAGTGTTCTTTGGAAATGAGAAGAGAAATAACAAGGAAATAATAATCATAGTTAGATTTGGCTCAATGGCAACATGACCCATCAGCAAGATGGAAATGGTCTATTCCTGAAAGAGAGCTAACAGTGTTGAGCTTATGATATTCTATCCAATTACTGAAGAATTTTTTTTCACCTAAAAAAACAGTTTCTTCTTCCTAAATTCGACGATTTTATAACACGTAAAACTGAAATTCGAGGATATGCTTCATCATATTAACAAATATTTCAACATGAAAAAACTGAATCATACAAAGGAAATACACAAAAATAGTTATTTACACTACAAGCGACAAGTATATTGGAACAACCACATTGAAATCAGTTTACTAATAAAATAAAAAATAAAACCATTCATTATATTGCGAACAATTTTCTGATTGAAAAACATGAATCAGATTGATATCAAATTTTGTTGCTTCAATTGTTCATGAAGTAGCTAGCACCAAATTATTTTTTTTACTCCCTACACGGTCAGTATCTATCAGTACGTTTGACAGTTTGACACCACAAAAGAAGAAAGTAAATATTTACCTACCTCGCAACAAGCAGGTTGCAAATGGTTTTCTAAAATTTTTCAAACTAAATTTATGAAAATCAATTAGGGAGGTGAGCATTTCCTCTTCTCCCTAGGAAAGTTAAATAAACTACAAAATTCTGTCTAAAAATTTAACAGGCTATTCATTCAAAAAAACGTCTGACACTTTACTGGGGGAAATACTGACTAAGGCCAGATTTCTAGTTCTCAAAAGACTGGAAGTTGTAGTCGGTTGGTCAATGGTATGTTGCTGATTGCCTTTACAACAAAAACGA
The DNA here is from genome assembly GCA_030704885.1 of Cynegetis impunctata. Lineage (NCBI taxonomy): Eukaryota > Metazoa > Arthropoda > Insecta > Coleoptera > Coccinellidae > Cynegetis > Cynegetis impunctata. The sequence goes on from JARQZK010004340.1 coordinate 912,420, forward strand.
AGTGCTGAACAAAATTTCTTATAACAAGAATAGGTAACAGCGATTCAGAATCCTTTGTGATTCATCTAACATATAAGTACAACAGTTGTAGTATTCAAGAAGTTACAAGAGGTTTACCCAATTTTTTAAACTACAATTTATCAAATTGTGCTATGAATATTAATACAAAATAAAAATAACTGAGATTGAATTCTCGCACATCACTTGGTGAAACATCATAAAGAATAAAGTATAAACTTTAAATTGGCTTATGTTTCACAATATAAAAAAATTATTTAGATACTGCATTTAGCAGTAACGAAAAGTCGACATGTTTCGAGTTATGAACTCATTATCAAGACTGACTACAGGAGAGTATTGCATCCTAATTTATAAAACAGACAAAAGCAAAGGTGATACCTGAAAATCAATTTGTTCGTTTACAAGGGGTAATTGACTATTATGGGCGGAACTTATTTCGAGAATTTCAAGAAGGTCAAGGCGTTTTCCTTTGTTACCTGAATGTAACAATTTGGTTTTGTTGAAATCCAGGAAGTGATTGAATTTTATACAATGTTCAGAGAAGCCAGTGGTATTTTTGTTTTGTAAAATTGACTTTTTATGTTCTTCAACACGAATATTTATATTCCTTCCTGTCTGTCCAATATAGAAAGCAGGACATTCGTCGCAAAATATTTTGTAAATACCACTGTTTTCTCCGATGTTAGATTTTTCTTTATCATTGACCAAGAATGACTTCAAGTTTCTTTTATTTGTACAAATTGTTTTAACGTTATTTTTCGATAGTCTGTTACAAATTTTGCTACTCAAATTAGGCACATAATTTATTGGGAAGTATTTTTGTTTTTCATTAATAGTTTGCGTGGGGTATACTGAATGCAACAGATACTTTATTCGTTTTTTCCCAATGAGCTTGTCGATAAGACTTTCATTGTAACCGTTATTGATGGCTAATAATTTAATTGTATTAACTTCAGTTTGAAAATTTGTTTCCGATAATGGAATCGTGAACAACCTATGTATGAACGAATGAAAAGCACTGAGTTTTATTTTAATGTGTTGGTTACTGTTGCTGTGAATTAAAGTATCTGTGAAGGTTGGTTTTCTATAAATGTTGAAAGTAAGAGAATTCAAATTCCTAGCAATCTGAACGTCTAAGAAGTTTATGGTACTGTTTTCGTTTTCTACTTCTTTTGTAAATTGAATCGAGTTGTAGAAAGTATTTATATATTTAAGGAAATTATTTAACTGCCTATCTGTACCGGTCCAAATACAAAAAATATCATCTACATAACGCCTCCATAATGAAACGTTAGTAATTAAATTATTATCAGCATTGAAAATTTTTTCTTCTAAGTTATTCATGAAAATTTCACCCAACAAAGGCGATAACGGTGATCCCATGGGCAATCCGTCTTCTTGTTTGTATATTATATTATTAAATTTGAAATAACTCTGTTTCAAACATAAGTTTAAGGCAGACATTGTTTCGTTGACTGCTTGAGTTGTTAAATTTGGGGACTTTTCGTTACTGCTAAATACAGTATCTAAATAATTTTTATATTGTGAAACATAAGCCAAGTGTTTTTATTTTAAAGTTTATACCTTATACAAAATAAAAAAATCAATTTTAAGAATAAATTTTGAGAGGTGGAACGTATTTATCTACCCAAAATCAGTTACATACTGAGGTACTTACCGAGTAGGAAGTTGAAAAATAACTATAATATATCACCATTCAAAGGGGAATGACAAAGTATACGGGTATTCTCAGAATGATATGAGTTATTTCGAAGATTGTCAAATTTCAGTGAAAGAAAGAAAATTATTTCGGTGTTCCATAAAAAATGAAATGAAAATAGCTGTCAATTAGCTGAACCTTGAAAAATTCAAAGAAGAAGAACCTTTTCGACAAACTATCTTGAAATAATCGATACAAATGTAGTGAAAGTATTGAAAATAGGCAGCTTTGAATGAATAGAAAAAGTTACAGGAAGGGTTATGCAGGGATTATGAAGGCTAGAAATTTACTCTGCTTGGAAAGTAACCCTTAAAAGCCGAAGTCCGTTAAAAAATGATTCAACTACTTCTTCTGTCGAAATTTTGTTTTTGGCTAACGTGAACTAGGATACAAAAGGTTTCAATCATTTCCATGCACCTGCGCTGTTTCCATTAACGATTTCAAGTATACGCTTCAATGGAATCTTGGTAGAAAAGTATTCATCAAATTATTCAAAAGAGGAATTGTTTCCTTCAAAAGCATCTATTTGCCTGTTTAAATCACATTTTTTTGAATTTACTTACAATAAGCAGCACATGGAACTCCAGTGTAAGCATGAGTGGCATGCATACATCGATGAGTACCCCTCGTACAAAGCAATGGATTACTTGGAGCCTCTGGAAGTCCCTTCAAATAATCAAATCCGTTCTGTTGCAATTTTCTAAGTGAATCGTACAAAAATTTTTCGAAAGCCTTAAATGATAACTCCTTGTGCTCGTATTTTCCTGCACCAACGGTAGATGCACAAGAATTATGATATCCGTCGATAGCTCTCTTAACAAGCATTGCTTCATTATGTTGACCAGATCGTATCTGCATCCTTTTCAAGTCTAGCAAATGTTGAAAAATTTTTCGTTCTAGGTGGTACCTGAAAAAAATTTTCCTAATAAATTACAATAAGTATCCTAATTGAATGCGTTGTAGGCATGTATTTTGTATTCTAGAATTATTCCGTTCAATAGGTGTAAAAGGAATGATATTGCATAATCAATGTAGGTATATCAAATTCAGTTAAAATATACTGCTTTTAGATAAAATTATCTACTACAATTTTGATAATCTGACAATAAAATAAAATAGTAAAATAAGATCAATAGCGACAATAATTCAATACACAGGCGCAATTATTGAAATTAAAACTAGTATGTACCCCTGTCTGTTCACTTAATCGTAACTATGACGTCAGTTTTTTATACTTAAAATTCATTATATAAATGAGAAACAATGTTCTTAATCACTTTTTTTTATTTAAATGTTTGCGATTGTAGTTTCGTAGTAACACTACATTTTCAATCAAAATTGCCCAATATTACAATTTATTATTATGTCTAATTCTATATATATATATATATATATATATATATATATATATATATATATATAAACTTAGATTTTCTGATTTTTCAAGAGAGATGTGTGTTATTTACTCCCTTACTAATTACTTGTATATATCACTGTATTTATCCTTTTCGCATAATTTTATTTTCAATATTTATTGTTATTGAATGTAGTAGACTAATATCAGTCAGCACTTAGCATCCGAAGATGGTGATGTCTTCATATAATACTTGTATTATTATTGTACTTCTGTAAAATGGCTTGATTTGTTTCCAAGTAAACAAAATACTATAAGTAAGGTTGTTCTCAGATAAACCAAAAAGCTAAGGTGAAAAAATAGTATTAACTGTTCAGACTTAACTAACGCCGGCCATTCAGGTACATCCGACAGGTACGCCTGAACAGTTATGCCTGTCCGGTGTAGTGTGTGGCAGGGATAACTAATTCGATCAATTCTTTGTGACAGGCGAGTAGACTTGTGTGTGTGTGTGGCGGTTTCATCAGATGTACCTGAACAGGACTCAGTTCAGGTTTCAATATTCTTTTGGTGTGGACAGTTCAAATTTTTAGGTTTCAACTTTGTAATTCAGATTTATTTTACTGTTGTGTTCCTTTTATTTTTTTTACCAAATTAAACAATCAGGTTAAGTACACTAAAAATGTCGCGAAGGAATAATGTACTTGTTGAAATTAATAAGAGTGAACCTTGATTGTGGAAAGTAAAAGATGATGACTATCGCAATAGAGACAAGAGAGATGCTGCATATAGGAAATTAGTGGATATATTGAAGGAGATTGATATGGGTGAATATATTTCTTCTCTGCAACCATTTCTTTACCATTGTTTGCATTTTATCAGTCTGTCTTGACGTTTCGCAAAAATTGCAAAAAATAAGGAGAGAAAAAGCAGATCATTTCCTGGAGAATCCATGCTGAACTGACAAACTTGACATGTATACATGAAGAGTGTGTGTGTTCCGCAGGTATCGGGTACACCTGACAGGCGTAACTGTTCAGGCGTACCTTTCAGGTTTATCTGATAGTGAGTGGCAAAAATTACAACTTTTTGTACTTATGAGTAACAACATTTTTCTGTGTAGAAAACAAGTAAACAAGAAGATTTCTTTTTGGAACGTTATAAAACAGTATTATTTAAAATATTTATAGTAAAGGAAAGTATTTATAGTAAAGGAACAATGAGTAGTATTCTGTAGAACTTTAGCCGAAATGAGTATATTTGGCACATTAGAAATATTATACAGGTTCTGAGGAATATGCCAGTTTGATGTCGTATCAATTAAAAGCGGAGGCTTATTTTAATTTTCAGATGACTTCGTGGTTGATTGTGCAGAAGCTTTTGTAGAGTTTAGAATATTCTTGGAAAGAATATTTTTGATATTTGTTGGTCCTTCGAGGTGAGAAACAAATAATTTTCAATATCAAAATCTCTCGAAAATTGCACTTTTCTGCGAAAACAAAAGGCAACACGTAATTGATTAACTGTTTCTATACTTTGATGTATACTAATGAGTGCACAAATAAGCTCAGAATGTTACACTTCCTAGTGCAGCTCCAAATTTCAACTAAGTTAAAAGTAATGAATTTCAATTAGGCTCTTACACCGTAAATTTTAAACTAAAGTTAATGATAAACCGAGGTTAATTTGACATTTTCGCTTGTCAAACGTCAAATTAAACTCGGTTTATCATTAAACTTAGTTTAATAATATACGGTGCAAGTATATTCATGAAGAAATGTCTTATTCATGAAAAAATACTTCAATCTGCCGGTTGACGATGATCGGTCAAACGGTTTCGGAGTTTAGCGTTCTCCCATTATGTATATATATATATATATATATATATATATATATATATATATATATATATATATATATATATATATATATACAGTGTGGAACAGCCAAATGGAATAAATTCGATAACGAATAAATGAGAGCGTTTTGGGAAAAACGCTTGGACATGTCGATTTGTATTTTCCGATGCGCATTTTTTTCAAAAAATGAAAATTATAATAGGGTGTGTCATGTGACAGTGGCCGATACCAACTTTCTTATTTTAAATACAACCCCTGTATATTATTAGTTTTTTGGATTCTTCAGAAAATTCTAGACATAATTCATGTACAATGTCCTATACCTATCTTCAACTGTTTCGGAAATATTAAGTGTTTTCAGATGTATTACAAAAATTAACATTAAAAGAAGAAAATTATTTTATTTCACAAATAATGTAAAAAAACATTAATTTCAATGTAAGAGATGTTCAAAATGTTCGCCGCGAACGTCTTGGAAACATGCTAATCTGGTATAGAAATGTCTTCTAACGTTTGTAATACACCTGAAAACACTTAATATTTCCGTTGAAATATTTCAGTTGAAGATAGGTATGGGACATTGTACATGAATTATGTCTAGAATTTTCTGAAGAATCCAAAAAACTGTTAATATACAGGGGGTTGTATTTAAAATAAGAAAGTTGGTATCGGCCACTGTCACATGACACACCCTATATAATTATTTTTTTTTGAAAAAAAAGCGCATCTAAAAATACACATCGACGTGTCCAAGCGTTTTTCCCAACACGCTCTTATTTATTCGTTATCGAATTTATTCCATTTGGATGTTCCACACTGTATATATAAACATTCATTATTCATTTTTATATATAAGATTAGATAATTATTTTCTATTTCATATAATTTCAAGAGAATACAAACATGTAGTTTTCAATTCAAGATTTTAATTTTTTTGAAGAAATCAGAGTCATTGTCAGAATACAGAGCACACGATGTATCATATGTCTTATAGTGCCATTCAAAATTACAAAATAGATAGCTAGATCTACAAATAATATAAATCGAAATCCTCCTTTTTTGAAATTCTTACAAAACATCAATTTGAACAGAGTATTCAGGGAAAAAGTTTTAGCAGAGACACCCTGTAAATCTTAAAATTTGACTGACCTTCGTATATTGGATTGAATATTTTGAGTCACCGAAGACATATTCACACCCCTTTCTGACATATTCTTCCATCTGGGCGCTCTTGTACTCCTCGGGCTAGGCTCAAATCCCGAATCTATTATATTGCTGCTTTCATAATCACTTCCGGCACTTCGTGAATCCCTTCGTTGAGATCGGCGCTTAGTTCTTTTTCTTCTTGCACTAATTGTCTTTTCTTGTTCTTCATCTTCCGAGACGCTTCCTTTTTCGTCACTGTTTATCGAGGCCATTTTGCGAGCAGATAGATTAGACTGTGACCGATATTGCTTTCTTATTGCCATTTTCGCGTCATTCATATCGGGAAGCGAAGGTACTCTCTTACTCAACACTTCTTCTTTTTTAAATGTTTCATTTAAATATCTGTCACTTTTCGACAATATTGATTTTCCAAGAGCCGTGGGAATCTTACTAGGCTTGGGAGTGGAAACATCCTCATTCTTTTTATTTTCTTCAGATTTCGATCTTTGCTTTTTCAGTTTAGGCTTTCCACTTCTTATTTTAGTTTTCCTTGTCTTGCTTGTAACATTTGCTTTTTGCTCATCTAAAACTGTGAAACTTTTGTGTGTTTTACTTTCACTTAATGATGAAGTAGTTGAGTCACCTGTTGTTAGAGTTTTCAAATTTAAATTTTTTGTAACTTCATGTTCAGGTTGTTTGATGAATTTGTTGATTTTTTTGTCCGGTGTTAATTCCGTTTGGTCAGAAATTATTTCACCAAAAGCTTTCTTCATCACATCTTCTTCAACTGAATTAATTTGACTAAGCTTTTCGTCTTCTTTCAACGATGTATCGGTAGAATGATCTACTGAGACTTCTTTAACAGTATCTACAGTATTAAGAAAATCAGTAGTAGAAAAAGAGGTGTCCTCAGATCGAGTTCTCTGAGTCTCGCCCCCCTGAGTATCTTCCTTATCTTCTGATTCCTTATTTGATTCCATTTCATGAAGTTTAAGGGAAATTTCCTGTTCGATATTAATATTTATAACACCTAGAGCATCTTCTGTTATCTCATTCGCAACGTTATTGGGCTCGACATTATCTGGAGCGGGACTTTGATTTATGAGGAATGTTTCGTGTGACAAGATTCTTCTCAAATTATGCATACTTTTCTCCTTTTGAACTTCAGAAATAGTTTCAGTATTTACATTATTGTCATTGGTAGCGTATTGGCTCATTTTTTCTTCCGTTTCTTCTTTTGAATTCTCTTTTTCAGGAATACTTCCGTCATATTCAACTTGTTCAGTATGGGTTGGAAGTGGTTCATTTATTTTGCTTGTGTCATGTGTTGCTTCTTGAGGAGTACTCAAAGTTGATATTATTTCCTGATTAGGTAATAATTCTATCTCCACCAGATTTTTGTCAGACAATTTTTTTTCAATACTTTGTTCAATTATTTCAGAATCGACACCATCTACCTCTTTGTTGTGGTTTTCTGAAGGTTTCTTTTCCAACTCTCGCTCTTGATTTTCAGAAGATTCAACAAAATCATTAGAATTTGTCAAGTCACTAGCGAATTGTTTGGGAGGCTCGTGAATTGCAGCTTCCACAATTATATCTTTATGTTTTTCTTGATCTTCACTGGTATCAGATATCCTATAATATCGATCAGGTAGTTCGCGTATTTCTTTCTGTGAATGAGGATGAACTTCCAATGTCTCATCAGTTAAAACACCAACGTCAGATTTTGTGATCTGCATTTCTGAACTTTTCTCTTCTGACTGGAATGCAGTGTTCGTTCCTTGATCTTTCAGTTTACGTTCACGTGCGTCCTTTCGTTGTCCTGTTCTAACTTTTATATTTGATTGACTTGCACTAGATCTTGCTGTGCTACTTCTTTCAGAATCAGATTTACCATTTTTAAGTTTTGGTCCATATTTTGCACTTTTTGGTCTCAATTGTCTTTCTTTTTCGCTAAAAACTTCATTTTCCAAATGGTTATCACTTGTGAGTTTTCTGGGACTGTCTAAATCGATTGATGTCTCTAATTTTTCACCAACAACGGAAATTTCGCGGGTCTGATGAATATTTATTTCGGTGTTGCCGTTTATTGTTATTTCGTTACTGTAGTCAAATCTACTTTTAGAAGATCTTTTTGGAATATATTTTGGGCCAAATGAGCTAGACGCACTATCAGTTACACCAGTTGGTTGGGGGAATTTTGATTTTTTGATATGTTTTCTATCCCTCTTGTTTTTGTCCAATGTTGCACTATTTTTTTCCTCTGAATCACTTCCAGACGGCGAAGCGCGTTTTCGTTCATACTTTTGTGTCAACTTTTTTTTTTGAGCCTTGATATGTTTGTTGAATTCTCCATTTTCTCTTTCACTGTCTGAACTTGTGTCTCCCCAAAAAGTTATATCGTCTCTGATTTGTAGGCTGAGTGCACTAGGAACATGTTGTTGCTGTCCACTACCCAGTCTGCTTGCTGGAACTCCACCATGAAGTTGTAAATACTTAGCTGTAGATCTGAATCCCCTTCTTAGAGCACAATCTAATGGTGTCATAAAAGTATTTTTGGAAGTTCTTAAAACTGGATTTATGTGTGCTCCGGTATCCAGTAAAATCTATAAAAAAAATATCATTTTCTGCACATAAATGATTAGTCATTCTTATTCACTCATTCAAAATTTAAAACTAATATTATTTAAATATTAGCCGGTGAGTACCCTTTTATTTCCTATATTGTAAAGAAGCCATGCTTTGATAACAACAGTTTTTTATTGAACTTCATATTCATATTCATTAATTAACAGTCCTTTATTAATTATTTTCATTTCATAAAAGCATGCATTTATGATAAATAAGTAATGTAAAAACAAATTTCGAGAAGAGAATCAAACCAAAAACCTACATGTATTTTGAATAATATATATCTAATTATTTTAGTTCCTATTTATTCGTCTGTTTCACCAAACTAGAGAATTCAATAACTTTATAGTTATCATAGTAAATGCCTATAAAGAATAATAATGAAGCTTAATACAATAATAATTGAAGAATAGAGTATATTGGAAAGAAAAAAACATGATGTTATCATGTTTTGTCGATCACATTATATTAGTTCTCAAACCACATACTCTAGGTACTTCAAATAGTTGAGTATTCAAGTAAATATTGAAGAGAGAGTTATTGTATACGTACTTTGCACATGTCGGCGTTATCATTTAGAGCAGCCAGATGTAAAGGACATCTTCCATCGTTATTTCTAGCATTCACTTGGCTAGGCCTTATCGCTAGAAGCCATTTAACCAGATCCCTCCTTCCCGATGCAGCTGCTTCATGAAGTGGGAGGTCGCCTCTGGCATTTTTTAACCATAGGTTAGCCCCGTGAGAGCCTATCATTCTCACAGTCTCGAACTGTCCTTTTGAGCACCCACAATGAGCTGGACTTCTTCCTTTACGGTCCTGTCTATTACAGTCTGAGCCGTGAGCTAGTAATAAGGCAGTTGCATCTGCATGACCTGGAAGTAAATAGTCGATAGATTATTTAAAATAAAACTAAAATTTGAAAAGTTTCACAATCAGAAACTACCATTCAAAATATACAAAGCATTTTTTGCATGAGTTGAAATTCATTTTGAGGCAGTTAGTAATTCAATACATTTTGACTTGGTCGTAACCGAAAATATTTCTTCGGACAGTATGTCCCATTTTATACATAAAACAAAATACTTCTGGTAAAAATAAGTTCGACTAGTTGTTTGTACAAAAAACTTTCGAATCAATCGCAAATAGTTTAGTGCTAGTGAGTTTGAATGCCATATTAAAAGTAATAACAGCAAATAGCTATTCCGTTATTGTTGGAATAAAGTTCTTTTAAGCCGCTTGTGGTAGGAGTTAGAGGATCCATGCGAATTTATCTCTCTCTCTCTCTCTCTCTTACTGTGTGGTGCACGCACACTCACACACCCCCCACAGTAACAAGATTCAAGCAGACGATCTTGTTTACTAGTACAAATTCGTTTTGTAACGGAAGATTGTCAAATTATATGGATCTTCCTCAGAATATAGCAACATATGGTCGTCGGCACGCTATGAAAGATAATATTGAAACAGGACGCGATTTATGTAGTTGACAAGATGCGCAAATTGAGGACTTCCTACAGAACACGTACCATTCTCTTTGTTGACTTTAAACATTACGAACTTGATAATTTTCGTCTTTTACGTATTTGTAGGGCGTGGTCCAATATTTGCTTGGCTAACCTATAAATAGCTGATACGTATTTGTGCTGATTAAAATTGGTTATTATTACGTTTGCAACATGTTTCTTTTAGGTTTAAATATTTGACGGTCCATTTGAATCTGAGGCTCTCTGGTGCTTCTGAGAAAGGTAGCCGGTTGTATTTCACTATAGCTGAAATTAATCCAATAATCGCTGCAAAATTTACCGTGGCTTTTCATAAAGAAATGGATGCAACAACGACACTCGTATATCATTGGAAAATTTTTGTAAATTTTGATATTTTTTTGCATTTAATTTGTTATTTATGTTCAATGAAAATAGTGTATGTATTCATAATACTGATTTAATGAGTGCGGAAATTATAAAGGTCCATTTGGTCATTAGTAATGAATAAGTTCCTTGAGCTCGCTGATTTAATCTCCAAGGCCTCTAAAAGGTCCATCTTCTTTCCTTGTATACAATGCTCCGATATTCCAGTTAGGTTGATTGATTTTTCATGTCCTTCTAATCTGGTGTCGATGTTTCTACCAGTTTGCCCAATATAAAAAATGTCACAATAAATACATTTATAGTTCTTATATTGTATTTATTCAACATATTGCTAATCGTGTGACTCATTTTGTGAACACAGTAAATTTAAAATAATTTTTGATCAACTAAATCCTCAATATTTGGATACACATGCTCAAGGAGCAATTTTTGTTGCTGATTTTTTTTCAAATCTGTCTCTGGACTACGGTATTGATACTAATCTATGTATAAATGTATATATAAATGCATATGTAATAGTGCAAAGTTTTTTTGAAACCTATTTTGCTTCTGTTTAATATGCTGACTCAAATAGGTAATAGATTAAAACATAGAATTTTGTTTAGCGGACTGTATTTGTTAATTGTTGCTTGGCGCAAATCTCAAACAGAACTCAGGTATAAAATCCCTTTACGGTTTCGTTATTTTTAGCGACGTTGCCGCATTTATAATTATTTCTCAAAATACATGGTAATCAAAATTATACAGCTTCTTTGTCCCCCATAATATCTGAAGTTAACATAATTGTACAATTTGAAAAGTAATTCTTAATTTTGTGTTTAGGTTTTAAAATTTATGGTCAAAAGGTATACATACCCAAAGTTACTGCATAGTGTAATGCAGTGCACCCATTACTATCAATAATATCAGGGGATGCGCCGCACAATGTTAATAGACTATCAATACAATCAGTATGTCCTCTTGATGCAGCGCAGTGTAAAGCTGTGAGACCATCTTTATCTGCAGCTTCTACAGAACTTCCAGCCCTGATCAGAGACAGAATAGCTTTTGCAGAACCAGCACTGGCTGCCCACAAAAGGGGTTGCCTTCCATCACTATCTTCGACCGCAACATCAACATCATTATGAGATAGAAGAGTTTGAAGCACTTGAAATCCTAAACCCGCATCTTTGTCCTGCTGAAAAATGTAGTTAAAGTAGTTTGCTACTTTCACCAAGAGTATAATGCTTCGTGATCCTTGAGGTTTATTATCAACCGAGTTAAAGAAGAATTATATTTAGTTGAACTTATTCTTACTGATGAAGAGAAAATAAATATTCGAATTACAACAGTTATATAAATATGTGAAAGTCGTGAATAGATAAATTGTCAAATAAATTCAGTAATAACATGTTAAGTGTACCTACGCAAAGTTATTACTACAAACATCCATAGCATTTGATTGTTTCACAGAAAATGTAGGTGAATTCGGAAAAATCATATTCATTCGATTAACTTGTATAATGCTAAGTACGTCACCACCTCCAAAGGTAAGTTTTAGGGTTACTTCGAAAGGAAAAAACGGAATCCTTATAGGATCACTTTGTTGTCCGTCCGTCTATCTGTCTGTCAAGACCCTTTTTCTCAGGATCGCGTGGAGGTATCAAGCTGGAATTTATATCAAGTACTCAGGTCTACTGTCCCTTGGAGCTGTGAAATCAAACTTCTAAGCCAACGCAATCAAAAGATACAGCCGTTTACAGGGTACTTCCCGTGAACTCAGAATCTTGAAATTTGGTACGAAGCAACGTCTTGTAGCACAAATGAAGGAAAAATTGCGAAAACCGTAAATTTTTGGTTACATCATATAATAAAAAAATTTTCTGTACGGAACCCTCGGTGCGCGAGTCCGACTCGCACTTGGCCGTTTTTTTTAATTTTGAGTAACGGTTTTTTTCGCTTTCTTGAATATCCAGTGAGAAGTTCAGTTAATTCAAAGCTAATCGATGTAAGTTAGTCATTTCTTGAGGTTTCGATTTCGTTTCGGAAAAAGAGGTTACTAACGAAAAACAGTGTTTTTTAGTTTTGTTGTTAGACTTATAATATTATGGTCCTTTTTTGTATCAAAGTGATAGAAGTCATTTTATGAATAGCAAAATCATGCAGAGGAAGATTGGGTTCATTCCAGATCTCGTTGTATTTGTAATAGACTATCAGCTAATGCTTATACTAAGTAGAGCATCCTCCAGACAGCAAAACCATCAAAACGTGAACGCATTTCAATTTACCGCTGTGGAAATCAATAGGATTCATTATACTTATTTATTTTGTGACAATCTCCTTTAGTAGTTTCAGAAATTATTGACGGGTTATTAGGCTCAACGATGTTTTTTTCTTGAACGGTGTCAGAAACTGTATAACATTCAGATTCAAAAAAACCATAGTTTAAAAAAAGTTCTTTCAGGTGAATAAAATTTTTTTCTGAATAAATAATGTATTACCTTGATATTTATCTATTGATACATTGGAATAAGGCACCATTAAATTTTGATTCAGACAACCCATATCGCATTCAACAAAAAAGTGCGTGAGTTGCAGAGCTCCGTTACTGTGATCGAATTTTCCCCTTACTTTTCTCTATAATTGAATTTGGAGAGGTTGAGAGTTGATAAAAGCTTTCAAATCCTTGAAAAAACATACTACTACAATTTTTACATGGAGCGGTTGAGGAAAATAGTTAGAAAGTTAGAAATCCTCAAAATTTACTTCCCTAACATCGACTCAATGTACTTACCAAATTTCAACAACCTGCAAAAATTGTAGAGGTACGTAAAACCACAGAAACCACTACAAAATCAGAAATATCTACATTAAAAAGTGGCTGTTAGAGAAAAAAGTTCATACCACCAAAAGGCACTTCTTTAGTCCATCATAAATCGGATTTTTTCAAATCCATGCAGCCTCTAAAAAGTCCTAGACGGTTGAATTTCGGATGTGTTGTTTATAACTCATATCCATATATTTTGCCACCGGTATTTGTTTCCGCTCATGCACTTCACCTTCACTCACTTCTTCAAACTTTGGAGATGCAAAAATGTTCACCGTGTTTACCCAACTTTTTTATGGTTTTGTTTTGCGTCAACTCATTTGGTGTGTTGGTGGCCATTTTACATCGTTCGATGTTTCATCACGCATGCTGGTAGCAATGCTCAAAATTTTCCCATTAGTTTTAGTTTACCTCAAATGAATTTTCATTTTAAAAATAAACAGCCGATCCGGACCCTGAAAGTGGAGGGAAAAGTTTGAGCATTGCTACCATCAGCGTTGCCTGCATGCGCGATGAAATATAACAAGTTGCAGAACTTCACATCTATTGGCAAGAAGTCGAAGTGACATGAGTTTTCTACGTTTGGAGTTTCTGTTCGGCCTAGAGTGAGATGCCTCTCGGTTTCCGGTAAATGACGCTATGATTTGTGCGTATGTCAGTAGTGCTTTTCTTAGAAACTATTAGACGGATATGTGTATTCGTTGTCGTTGCTCATCAAATAACCAAGCTAGTTAGCTAAGTACTATTTTATTAGGGAGGTTCAGGGTTCGAATCCCGTAGTTGACTGGTCTACCATGAGTTTTTCTCAGAGGTTTCCTCATGGCGTTAAGTAAGTCACTGTTTGCATACTTAGAAGGAGAATGCTGCGCCAGTTTTTATCCTCTGAACTCTACCCACACTTCCTCTGTCATATATATTCTGTCTCACCCATCCATAATGCACCTGTACATACAAGTATATCCTCTGATCTGGCTGAAGGAGTTCATCTCCATAACTCAAAGCTTGACTCCCTGGAATATACTTTAGGGAGGAGTGGAACACGCGGAATTTCCCGTTTTTCAGGTTCGTTGCCCACTCGATCTATGGAACGGTACAGTACTGATGAGCTCATTGTTGAGTAAAATAGACTTTCTTGTGTTTCCATCGTGTGTAGCGCTGACGTCGAATGTTCTAACATTTTCCCTTGTGAATTCTACGTCGGCAGATCTCATGAAACTAGCGCCACTGTTGGGTTGATTTGATTAACCAACAATTTTGCAAATTAATTTCCCAACGCATTTAATATATATATATATATATATATATATATATATATATATATATATATATATATATATATATATATATATATATGTATATATCAGAACATCAAAAACACCTCAGAAATTGTGATTCTGGAGGTATGAAACAGATTTAGAAACTACTCTTACACCTCACTATTACGGCTAAAAAAATACTTACTCCTCCACACATCTGAGCAGCGTAGTGCAGAGGGTAACCTTTGTTGACATCTGGTGTGGAAACTGGTGCCCCCGCGGTAAGCACTGCTCTCAACGCCTCTGTCTCGCCGCAGACTGCAATTGGGTAAATTAGGTTAAGAGGTGAGATATGTTTATAACATGGCGTGCTGAATTGGATTTAAATAATTATGTGAGTCGGCGGCAGTTATCGTGTTTTCGATTTCATACTGAAATGTAGAATACTCCTTAACTTAGTAGTGTTTTCATATAAAATAGAATAAGCACAATTAGATGAAATATAATGATGTAATGAACATTTTGAAGATCTATTAAAATATCAAAAATGTCAATAAAAACCTGAAATCTTGATTACTATAAAACAATGACATTTCATCGATAAATAGCATAAACAATAAAATAGATGTAAAAAAATATCTAAACATGAACTATAGTTTAACTTCTTTGACGCAATCTTCTATTTTGGAGTTAATAACATCTTGTTCTTCGAAAAAATGATTTCATAAATGTAGGTTAAATTTGGATTTTCCATAGCCATTTTCTTTTGACGACGTTATTTATATATAAAATGTAGTTTTTCTTATTTGAATTTTAAATTGTTGTAACGTTCAATAGCTTGCGTTTCGTATTTTCAATACCTATATAAACCGTTTGAAAATAATGTAATTCAACTGGATACGAACTTCGGATTCACTTGATTTTGTTATGATAGATCTTTGCCTATTTAGGGTTTCTGTTGAAATGTAAAATTTTATCTATTTCAAAAACTGACAAAGCATTTATTACATAAAGTGAACAAGGAAAATTCTCTAATAATAAAAAAAAAATTATCAAACAACTTTCCAAGGGAGCTAGTTATACGTATTCCGCAACGCAAAATCTGCATTCACAATCGAACGGTGAATTATAGAAATTGTCAAGTCACCCCAACTAAAAATCTGCATACAGCTGTTTCGATCTTATTAGATCTCATTTTTGGTGAGAGGGCGCTCTGGATTGTTATCCAGACATTGTTACCGACCACGATTTATATTGGGGAACAATTAGAAAGTTGTTAATTCACTCCGAGTCAAATAAGCTGCACTGATGAGATCTAATAAGATCGAAACAGCTGTATGCAGATTTTGAGTCGGGGTGACTTGACAATTTGTATAATTCACCGTTCGATTGTGAATGCAGATTTTGCGTTGCGGAATACGTATAACCAGCTCAATTGGAAAGTTGTTTGATAATTTTTTAAAAATTATTAAAGAATTTTCCTTGTTCACTTTATGTAATGTATGAAATTGACCATGGTCGACAAGTATGTTTTTCATGATTTGACAAAGTATTCAAGAAATTAAAGAAATCTTCAGAGATTTGATATTATCTGTAGTGAATATCTTTTTACTATTATGCCACTTTATCTATTAGAATACATGTGTCTATATTGATGGGAACTCGAATATCGATTATAAAAAGGATTTCTTTTCGTTCTAATGTAAACAATTTCATATAAATAACTCAGGAGTTTGCATGCGTATAAAGTAAGCATGTGAGTGACTGCTAACTCTTCACCTTATCACTTCAAGAAATCGATCGAGACATTACCTTGACGAATAAAATGGAAATGCCCATTGGCCATTTGACGTGACCTTGCTAAGAATATAAAGGGAAATTTGTTCAGACGATTGACCATAACGTTTTAATTTTCCATCCCCGATTGAACTGTGATTTCTTGA
Source organism: Cynegetis impunctata (assembly GCA_030704885.1). Lineage (NCBI taxonomy): Eukaryota > Metazoa > Arthropoda > Insecta > Coleoptera > Coccinellidae > Cynegetis > Cynegetis impunctata. Next base: position 929,024 of record JARQZK010004340.1, read on the forward strand.
AATTTATGAGTCATCATACTCAAATACAATTTGAGTATAGTAGTCACGAAACTTGATTCAATATCAAATGTTCAGAAAAAAGTATGCCCTTTGACTTTAATTCACATGTATTTATAGCTCTTCAGACGTACACGATTAAAATACCTATAGCCTGATTTTAATCCAATCATTTTTATTTTCAAGAGAAAATTATAATCGACTATTATTATTAAAAAACTAATATACTAAATCTTTGAGGAATTAGCCTTAATTCTCATTAAACCTGGCATGAACATGTCTCCCCGATTGCCAAGTGAGCTGCACAGAAGCTTAATTATCTATTTCGTGGTGAACATTTGTTTCGTCATCTTGATGCTTAATAAGGTTCAAGTTTGTCCAGCATTAGGTACCTACTAATCTTATGTACAAAATTGAATCTGTATTTGAAGTTTGTGTATTGGAGAAAGGGATGCTTAGTTGAGTGCATGTTAGTGAAGAATTTTGGTTGTTCAAAATAAGGTTTTGATCTAAAGGACTGCTATTGCTCAAAATATATGAATAAATATATATATATATATATATATATATATATATAGATATATATATATATATATATATATATATATATATATATATATATATATATATATATATATATATATATATATATATATATATATATATAATATATATATATAAATATATATATATATATATATATATATATATATATATATATATAGATATATATATATATATATATATATATATATATATATATATATATATATTATCATCATGTAGCCCCTCTCACGTCCATTGTTGGACATAGGACTCCTCCAAACGCCTCTCTGTCTCTGGACGTCGCAATCCAATTTGTCGCCATTCTCTTTATATTAGGTCATCCGTCCATCGAGTGGGAGGTTTGCCTCGGCTACGCTTGTCAGCTCTTGGTCTCCATTCCAACAGTTGTTTGGTCCATCGCCCGTCCTCCATTATAGCAATGTGCCCAGCCCATTTCCATTTTCGTGTAGGGATCCTTTGTATCAGTGGCGTAGATAGCTTTTTGCGATGGTGGGGGATATGACTTAGTGCAAAATTTCATAAGTTTTTCTTCTAAAGTTCTATTCTTGTTGATAAAAATAATCTTTCATGTAGGTAGTACAAGATAAGCAGAAAAATTGAATTAAATTGCAAAAAATTCAAATTATTTGAATTGGAAAAAATTTATCAAAAATTAGTGAAAAATTGAATTATATTTAATTGGATATATAAACCATTGAACATATTCTTGGGAAAATAAGAAGTATATCTAGTTTTCGGCGTTTTTCGACATTCCTGACTTCGTCAACTGTGATTCCAATCTCACGATGAATTGCCAGAGCAGCCAAACATTTCAAAAACAAAAAATTAGACAAACATGAGTTTTTAATTTGCAATGAATTTTATATATTCAGAAGGGTCATTACAAGTCCACTTATTTTATCGTGCTCCTTTGAATCGTTTCTGTTCGCTTCAAACGTCGATACCGACAGCATAGCTAATATTATGAACAACATATTGATATTCGAAAAAAAATTTTCTAGGCAATCATCAAGCTCTATTATTGAATTTTTAGGCTTAACACCGCCTTTACGAATTAAATATTTCTTCCACACTTTCAAGTTACGAGAACAGCAGGTGTGGCAGTAAGAAATTTTTGATAAAACTCATCACTTTTGATGAATTTATCAACTGCTTTGTCAATTTCGTATAAATCATGCTTGAAAAACATCGAAAATCTTTCTAATATATTTAGTCTAGTAGCTTTTTTGTTCAACTTTTTTCAGCAGTCTCGGAAAAATATGAGCAAGGTGTCATTCGATTCGTAATAGCATATAGAACTTTTTGAGATAAATAAAAATTCGCTCGCAAAAATTGTGAAAGTAAACAATATACTGAAAAAGAGGGGGGTTGGTTCTTTGTCAATATGTCAAAAATTAATTGAGATATTTGAAATATGAAGAAAGATTCGAAAAGAAGGGGAAATTTTCTAAAAAAAAGACCCAACTACTGGAACTGTAGGATCAATATTCATAATTTTCTCAGATAGGTAAAAATATGACCGAAAACGGGTAATTTGGTTTGGGCAAGTCACGCCCACTTAGGGCACTTCAACAATTATTTTTCCATATTAAATATGAATATTAAGGAATGAAAAATTCAGACAGTTACTAAATCGGTGAATGAGCAATAATCCAGCGATAATAGCGATTTTTGAATTAGTTATGCAATAGTTAATTAACAATTTTTTGGTACTTGAACATGAAAATTGTAAGTGTGATAAATGTTCACTATGGGTCTGAAATTATTTTTCATTCTTGGAGCTATTATTATAAGGCTTCAGAGTAAATTCCCATTGAAATTTTTCAGTTGTTTACTGACAATTTACGTAGGTATAGTTTTGCAAAATAAAAATGAATTTTTTTTATAATTTTAATGATCCGTTTTTTATTATCGGAAGCAACATGGAAATGGTTTTTTCAATATTCATCTCCTATTGTTTAAAAAATTGTTATAAAAAAAATGCGTTGTTTATAAGAGAATCAAGAAAAGAAAGTACTGATTAATCAAAGTGCGTAAATTGTTCATAAACACTGAAAAATTAAATTTTTTTAACAGGAATCTATTCTGCATTTTTTTGAAACTAGCTTCAAGGAAGGAAAAAAGTATAAGATCTATAGTTTAACAGTTATTACACTTGCAATGTTCTTGTTCAAGCAGCAAAAAACTATTGCATAACCAATTGAAAAATCGCGATAAAAATGTTTTGTCACTGGATTATTGTTCATTTAGGTACCTATCCAGTAAGAACCTGAAATTTTTCATTTCTTAATTTAATATTTAATAAAGTTGAACAATGTTTATTGTTAAAGTGTCCCAAATGGGCGCTACTTTCGTAAGCCATACTACCCGCTGTCGGCCGTATTTTTACTCTGAGAAAACTATGAATATTAATCCTACAGTTCCGGGAGACTTTCTTTTAAAAAATTTCCTCTTTTTGTATATGTATTTAGATATCAACTAGTTTTTGAGATAATTTTTTTTTCAGTGAATTGATTATATGTTTTACAATTTTCAAGAACGGAACTTAAATTTTTTCAAAAAATATCTTCATGCTATTTCGAATCGAATGACACCTTGCTCATATTTTTCCGAGACTCATGAACAAAATTGAACAAAAAAAGCACTTGTTGACTAGACTATATTCTCATGATTAGTAAATCTTTCTCCAAGTCCAGAAATGGATTGAACGCTATCACAGAAAATTTTTATTCACTTCAAAATGTTATGGAGTAATTAAATTGTCAAAGCCAAAAGTTACTCATATTTTGATACCTACTCTACCTCAAAAAATATTCGAAATATTAAATATTTATTGGAAATATTCTAAGTAAACAGAAATTTAATCAGTCACTAGGAACAAAAAACGTGTGTGACATGGAAAATTTTATTAACCAAGGAAGAAGTCAATCATAACCTCTTCGCACTTCTTTTCTTTCCAAATTTTATACTACCTATACTATTAAACAAAACTGCTCGTGTTTTAGATATAATACTACACCATTAAACAAAAGTTCGAGCAGTTTTGTTTAATAGTAAGTATAGTATACAATTTATAAAGAGAAGAAGTACGAGGTGATTTTGGTTGACTTCTTCCTTTCGAAATGAAAATTTTCTATTAGACTCATTTGAACTTTTTTAAACAAGTTTTTAGCTCAAAGTGACCGATTAAACTTACTAATTGAACATTGAATAGAATATGCTCAAAACTAATAGTTACTTCACCCAAAATTAGAAAAACGATTCAATTTCTTGATTAATTATAATGTTGAAATTATAAGTAGATATTGCACACACAATTGCACAGTCGTCTCGAAAACATATCTACATGATTTTCATATAATCGCACAAACATAATACCAAAAGAGGTGCTAGTGCTTAATAAATTTTATGTATACTTAAATACGTAGATACGAAGACTTTTATTCAATTCTATTATAATTTTCGTAGGCTCATAAGGGGGGATTGATCCCCTTGGCCCCCCCTATCTACGCCACTGCTTTGTATAATATCATCTACTCCAGTACGTCGGCGTATCTCTTCATTTCTCACTCGATTCCTCGGCATCGATCTCTCGATTCGCCTTTGTGTCACTCTAGTTTTTTTGCGGTTTTCCTCGTTAACGTTAAGTCATAAACGGCAATATGCATTGGTTAAATGCTTTTCGTTTCCAGCAAATTGGCATATTTCCTTTAAAGATGACCTTCATTTTTCCGTCCGCGGCCCATCCCAGGGTAACTCGTCTGTCCAGTTCGCAGGTTTGGTTGTCTCTGGTCATTCTAATCTCATGACCCAAATATATATATATATTTGCCAACCAATTCTACTTTGTTATTATTAATTTGTATTTGGTCATTGGGAAACATGTTAGTCATTATTTTGGTCTTTTCAACATTTATTGTCAATCCAACTTCCTGTACGGTATCGTTGAGTTCTTGGAGCATGTCCTTGGCCTCTCTCAGATTGTCTGACAAAATAACGATGTCATCCGCGAAGCGCAGATGATTGAGTCTCCATCGATGAGTATTCCTTTTTGTTGCCATGCCAGCCCTTAAATGCATACTCGAGGACAGTGATAAACAGCTTTGGCGACATAGCGTCGCCCTGCCTAACTCCCCTTTCCATATTCATCTTGTTGGTTGTAGAGTATAGAATTACAGTTGTTGTGGCATTTTCATATATATTCTTAATTATGTCGCAGTATCGGTGGTCGCCTCTACAATCTTGCAGTGCTCTTAAGATGGCCGTTAATTCTACCGTATCGAACGCCTTTTTAAAGTCAACAAATATCAGTGCTAGGGGGCGGTTATATTCAATTCTTTTCTATCAATGTTTTTAAGCACTGCAGGTGGTCGTTTGTACCGTACTTCGGGAGGAAACCAGCTTGCTTCCGTGGCTGCTGAAAATCCAGCTTTGCCTGTAATCTGTTATAATTCTGGTGTACAATTATAAAGATGGTTCAGGAGGCTAATTGGTCTATATGTTTCCAGGTCCGTTATATCTCCCTTCTTGTGCAAATGTATAGTTGTTGCATTGTTCCACTTTGTTGGGATATGCTGATTCCACAGGCATAGATTAAAGAGTTTTCGAATCATGGATAGAACCGGTCTACCTATCTTTATCGCTTCGGTGACGCCACCGTCATACCCCGGGGCTCTATTATTCTTCCCCTTTTTCAAAGCAATATTAATTTCATCCCGCAATATCTCCGGAACATCCTCGGAGCCCTGCTTTTCAACCTTTCTCCGCAGATATTCCTCTGGATTCAGAGTGGTTTGTTTAGGGTATAAAATTCCATAAAATGATTCCACAATTTGTAACAAACTACCCCAAGTGAGTAGATACTCTCACACTGATTTATCAGTCTATCTCAAGGATCCTGGGGGGAGGAATGACAAGAGTACGTTCAAAGAAACAAATAGTTCTCAAGATTGCAACTCTAAACACTAGAACTTTACATTCAGACGAAAGGTTTACTGAAACGGAAAGTGAATTGAAAAACATAACACAGGATATTGTCGAAGTTGGTGAGGTCAGAAATCGAGGTGAAGGTCTTGAGACCCTAAAATCTGGTCACTTATATTATTACCACGGAGAACAACATGAGTCAGTGGGAGGTGTTGGGTTCTTCATAAACAAAAGCTAGTGAGAAATCTCACAATGGTCAAGTCAGTTTCTACTAGAGTGGTATATGCCATCCTTAGAATAAACACCAGGTATGATTTAAAAGTTATTAGGAAGTCGAAGTAGATGATGATCTAGGTGCAGCTCTCTAAAAAAATCTAAAAACGGCTCTTGGAAATTTTGGCAGTCCAGGGCGAAATGATCGCGGCAGCACTCTTCTAAATTTTCTGTTGAAGGAAAACCTATTTCTAATGAACAGCTTTTACCACAAGAAACCACAGCGCAGATGGACCTGGAAGAGTCCAGACGGAAGAACAAAGAATGAGATCCTAAATAGATTTGCAAAATCAAGCGACCATCGAATGGTAAGGGCCACAATCGTACTAAACACTAGCTACGAACGACACAAAATGATTAAAAAAGAACGAACCAAGACATGGACACGCCCAAGATATGAACATAAATTCGAGAAACATCTCAGCAAAATACTCCAGAAAAAATCAGATGATATTAACACCTTGAACGATGCAGTAGTGTAAGCAATAACAGACGCCCAAAAGGAATGTTGCTCAACAAGCCCGAAGGTAGAAGAATCAGCCCAGAAACGCGGCCATAAAATGGAACGGAGAAGAACACTGAAAAGTGTCGAAAACACTAGCCAAGGCGAAATAAATAGACTGAACAGGGAAGTAGGCAATCAGAAAAGACTTGAGAAAGTACAAACACGAACAAATTGTTAAAACTATCAAATAGAATATAAGCACGAAAGTAATGAGACATAAAGTTTGTTTCAGTTAGTAGGCCTTATCATTAATTTGGTTAAAAACAAGAAAAAACCATAGTCCAGGCAACGAATGCTCAACAAAAAGGATAGAGGGAAATGTTTGAAACCCAATCTTTGACTTCGTAACTTTTTTGGGGCTAGTTAGGTGGTGAACATATCAAAAGTCCTTGCCGTAGCCTTTGAGCCGGGGTCGAGAGGGGGTTTCTAGGTCCCATTTTATGGGTTTTCGCTCAAATCTCGGAAACTTATGCGTCCCAGCGACAGTTTAAGAGTTTAAACAGATACCTACTATATTTTCACAAAATACGAGATATTTCAAAAACCATAAAGTTTAGGCGAATTAAACCTTAATAAAACTGGCATTAGTTTCCATCGTTAAATCCAAAAATGAAATAATATATCTACAGGGTATTCCATTTAAAAAATACCAACTTTGATACTTTTCGTGTTTTAGGCACACCCTGTACAACATGAAAATATTTTTAAAATGTAGTCGTGCTAGGTCCCTATACATCCCAAAGAAAAAACTTCTATAAAATCAAACACTTTAGCCATAACTTGTCGAATAACGTGAATAACCCTATATATATATATATATATATATATATATATATATATATATATATATATATATATATATACAAACGAATTTGTTTGAGCAGTGCGCAGCAGTGCATAATATTTCATCATTTTAGTTTCATTTGAAAGTTTTCGGGGAGTTTTGCAAATTGGTAATTCTATAGATTTCGATGATTTGATATCCAATCCCATTCAGAATATCATACAAAATTACCTAGATACAAACTCTCAACCCTATTGCTACAAAACTGCGCCGCTTATCGTGCAAACAAGATTTATTTTCCCCTCAGGGGGGTCAACCCCTCAACCAATTCGAACCAAAAACAATCCCATCGAAGATATCATGCGAAACTAACTATTTACAAACTTTCAACCCTATTGCTTCAAAATTGCTACCGTTATCGTGTAAACAACGCTAAAATACATAAGCACATCCATACGAAGATATATATATATATATATATATATATATATATATATATATATATATATATATATATATATATATATATATATATATATATATATATATATATATATATATATATATATATATATATATATATATATATATATATATATATATATATATACATATATATATATATTTATATATATATACATATATATATATATATATATATATATATATATTTATATATATATATATATATATATATATATATATATATATATATATATATATATATATATATATATATATATATATATATATATATATATATATATATATATATATATATATATATATATATATATATATATATATATATATATATATATATATATATATATATATATATATATATGAAATTGAGTTTTTGGTGCCAAGCATCATAAAAAGTCATGAACGAAAAACTATCTTTGTCCTAGGTTTAACTTTGCTAATCGCAACCATTTTAATAAACAGGTTTTCGAAGTGAAAACCTGCTGAAAACTGCTATTCGGTGCAATTTTTTTGATTTGGAGGCGTGCGCGGAAAAGATACGAGGTGGAAAAGTTGAAATTCGGAAAGATTACATCGAAATCTATGAAATTACCAATTTTCAAAACTGCAGGCAAACTTTCTAGGTCTAGGTTCTTTTTTCGAACCAAATAACTATTATTATCCATTTTCATAAAAAAAAAGAAAACATAAAACATTTCATATATTAATCGAATGAATAAATACAGGTACAAGTTTTGGTAATATAAACTCAATCGGTAACCTTAACCTATACATTAGATGACGAAAATATGTTAATAAAAACGTTCAAGGAAAACAAGCACGCGATAATCCAGGTGGACATTTTCTGGACTTCAGAAATGAGGCCAACTTTCTAACGATTGATAAATCATAGTGAAATGTGGTTTTTGCTGATTCTGTGAAGCATGCAATCTGAGGCTTTTTTTCAGTTCAATGTAATTCGTTGTTAATCATTGAGAATACCAATGTCAGTTGATAAATGAATAATATATTATTCCATTCATAATCCACAATCAATAAGTATTATCGTTATCCCATATTTAATCTTAATCAAATACCATTTTCGAAAAGAATTTGTCGTTATTACAAATCAATTTTTGAATAATTATATCAAGCTTATTTGTGAATTACTTCAATTAGCATTCTAACCTAGAGCTTGGAAATAATCTGAATTGTATTTTCTGTTCCGACCTAGTTTACATGGAAATTTTATTTTTTCACATGGTTGAAATAGAGAATGTATCAGAGAATGAGATTGGACTAGATCAATTTTCTAGCAAGATAATGAATTTCCTGTTCATATTATATGGAGAAGAGTCGAAGAAATATCCAAGTTTTATATTTAATATCTATTCCTCTCAAAAAGTTGGAATGTTGAAATATTTGTGAATTAGTTCAGGGTCATAGCTTTTTAATCGGATTCAAATTCACATCTTGGAACTGATGGTTTTTTTCATACCAGATAGATTAAAAATTTTATAAGCGAAATGAATTTAAGCACAGAGATTGCTTCTTCCTCTTACTGCTGTAAGATTTCCTCTTTCTCTCTTGGAAATAAAAAATCACCCTAGTTGAAGAGTTTATTGGCCGAAGGATCTATGTGTGCCACGAAAGTTTTCACGTAGTTATTCTGTCGTTTTTCTAATACTTAACCAATTAAATATTTCAATTGCCTTTGTTATCTAAGCTCATATATAATTCTTTCTTTGTAACTTTTATAAAGATCATTTTGATGCAAACAAAAATTCTTCGATTTGGGGAAATTTAATTTTAATGAATGAAATTCGATATCAGTTTTCATACATCACGAATAAATTGAAAGATTTAATATATTAGCACTGAAAATTATATCGGTCCAGAAATATGAACTGATATAAGGTTTAGAGAAAAAAACTGAAAACAATCAGCAATATCGAATTATTGCTGTTAAGTATCAGATATCAATTCAATATTTAAAAATGAAAGAGTTATTGATGCAATTTTGATGAACAAGTAGGAAAACGACTGCTGTTCCACAGCAAAACTAATATACCTACCTTAGGCATACAAGAAAAATCAGATGCCATATTGACAAATGGTTTAATTTCTCGTTAGATCAATTTTAATTCATCAAATTCTAGAAATTATGTTCATGGTTGATTTGATGAATTTTATATTTATTTGAGGAGATATGTGTTGAACGAAATACTATGAGATTGATATGATGTTTTAGAGTTTCAAAATATTTGTATAATATGAATGCAGTTTAATAAGTTTTTACCGGAAGACATTCAATCCATGCTTGATTTGAAAATTCTAAAGTGAGAATTTTCAGAATACTATATAATTCGAATAATAATTGATATTGATAAAACACCCAATTGATTGATAAATTTTTGTGTGACATGAAAATATACTTTTCAATATTACTGAACAGATCCCCTCCCAATTTATAATTCCAAAATTCATAATAATACCTAGTTGGCTCAATTTTGTCCTCTATAATTTTCATTTACAAAAATAATGTGGTTCCATATTAACAATACGATATAACAAAATATCATTTCAACGTAGAATTTAAATCAGTTTTCCAAAACGTCAATTTTATTTCGTAACAGACTTACCAGTTGCCCAATGTACAACAGTGTGTTTCTCGTTGTCAACAGCATTGATATCGGCGTTGTTAGAGAGCAGGAAAGTAACAAGAGGCATGTTCCCAGCAATCACTGCCAGATGTAGAGGAGTGAAGCCATCTTCGTCTTTAACTTCCACTAGTTCTGGAGCCGCCATCACGATATAATCCGCAACTTGTGCTGCTCTTTTGTTATCGCTACTGCTACAGTAGTGTAAAGCTGTTTTTCCAGTCCGGTCACACTCTAAAAGTAGCAGGTGCTGTGAAAAGGCCAAAAGGATGAATTTTTTTGTGGATTCTAAAGTAATTTTTTTGGAACCAATGTAATAAGTGTCATAGCTCCATTTGATTAATCATAATGCAAAAGATCAAGATTATCTACATCGCACCGGTTAAAGTGGAATTTATATCGACAATCACAAAATTACTAGTACTGAAAAATTGTTCAAAACTAAAGAGTACTAATATTATAATTTCACACGATTTAACGACATCTCAACGTGAAGTAAACGACATACTTAGAAGACATTTAAAAAGAGTAAAAACTTCTGCAAATAGGTGTTATATAAAAGGTGCTAAACTATTCGTCGATAACGAAATTCTTTCTGCTGAAGACATACTAGCCTATGAGAGGACTGAAACTAATAGCTGTAATACTGTCCATACAAACAGCGCTCCTGGTACACCCACTGCAAACAACTTCAAAACTCATTCAGCACCGGTCTTGCAAGATCAACCAGTGCTGAACTTGGAAAAGCCCAAGAAAGGAGAAAATTCGAAAACTCAATCGAAGCTGTCAGACTCTACTCCTAAAGCAGAAGCATACGAACATAACAGTGTTAAAGCCAGAACACGGTTTGGTTCTACTAAATCTAATAAATAATTGATTTTTGGTCTTAAGTAAAAAAAAAAAAAATGAATGCATATATTCAACATTATAAGCAGAAAACTGTAGACACTAGGATCGTTAAAAGTATCTCTGAATTCAATACAGTATATTCAGAGGAGACGGTTGGCAAATTTAATATAATTCACTTAAATATACGTAGTCTTAGTAAAAATTTTGATAGGTTGTGTATATTTTTAAATAGTTTTAAACTGGAGTTTGATATAATCGTTTTGACGGAAACGTTTCAACTTGCTGGTTCTTTGGATGTATTTTCACTGGATGGGTATGATATTCTATATAATAATGGAATAATTAATAGAAATGATGGTATAATTATTTACATCAAATCTTCATTAAATTATAAATTCGAAACCACATTAATCGCTGATCATAAAGTAGCTGAAATGTATATATCTTTAAGAGATTGTAACCTTTTTTTAACTGCAATTTACAGATCACCAAATTCATTTTCATCACCAGATCAGTTCAACTTGGAACTACTGAGATATTTAGAAAAAAACAAGAAACACCAGACGCATATTATAGTAGGTGATATGAATATCGATTTGCTTAGTGGTGAGGAACATGTTGAAAATTATAGGAACTGTTTAAACACCTACAATTTCGAATCATATATAAATAAGATTACAAGACCTGCAAGTAAGACATGTTTAGATCACTTCTTCTCTAAAGCAAATAGAAATATAAAAGGACAGCATAGTTTCATTTTTGTGAACGATATAACGGATCACTTTCCAATAGGGTTAACTGTGGATACTGACCGGAGAACTACAAATGAAGAAAAGTTAAACTACAAGAGCTATTTAAATCATGTTAAACTAAAAAACGATTTACAAAATGAAAAATGGGAAGACATGTACAGACTAAAGCATATAAATGGAGCATTCGACGCTTTCGTGAACAAATTGATGTATCATATAGATAAGAATACAAAATTGGTGAAAATGAGAAAAAATAAACAGTTGATAAGAAAACCATGGATGACTAGAGGTCTAGCCAATTCCATTAGAGAAAAGAACAATCTGTACTCATTAATTTTGAAAAACCCTGAAAATAAAGAAATTAAAGAAAGATATAATAGATACAAATGTAAAATTAAATCCTTAATAAACATAAATAAGAAAAATTATGTGAATACTTTAGTACAAAGAAGTGAAGGCTCTTCTTCAGCTTTGTGGGACTGTGTGAACAAGATTTGTGAAAAGAAAAAACCTAAAACAAAAATCGAGAAAATAATGGGAAATGGGCAAGAATTAACAGCCGCTATTGATATAGCAAATAACTTCAATGGCTACTATACCGAATTGGGACAGAACTTGGCAAATAACATATTACCTCCAGATGACTTCGAAGAACATTTAGCCAATATCGATAATACTATGTATGTACATAATACAACAGAAGCCGAAGTAAAAAATGTAATATATACACTAAAATCTAAAAAAGCACCTGGTTGGGATAACATCAGAGTTGAAACCATTAGGGAAATAAGAGATGAAATTTCACAACCGTTAACTTATCTAATAAATAAAAGTTTAAATGATGAATGCTTCCCAGAATGCCTCAAAATTGGAATTGTTAAGCCACTATATAAAACTGGCGACAAAACATTGACCCAAAATTATAGGCCAATATCGCTGCTGTCAGTTTTTTCAAAAATTTATGAAAAAATACTAAAAACTAAAATAACCAAATTTTTAAATAAATTTGAAGTACTTAATGATAATCAATATGGGTTTAGAGAGAAAAAATCGACAGAGGATGCAATACACGCTTTAATCTCTCAGCTATACAATGCTTTAGATACGAAAACACCTGCAATTTGTATCTTTATCGACCTCTCTAAAGCTTTTGATACGGTGTGTCACAAGCGTTTACTGGAAAAGATTAAATTTTATGGACTACGTGGAAAAATCTATCGTATAATAGAAAGCTATCTAAAAAATAGAAAACAATATGTGGAAGTCAATGGAGTATTGAGTGAGCCAAAAACAATTATCTATGGCGTTCCACAAGGGACTGTACTTGGACCTCTTCTCTTTACTCTATATATCAACAGCCTAATGACATTGAATACAAAAGGAGAAATAATAAGTTTCGCAGATGATACAGTCATAACTTACAAGTCAAGAAACTGGCAAACGCTGAAAGTGGAAATTGAAGACGATTTTAAGGCAGTTAGAAGATGGTTTCAACTGAATAAACTAACGTTAAATATGGAAAAAACTAAATATCTACCATTTACATCTTATATAAATAATTTGCCGAGTTTTGGTCCAATGTATGTTGATGAAAACACTCAAATTCCTGAAGCCTCGTCAATTAAGTACTTGGGTATTATTGTGGATAGGCATCTGAAATGGGATCTACAAGTTAAAAACATAACCAATAAACTCAGAGGGTTGCTACATAAATTTAGGTACTTACGCGACTTTTTAGATGAAACCCAGTTGAAAACTTTATACTTGTCTTTGGTACAGTCGCATCTTACGTATGGAATTATTGGTTGGGGTGGTGTGGCAGATTGTCATTTGAAACAGTTGGAAAATATACAGAAATGGATAATAAAACTTATTTTGAAAAAGCCAGTGATTTACCCCAGCGATGCGCTTTTTACGGAGAGTGCTTTTTTTGACATGAGACAATTATACTGCCAAAACATTCTAGTAAACATCTTCAAAAGAAATATGAATATACTTTTTCCACGACATAATTACCCTACCCGACGTAAATGTACTTACCTCACAATGAGCTCAAAGACCATTGGACAACGATGTGCGACTTATTTTGCGCCAAGACTCTTCAATATGTTACCAAATGATATTAAGGAAATGAATAAACTGCCACGTTACAAATATTTTGTAAAAAACTGGATATCTAGTAAAAACAGACATATTTTTGATGATTTAGTTAATTTAAGGTATCTAAAATAATTTATTTGATATAATTATATTTGAAATATTACAAAATTTTATCCCAATTTCAAAATTAAACGGAAAGCTAAAACGCTTACTACCCGATTAAGACCTTAACTCCCGAATACGTCTACAACATTGGGACATCCCGACTTTGACCACAACTCACTATTAAGACCTGTCACTTTACATTGTATTATCAATAAATCATGTTGTTTTATGTTATTTTATTTTTATATGGTTTATACATATTATTATAGGTTTTATAACTCGCGCACAGGCATTATATGCCTCAGCGAGGTATCAATGTTTATTCTTGAGGATTTTTAGTTGAAATTGTTTTTGTCAAATTGTATTGTATTTTTATGAATAAACATTATTATTATTATTATTATTATTATTATTATTATTATTATTTATTCATTGACCATTCGAAAATCAGTGTTTCATAAATTAATATGGTGTTAGTCTAAAGCAACATTTTCTTTCTGACTTAAATGAAATACTGTTACAACTTACTTTCACGAAAATGTTCTAGTTACAGAAGTAATCTTTCACACTTTCATAACCACTTTTGTGTTTTAATAGAAACTAAAATAATATTGCCTAAAAACAAAACGCGAATAGAAAGCAAGTACATTACACATGTTTGTTATTCAACGATACTGGTTAATCACGTATGCACGAGGAAGTCTGTTTACGCGAATGTTTGTTGTTGCTATGACACTGTACCAGACTGTTTGGGGTGAATTCCCTCTATCGCATGCAATATTTGACAATGTTTCTCATAAATAATATTCATTCATAGTGGATGGTTTTGAATTTTTCATCTGAAATGAATTATATATATATATATATATATATATATATATATATATATATATATATATATATATATATATATATATATATATATATATATATATATATATATATATATATATATTCTTCTTTAAGTATTTTCTGAGAGTTTGTATAGTATCAAACAGATACTATCATTAATTAAAAAATAATTCTCAGAATCAAAATATTGAAGTTTAATAATGTTGCCTTTAAAATTTTCATTTAAAACCTGCTCACAAAGCTTTGTAACTGAAATCTCTTTCAAAAAATTCATTCCGATTTAGAACTCGGTTGATTTGCTTAGTGTGCAAATTAGTGTACAGCAAACAGATCTAGACTTTTAATTATGGCTGAAACAATATTATCTAAAACACAGTCAGTATCTGTCTACGATATATCGAATGAATAAACTGTGATTAGATTACTCAATAATTTTGGCAATAATTCGAAAAAGTAAATCATACATGTGTGGCTCCGTAGCTCTGTTAATGCGGAACCACCTCTCGGAAGGCAATGGCAAACCACCGAGAAGTATTCTGCCTAGAAAAGCCTCTCTATAAAGACGTTCGGAAACGTCGTAAAACTGTAGGTCCCTTCTATTCGTGTATCACTGTATTACGCACAGCACGAATAGTTCTAGAGAGGTCGCCTACGCCCGAAACTGGGCATGGCACAGGAAGAAGAAGAAGAAATCATAAATCTCCTGTAACCTTGTAATGTTTTTAGAAGGGGGTGAAAAAATCAACCTTTTTTCACCATTGTTTTCAAAAGACGAAATCAATCTGAAAGATTTTTATGTCTTGACTATTTCTCATTATTATTAATTGTTAGTGTGATCACAAAAAAATTGAATATTACTCATTATTTTTCACATAAATTTAGTTCATTATTTTTTGTTAAAAATGATTGAGTAGGTTGGTGTCACATGAAGTGAATGACAATTAATTTTCTTGTGTTTTGGATTGATTGGGTTGATACATGATGTAAATTAATAAACATATTGACACAATGGTTAATGAAAAAAATTTACACGTTTATTGGATAAAATACTGAATTAAATGAATATAATTCTCGGACGTATCGAATAGAAGAAATAAATAAATGACAAATTATGTAGAAAGGGTAAGTACAGAGATGGTTACAAATAATTAGATAGAGAGTAAGAACCCATTCTAAACTGCTAGTCAGGTAGATCCGTATTTGAAAAGAATAAGATGGATGCTTGTAGTATGATGAATTTTGCTATTCAATAGGAGACCTGAATATTTGTATTTATTTATCTGTAATGATTCTAGAAGATACAAAAACCAACACCATCAAGGTCCAGCGTGATATATGGCAGGGAGATACTATATCTCCAAAATTATTCACTCTAGTGCTAGAGGACGTATTTGAAAGACTCTCACCTGAGCCATCTTAGATTTGCGGATGACATCGTGCTGTTATTAGAAGACATTCACGAAATAGAAGAGATGCTTCAACAATTGAATCAGGAATCAAGAAAGACGGGTCTAAAGATGAACTACGCGAAAACTAAAATAATGAGTTCGGAAAATACAATATACCTGCCTATAGCAATAGATGGCACCCATACCGAAAATGTGACAGAATACATTTATCTAGGACACTTCATTAGATTTGGGAAGGAGAACAGGTCGAGAGAAATCAACAGAAGAGTACAGCTTTCATGGGCATCCTTTGAAAAACTATCCCATATCCTGAAGAACAACTCCATACCCATTTACTTAAAACGCAAAGTTTTCGACACCTGTATCTTGTCTGTAACCACCTGCGGGCTTGAAATAATTGCTCTAACTTGAGCAACCACCAACAAGGTACGAGTAATGCAAAGTGCAATGGGGAGGGCCATGCTTGGTATAAGTCCGAAACGAAGAGATTAGCGGAAGAACGCTAGGCATGGAGCTGAAATGGCGGTGGACAGGGCATTTTGCGCGTCAGAAAGATGAACGGTGGACACTAAAGATTATCCAATGGCGACCCCGAGAGACCAAGCGAGGCAAAGGTAGACCCCCACTGCGCTAGTTGGATGATATTAGGGATTTCGCTGGTAGAGACTGGTGGCATAAAGCTCAAGTCAGGGACGGATGGAAGGGTTTAGGAAAGGCCTATGTCCAGGAGTAGACCAAGAAAGGACGAGAAAGAAGTATCTCTCCCAAGGTTCCTTGAACCCTAAAAAAGAAGTTCCTCGATACCAATCTTGTCAATCCTTTCATAAAATCAGATATATTGTAGTTTTGGAATTATGTCTTGAACAGAATTATTTTAGTTTCAATAATCAGATTTATAGAACCACTGAAGGTTTAATTTTGGAAAACTCTCTGAGCCCTTTGTTAGCTGAAGTATTCATGAATAAATTGGAACAGTTAATTGATAATAACTCTATTAGTCGACAATTTATTTATGGGTTTAGATATGTGGATGCTATTATTTGTTGTTCCACTGGTACTCTTACGTAACTCGATTGCTTTCAAACATTCATTAACACTTATCACCCTACTATGAAATTCATTTTAGAAATGGAAAAATATAACTCAACTAACATTTTTTGGATCTGAAATTAACCAAAATGGATAACAAACATAACGTCATACGTACTTCCCTACATCCATTCCAACAAAAAATGACAGCTTTCATAAGTATGGTACATCATTTAGTGAATATTCCGCTTTCAAACATAATTTTAACATCGAGACAAATATAATTAAACAAATTTCCTTGAACAATAATTACCTATAACCTCATAATAATAGACAAAAGGATAGATGAAAAAATTTGTAAAAATGCGATTAGCCAGGTGTACTTCTTACCAGAGAAAATATCAGATATAACAGCACAACATCAATATTGCTTACCGTACCGGAAATCATATAAAAAATCTAAAGTTTACAAGAACAATGAATCAGGAGTTTATAAAATTAATTGTAGTGATTGTGATAAGTTTCATATTGGTAGGACTTTCAGAAGCTTAGAGACCAGAATTTCAGAACGTAGATTTGTTAATCGAATGTCGGATTCACATTATGCAAACCATTTAATATAAGAAAATTACACATTCAATTTCGACTTTAAAATATTAAATGCTAAAAATAAGGAAATTATGGATTGATTGGGCCGATACATGGTGTAAATTAATAAAAATATTAAAACAATGGTTAATAATAACAATTTACATATTTATTTTAAGAAATTACGCACGACGCACGTCTCGGTGAAACTTCACCTTCTTCAGATGCTAATGGCAAACTAACTATATTTCTCTGTTATATCGAAAGCAAAAAATAAAGAGATGACAAATTGTGTAAAAGGGGTAAAACCATCTTTGTATTTCTCTTTCCACACCATGTGACCTTTATTTATTTCTTGTATTCGATATGTCGGAGAATGATATTCATTTCGCATTCAGCATCCGAAGAAGGTGAAATATCACCGAAACTTGCGTCATGCGTATTATATCCGAAAATGAAGTGAATTGTTTTCATTAACCATTGCTTTAATATATCTATCTTGTCTTTGTTTTGCTGGAAAGTTTTTCTAAATACTGCAAAGATTTTGCACAACTAAATAAATTAATTAAATCAATTTCGCCTAAATTAAAGTAATTTAGGCGAAATATCACAATAATAAATTGAAAAATAATTATTGTACCACAAAAAACGAACCGACTAACAATGGTTTCAAAATATTTATAATAGAAATCACAAAGTCATGAGTAAAACATTATTTCTTTCTGGTCAAACTAACAATTTGATAAGAAATAGTCAGAGCATAAAAAAGAAGCATATTGAATTCGTCTTTCGACATAAATTTTTTGAGTATTGAAATGCAGATGCTTTAAAAAATTCTAAACCAAATTATAATAAGTGTTGACTTTTTCACCCTCTTCTATAAACATGTGTTGTGTTACAGGGTAACACAAACCATCAAATACATCATTGTATTAGCATCAATTATATACCAAGTTTCTTCTTAATGCCTTCATACAAGAGACTTTCAGGAAAAATAATTTTTCCCCCAACTTCAAGGGAAAGCGATTTTGAATCAAAAAATTCATATCAAAGGTCTCTATTCATTTTGACCGGTAAATCACCCTGTAAAATATTTCGTATAAATTTAGAAACATTCTGTATATAAATATATATATATATATATATATATATATATATATATATATATATATATATATATTTATTCGAATTGTTGTTGCCTGTGAACTATTTCTAATCTCTTGATAATTATTAGCAATAACAGTTTTGATAAAGCCACGAATGTCGTGGCGAAACGTCAACTTTTTAATAAAATCGAGTTTTTTAAGATTCAACAAGCCTGTTATTGCTAATAATTATCAAGAGATTATATATATATATATATATATATATATATATATATATATATATATATATATATATATATATATATATTGGTTTTTTTTAATTGCCGAATGTTGATATAGTATGCGGTTTAATGGGACTTAAGAGTGGGATAAATGGAAATAAAATAGAATATAAGTGACACAAAACAATCGAACAGTATTTACTGCAACATTTTAAAATGTGAAATAGATAGAAAGTGGGACTTAAGAGTGGGATAAATGGAAAGAAAATAGAATATAAAAATAAAGTCGATGTAAGACTGTATAAATATATGTTACATGCTAAAATTGTCTCGATATGATATATGAACAAAAAAAACGAACATAGAAGTATAATCCATAGACTGTGAGTGACAGCAATATTTAATTTCGATGATTACAAACCTAACCTCTATTAAATAACTCACCGTAATATATTGGATAAAATTTCTGATATTTACCTTTAAAACCAACAAAACTAATAACACAAGTAACAAGATGAATGTTTCCTCTTTCTTTCTTTAAATAAATTAAGTAATTGTATATTGAACAAATGCTGGTGGAACTTGACTCACCAAGGACTAAGATGTATTATGTTGTTGTGAATTTTCAGATTTTGTAATTGTTTTATTCTCTTATAGACCCTGAAGAAGATACAAATTAGTATCGAAATACATAGGTCATAGCCAGAAAGGTCTTTGAATATCCTGCCCTTGCCGCTACCCATTAAACCTCATACTATATATATATATATATATATATATATATATATATATATATATATATATATATATATATATATATATATATATATATATATATATATATATATATATATATATATATATATATATATATATATATATATATATATATATATATATATATATATATATATATATATATATATATATATATAGTCCCAGTGGAAACATAACAAGGATTTGTTGTTACTTCAAACCTCACGTATTCCCTCAAAATCATAAGTAGATGAGACGTCCAGTGGTTTTACGAAATATACTTGATCATTCAATATAAAACAAAATGTTAGGAAGGTATATTGTGATATGAGCGTACAATTTTAATGTTTTTTTTTGGACAGTTGTGGAAGGAAATTCGTTTTTTAAAACCTTCACATTATATTATCAACTCAATTATCGATACACTAGTTTCGTGTGCAGAGAAAAATTTTATTTTGTCCAAGAGATAATTTCATATTTTCCACATAAATATAAAATTCAACTCGTTAATGTTTCTATATAAACAAATGGATATTTACTTACATGCTAAATGGAAATTTATTCATTTCTCGTATCTACTTTATATTGGTCATTTTGCTACGTTTGCATATCATTTTTAATTAGTTTTTAGCTTTATGTTTCAGTAAATTTTGTAATAAGTAAGATAAAGATATATTGAATGAAAATGTTATTGGTTTCTCCAACTTAATACTCGATTTAACTTTGAACAATTTTTAAAAAATTTATTCGATAAATATCTGATTATTTGATCAAAATAAAATATCAAATAACAATATCAAAAAATATCAGCTATATACTGATTTTTTCTCATACCACTGTGATTGAACTCTGTATTCAAAAGGAAATTTATAACTCTTTATAAATATACATGCTACACCCTAAGTTTTAATATAAAAGTATGAAACAGGGTTTTCAGATCATGGTATGAAATAGGTGTTAATCATTTTTGATATGAAGTGATTAATAATTTTCTTAAAAATTTTATTCTGAAATTTGGTTTGAATAACTGGGTGCGCACGTTTTGTCAACTAGGTAATTAGAAATTACCACGACCATAAAATTAGAATTGTGTTTTCAACCCCTGATAATGTAGTCTAGTTTAACGAAACATATTCTTATAATGTTGAGAAACAAAGGACCACAAGAATGTTATGACACTAATTTTTAATATTTCACCAAGTCCGTTATTTTATCTGCTATAAAATTTTATTCACATTAATATCTAGCAAGTGAAAAATTTCCACACACTAACCTGCTCGCGAATCAGTTGGCGAACTCTTTCAACGTTCCCTTGTTGAGCGGCATACATGAGCGTATTCGAACTGCCGCTACCAAAACCGTCACCGCCTTTTCGTGCTTCTTCTCGATGCTGATGTTGGCCGGCGTCCTTTGCTGCGGCAACCAACGTCGGACTAAGCATGGCGAGGCGTCGTTGTTCCCTCAAGCGCCAGATTCACGGTCAAGGGGCAAAAGCGGTGGGGGTCGTAGAATGTAGGACCCATAATGTTGTTCGGCTGTAAATGGCCATTAGCATATGGTGTAGTTGAAAACGTACATTGATCATACTGAAGCAATATTTTTGAGGTTAGTTAGGCAAGTCTTGCAACATCTAAAGCGGAGGCTTTGTAATGAGTTTTTCACAGAAAATTTTGTAAATAATTCATAAATTTGATGTTTTATAGACTTCATATTAGAAGTCACACAGAACTATTGTGAAGTTTTTATTAAGTAGTGCGCAGATAAGTACCTACACGGAATAATTTTTTTCTACATGTCGTTGAATGGAAATGAAACATTTCTTGTGAATTCCAACAATAAATTGAATATCACAAATGCGAAATTTCAAATGAGTCGTGAGTCAAAATGTGACGAATATTGTGTAATAGTAAATTACGTTAAAGTCCGGAAAAAACTGTTTTTTGGATGAGTAAACAAAATTCTAGGACTTGCCTATTTGGAAGTCCTGGAAGTCTGCGTGTCCAAAAAAAATGTTTTCAGACATGTTGCGTACACTATTTTTTCGGTAACCGTGTGGAATAACAAATCAATGAATTTGTATTAAATATTGAAATTTGAACAGAAGATAGGTACACACAGAAACATTCTAATTCATATGTATATCAAAATTATTTTTCAATATTGAAGAGACTCATTCTGAAAGTTTTGAATGGCCTTGCTAATTTTTAATTTGTTCGTAAGTGAAATTGTCTATATGTCCTTCAGCGACAATGGTAGACTTCCAGACTGTCTCTTCAAATTTGTGATGTTTCCACTATTATCAGCAAATAACATCGCTGAAGTTCGACGAATACTATGACCTGTGTAATTCTTAAGATCGGTTAAATTTGAAAATTCTGCTAATCTTAATCCAAGATTACCAAAACTGTGGATACCTACAGGCTGAATCGAACATTTTCCTTTTTTTGTAAATCACGAATAAGTGGAGTATGGGATGGCCTTGAAGATAAATATTGCCTATACAACAGCATGTTTTCTTGTCCAATCAACACAAAAGTTCTATCAATATGTGTTTTGGAATCTGGCATTTCACTGCAGTCTCCTTTGTCGTTTATTAGATCAATTGACATTTCTGTTAGTTCTTTCCGTCTACACGCATCGGCTAACACAATAATTGTTGCTACTTGAAACTAAAGCAAATTAAGTTGATACTTTTATATCCCACAATCGTAATGTTTTGTTAAAATTACTTTTGTATTAGATATGTTTCAATATCTGCTTCCTTAATGAATTTTGTGATCTGCTCGCTGCAGAAGACTTCTGATTTCTTTGCTTTATAACCAACATTCTTCCTTTTAAGAAATGCGCTAACCTTTGGAAAAGTGGCTATGTTTTTTCTATGTGGCTATATTTTTTTCACACTAAAATGGTACTTTTCAACATGCTACAGAATATAGGGTAGAGGATTAGACAGTTTCAGATTTGTGCGCCAAATAAGCCAAAACTACATCCTGTGTGATAGTTTTCTATTTCTTCATGTTCTTCCATTTCGTGGACAAATCATAAACGTTTTCGTACCTGGACTTTGATTTTTTAGGCAATAATTGTGCTGTAGCAGCAGCTGCTGCATTGAAAATTTCGTGAGACGCATTTTCAAACTCACTATCCCGTAATATTGTTGGATAAATATTCAGTGGAAATAAGATGAAATTCATTTTATTTTATTCACAGAAAGATACATTATCATCAATATTCTTTATTCGCCGATAATCAAAATGATCTGGTTGCTAGAAAATGCAAAAAAGCACAGGGTTGAGTACAGTCATCTATAAAATTGTACTGAAAATTAATCTGAGTAAGAAAAAAACATTTGAGTAGCCCAGCTACGCCCCTAAGATCGCATTTTTTCCTCTTTTTTGTTTTTTTAATAGAAAACTCAAAAAAAAAGTCAATTTGAAAAGGAAAACATTTAAAACTTCCAAATGAAACCTCTCTAATGTCAATAGATGAAAACACGTATGAATTTTCAGCATTCCATCTGAATCTGGAGTAGCTGTAGATATCCGCAAAATCTCAAAAATCATGAAAATATAGGAAATCACTAACATAAAAATGGCGGCGGCCAGACAAGAAAGGCTATTTCATACACCCTCCAAAGTTCCCAATATAGCTGAATTTCGGAATTGTTGTTTATAATTAATTTCCATAATTCCTCTGATACATTTTTCTTTTCTAAAGAATGAAATAGAATTTGACCAATAAATAGTTTTGTTTTTCTTCAAAAAAAAATCTATTTGTTTGTATGTCTTCTAAATGGTTTTGATTAAGAAGTGATTATAAGTCATAAGTAATACAATTTATGTTAACACGTAATACCCCAACCCTTATGAACACAGGGTAGTATATATATATATATA
This sequence comes from Cynegetis impunctata, assembly GCA_030704885.1. Lineage (NCBI taxonomy): Eukaryota > Metazoa > Arthropoda > Insecta > Coleoptera > Coccinellidae > Cynegetis > Cynegetis impunctata. The sequence continues at coordinate 952,864 of JARQZK010004340.1, forward strand.
TATATATATATATATATATATATATATATATATATATATATATATATATATATAATCTCTTGATAATTATTAGCAATAACAGGCTGGTTGAATCTTAAAAAACTTGATTTTATTAAAGAGTTGACGTTTTACTTCGATATTCTTAATTGAAATTTCTTTGACATTTATTGATGTGAAAAAATTGAAAAAAAGGCTGCTTTGTCTTGCTAGTTATTTATTATATACTATTCAGTCTAATATTAACATTCAAAAATGTTATGATTAGAAGGTAAGGGAAACCAAAGAAACCTTTACCTACGTAATGTTTGAAAATAAAAATAATAGGGTATTATTTATCTAACAACAAAGAAATGAGTCATGGGAAAACATTAAAGATGTGGAGTAAAATTATCGGTATAGTACGTTTATATGGAAGCAGCCGTTGACACGTGTTTCGGACTCTTTGGTCCTCATCAGAACGGTGTAGCAAAGCATTGGATTGAAAATTTGAAGATGAAAATAGTACAACAAACAAAATCCTCTGATACGGAAGACAATCACCCTGTTATTGCTAATAATTATCAAGAGATTAAAAATAGATCACAGGCAACAACAATTCGAATAAATATATACATATATATATATATATATATATATATATATATATATATATATATATATATATATATATATATATATATATATGTATATATATTTCAATTATTTTTACCTGTGTTGTATTCTTACTTATTTGTTTTTTAGCAATAGCAAGACAGTGGAGTTTGATTGATTAAACAGTTACCATTTTGTCACGAAATTCGTGGCATTCTCAAAAATCTTTTGAAAGAATTAAGAATTTGTGACGAAACTTGAACTGTTTAATGAGTTCGGTTTTCAAACTCAAATAGCCTGTTATTGCTGAAAATAGCAAATAAGGGCTATTCAAATTCGAGTCTATGCATGGGGATTTCTATAACGGTAAGAGATAGATATCATATTATACGGATAAAAAAAAATTGATCTAGCTTCATTAGGTCTGGAGTTATACAGGAAAAATCGAAAATTTTGAAATTCTTCTTCTGCCTATATATTTTTATTTTAGGAATTTTTTCTAAACAAATGGTCACTTTGTCATTGAAACTTTTTGTAGGCTATCCAAATATTTGAATAAAGATTATATAGAGGCTATCGTATAAATTGGGCCACCCTCAACTATTTATTTTCAAATACGGATCTGTATTTTTTAATGCATTTTTTCAAATGTTCATATTTCATATTTATTTATTTATTTATTTATTACAAATGGGGACCTCTACAGGCCTAAGCCCAATAACAGAGATCCACTAAATACAAAAGCAAAAAATTGTTGATTCCGTAGGAAACAATTCACAAATTATTGAGATACATTAACCAAGAAGAAGAGTAAAATGAAAACAAATATAAGTAGAAACAAGAAAAAAAAAGTAGAAAAAGAAATTACAATATAAAAAATTAATTAATATATATATTATTGTAGTATTTTCATCTCAATTACAGAGTGTTTTGGAAATATTGAACTATTACCAGTAAAATTACAACACTTTTTTCAAATTCCTGCTGTAATAAAAAAAAATGACATAGAATGCATAGTATTAGTTCAATATTTCCAAAACACTTTTTGATTTAGATGAAACAGAACGCCAATATCAAACATGACTATTCAAAAAGCAATAAAAAATACAGGTCCGTATTTGAAAATGAAAAGTTGAGGGTGGCCAATGTGTACGATACCCTAGATATACATTTTATTCAGATATTTGGAATGGCTAAAAAAAGTTGGCATGGAAAAGGGAAAAATTAAGAAAAAATCCTCGTAAAATAAAAAGATATAGGCTAATGAAGTATTTCGAAATTTTCGATTTTTCCAGTATAACTCCAGAACTAAAGAAGCTAGGTTAAACTGTTTTTATTCATATATAAATAGAGTCGAATTTGAATAGCCCTCTATATATATATATATATATATATATATATATATATATATGTATAAAAAGGTGATATGTTGGGAAACTCATTTGAACAATTAATTATTAATCGAATCAATCCTTTAATGGTGCTAGTGGAGCGACATGGAATTCACATTAATCCTTCTTAAAAACTATGAGGTGGTTATGTGGATTCGATGTCGAGCCCGTGGAAAAGTGTTTCAATGGTTTGTGGCACGATTGTCGAAATTTTTAAATTTATCCCTTGAAGGATGAAAAGGAATTACATGTCGTCAAGTCTCATGAAACTAGCTCCGTTGGAGGGTTGAACTGATTAATCATGAATTTTCCAACTTATTATAACTTTTCACTGCACTTGTTTAGCTCCAATAAATATTGATTTTCCATATCTATATATGAATATATATATATATATATATATATATATATATATATATATATATATATATATAATATATATATATATATATATATATATATATATATATATATATATATATATTCCAGTGCGCGCATTAATTTTCTGTATATTAAATCAAATCTTCGAGATATTCCTTCCTAATATTTAGATACTGAGTATTTGTATCTGTAGATATGTAGAAGGAATAAAAAATTAAGAAGGTACTTATTTTAATTAGATTTTTGTTATAATTCACAATTATTTTCATTCTTACAATCTAATTTTTTGACTACAAATAATGTGTGCTTATTCTTGTCGAAATCTGATTATATTGAAAACTTTACATATTTTTATCACTTTACCGAATAGTTAGAGAATATTATTCATAAGGCCCAGTAAATTTAATATTTTTAATAGGTATTATCAATAACTTTCTCCATCATCTGCAATATGTCGAATGCGCCGGTTTTTATAAGTACATTATGAATAAACAAAATACTGACTCAATCAAAGAATCAGTACTTCGATTCTCACTCACGAGGAGGGGTCATAATTATACTGTATATATATATATATATATATATATATATATATATATATATATATATATATATATATATATATATATATATATTCATATATATATAATGACTAATATCTATAATGGTCGCCAATTAAAAGGTTTCAATTTCGAAGGGAATCGGCCTAGTTTACACCAATGATACTCTGTTTATCTTTGCCAAGCTTTCGGATTTATTTTAATCCTTCTTCAGGGCTTCTACAAAATATACAAAGAACATTTTCACAAAGAATGAACCAACAATATTATATTAATTTTACAACTTAAGGAACACAACTTACTGAAATATTGAGGTTTAGGTGTTATTACATTTGTCAACATTGAAACTTCCAAGCAAACGCTGCATGTAAACAAATTTACTCAACAATCAAAACTTCGCATCAACACAACAACTATCAAAACGGGAGTTTTTACCTGAATTAAAATTTGCTAAAACAAAATGAAATCTGATAAAATGAGTCATGTATTATAATATAATTTAACTGACCGTACACAGAATGACAAAAATAATAAAATAAGAATATAAGACAAGGTACCAATGTGTGTATATAGGGACTCTATGGTTTACGTTATTGCAATTATTTTAACCAGACGCTTTTCTTCATTCATCTACAGGTCCGTCGTAAAATTTTTCTTTATTCGGTTGGGTCAATAAATACGTATAAATACTACTTAAGTTTTGTGTATCAGATTTTTTATTTATTGCGTTATCTTCTTTGTTTATGTGAATCATTTCAAGTACAATTCTTTTATTATATTTAGCCTGTCTATCTATAATTTGCACCTTTTCAAAAAGAAATCTATGGTCTTCCTGTAGTGCGTGAGATGTCAAGGCACACCTTATATTTTCTTTGGTGATGTCACTTTTGTGAATCGGTATTCGTTTTTTTAGTAACTGTGATGTTTGCCCAATATAACCACGCGAACAGTCTTGACACACTATCCTGTAGATAACATTTGATTGTAGTAAAATTGGGGTCTGATCTTTTAACCTACTATATAGACTCTTTAATGTTTTATGATCATAAACCGCAATTTTTATTTCTTCTTCTCTGAAACATTTTTTAATTTTATATGTTAAGTCTGTAATATTTATCATTCTTCCAAATTTTAACTCTTTTTCACCTTGCATTACACCAACTCGCCTAGGTCTAGATTGTATATCAACATCTCTCTGATTATTAATTGGTGAATGAAGTAACTTTGAAATCATCCTCTTCGGGTAACCATTTTCTAACAAAATGCCAAATAATTTGTTCATAGATTCTTTTAAAAACCGTGGATGGCAGATCTTACTCTGTTTTTCATTTCTTTTATACAGTTAATTTTCACTTGTTTAGGGTGGTCCGACTTAAATTAGTTCATTTTAAGTCGGACCACCGAGTTTTCATAAAGCCCAGTAAATTTAATATTTCTAATAGGTATTATCTATAACTTTCTCCATTGTCTACAATTGTCTACAACCCGGCGAATGCGCCGGGTTTATCAGTACATTATCGATAAACAAAATACTGACTTGATAAAAGAATCAGTACTTCGATTCTCACTCACGAGGAGGGATCATAATTATAAAGGTTTAACAACGGATTAATGCTTTTTAAAATAGAGTTTCCAAAATCATTCAAGAAACTTACACTAGGACTAGATTATTGATGATTCAATGAAAATTTTCTCAGATATTCTGCTAATCACTTGATCTTAACGAACACAAATATTCATTGCTCTAAATATAATATTACTAAGTTGAAAATGGTACTCAAAATATTTCAATTAGTTCAGAAAATTGAATATTTTCTATATCGAAAAAAAAATATCACGCTATTCATCCAAATTAAAAGTATTTCGTTAGAACAATAGACTCATCGCATTTTCGCTGACTTAATTAATGTTGAAATAATACATTTCCTCTTCTCATCTAGCTTTAATAATTGAAGTATCACTTTTTTTCCATAATTGCTTTCAAACATGATTTGATATTCTGTTATAGTTATATAATAGTATTGGAGAAGGCTTAGAATTCGATGCTAAATATAATAAGAATATTACAAATTCAATTACTTACTATACTATACAAACAATATATATAAAGAGTAATCCTTATTAAAAATGATGGGTATATTTCTATTTTTGTTCGTATTTTCATTGGACATTAATATAATAAGTATTTCATATATGTGAATACATATAATAATATACCTATATGAATATATACATATATATATATATATATATATATATATATATATATATATATACATATATATATATATATACATATATTATGTTTCAATTATTTGCAGAACTCTTCTGCCAAAGCAAAATTAATATGATGGGATAATGTCTTTTACATAACCTCAATAGAGAACTGCCTTATCTGGAAATATTTACATTTTGCAATTGATTATAATTCAGCCATTATTAGACTAGTTATCTTAGGCCAAATTAGGTGGAAATCTCGGAAAATCGACATACCCAGTATATTATCACGTAAAAACTTGTATTTTGGCATCCTTCCACTGTTCTCAAAAGTCACATATAATTGGATGGTCGAAAGTGTTAAAGTCAAGGGTCACAAAAATCAATTTGTTTTTATCTTTTCTGTAAATATCTCGTTTTCTATGGGTTTTACGCTATTTGCATTTATTATCCATATTGTAGAGAATTAAATTCTCTACAACTTTTGTATTCAACGTTTTTTCATACCTCAAACTGTTTTCGAGATAGAGGACGGAGAGCGCGCGGTCAGAGAATCATTTAAGGTCAACTGGTAGTCCCGATATTAAACTCGTAATATTGAGGTTATAAATTATTGCTAAATATATAATTATCATTCTTTATTAATTTTTACATCAAATTTAATCTTTCTTTCTAATAATTCTAAAACTTGCTGCAGCATTTGAAGAAGAAAACTGTCCGTTTCAGAGATTTGAAAAAGGAATGCAAACCTTATTAGCAGTTTATAATGCTTCAAAATCTGTAGATAGTATCGATCATCTTCGTTATGCATGCACTATACGTCAAGTCAACAAAGTCGAATGAACCTGTGCAGTTATCAAATATTCCACCAACGAGTGAAGCAGCTCACCAACATTTCAATCGCGTTTATTATCAAATTCAAACTTGGTTAGGGCATGATTTAGAACCCCAGGAATGCGGTTGGACAATGCGTAAAGAATTCCTGGAACCTATCATGACTATTTTTCTGCCTGCTTCAGATTAATTACTCAAAACAATATTCTGTATCTGCAAAAGTGGATGTGACTCAAGATGTGGATGCAGGAAAGCGGGGTTACAGTGCTCCTTAGCTTGCGGCCAGTATTATGGACATGCTTGTCTCAATGCTGTACCATATCAGACAGATATTAATGACGATAGAAATCATAAATGACTTGGAGACAAATCTTGTTAAAGACGGTAATGAAGAGGAACTTGAAATTCTGCAGCAGAGGGATGATGACGACGATGATGATGAAGAACAAGAAGAAGAAGATGATGAAGAAGAGAATAGAAATGAGAGTTTGTTCTCGAAATTTTTATTCATTTGGACAGTAATAAATCTATAAAATGACAATTTTAATAAAAACATTAATTAAATATTTATTTCTTTTCTTCTTTATTTATATAAAAAGTCATTAGTATAAATTAGACTAGAATTAAAATATAATGATTCTCTGACCGCGCGCTCTCTGCCCTCCATCTCGACCCCCCACCCCCCCCCCCCCCCACCCCCCCCCCCCCCCACCCCCCCCCCCCCCCACCCCCCCCCCCCCCCACCCCCCCCCCCCCCCACCCCCCCCCCCCCAGTATTTTTGAATGCTAAAAACAAATAGAACAGAAAATGTTGTCTGAGAAATGAAAATTAAAAATTAAGGGTTGGACTACCCTTAACATTCAGGGGGATGAAAAATAGATGTTAGCCGATTCTCAGACCTATCCGATATGCACACAAAATTTCATCAGAATCGGTCGAGCAATTTCGGAGGAATTTAACAAATAAAAAATAGGGGTTGATCGTAGAGGGGTGAAAACTCAGGGTTGTTTTTTTTTTTTTGAATGTTGTATCATATATAGGATGGAACAGAAAATTTTGTCTAAAAAATAAAAATAAGGGTTGGACCACCCTTAACATTTAGAGGGATGAAAAATAGATGTTAGCCGATTCTCAGACCTACCCGATATGCACACAAAATTTCATCCGAATCGGTGGAGCTATTTCGGAGGAGTTTAACTTCTAACACCGTGACACGAGAGTTTTATATATTAGATATATATATATATATATATATATATATATATATATATATATATATATATATATATCTATATAAATATATATATATATATATATATTTATATATATATATATATATATATATTATATATATATATATATATATATATATATATATATATATATATATATATATATATATATATATATATATATATATATATATATATATATATATATATTTATATATATATATATATATATATATATATATATATATATATATATATATATATATATATATATATATATATATATATATATATATATATATATATATATAACTTTTTGATAATTATTAGCAATAACAGGCTTGTTGAATCTCAAAGAACTCGATTTTATTAAAAAGTTGACGTGTCGCCACGACATTCGTGGCTTTATCAAAACTTTTGAAAAATTGAAATTTCTTTGACAAAGAAATTTCAATTTTTCAAAAGTTTTGATAAAGCCACGAATGTCGTGGCGACACGTCAACTTGTACAATTTGTAAATTTTTTTCCATACATTTTATATAATTTGTACAAATTTTAATAGTATAATATTCATGGTCTGAAAATGTTTGTTATATTATCAGTTAGATTTGGATTAAAAAGTTGATTAAGAAAAGAAATACGATCTAATTTCTTTGTTGATTGATGGGTGCTATACAGGTTCCAAATGCAGTTGATTGAGAAAATTATATTGAATAATTAATGCACGGATTATTTGAATTTAAGAAGTGGGAGTCCGGGGGATTTTGTCAGGGGGAGATAATAACCACTGCTTATAAAACCTTCAAAACACTCTGCATTTCGACATTACCGCACTCTTTAAATGCCACACTCCCCCGACCTTCTAACGCGAAGCCATTGCGTTCGGCAGTAAGGTTTACAGTTGCGAAGTGATTTTTTTCGTGTTTGGTAATACATTTTTTCAATTATATTCCTTTAGTTGGTGTTATTTTGTTAGAATAGATTCAAATAAGATACCTATATAGATGGCTAGTTTACCTATTTATCAAGTAACCTCTATAGTATATAGATTTTAGGGACAAATAGATTCACGTGGGGTGGGCTATTATGATTAATGATTTCTTTTTTCTTCAGATGAGTAAACACCGAAATGCCCTTCAAATATAGAAAGAAAGATTGTACAAAAACATAAGTAATTTAGATATATCGGTGATAACAAATACTTTAGACGGCATCGATAAAAGAAAATCTATTAGAGTAGCTGCCTAGGAAAATGTAATTAATTGAAACACATAATTACGCAATTATCTTAGGGACAGGAAAACATCTCAAATATTTACAAAAGAAGAAGAAAAAGCACTTACTAAATAACTTCTAGCAAAATTAATTATGGCTTGAATAGAAACGAAGCTATGAATCTGGCATGTGAGTATGTAAAAATCAATTCCAAAAACGTTTCATAGTCTTTGACTTTAAACAACTACGATGGAAAATATTGGTTCACGGACATCCCTACTTGCCACTTCTATTAGAAGGTAGTAGCTACTTTGAATTTTCAAATGGAACAGCCTGCATATACTTAATATTATTTTTAGAATCTCCAATTCCCCAATATCTTTTCATTATATTTCTCTATACAAATCTGTTACCGTTTACGAAATAAAAATGATTTTCATTTTTTTTCTTAGGAAATCAAGACCTCTAAAAACGCTGATATCTTTGAGTTAAGAAACACTATATCGATATTTGGGTTAGAGTTTGGTAATACTTAGAGGATTCTTACACTTCAGCCTAATCTCCGTTACTTCAATACAGAGTGATAAAAGATACATACATTCCGTTCCATGTTCCTTGAACATGGTATTTCCATTCGGTATTTTGTAAGCATGCCATGATTACTATTCGACTGTAACGTAACAGCCAGCGATCCGAACATATTTTGAAATATTCCACATAATTGTTTTCCTTTTTTATAATTATTTATTCAATATTTCCACTTTCAAGTTTCTTGGTGATTTTTAAAAGTTTATTCAAACGCATTGAAATCGTTCTGAATTCATATAAAATTCTTGATATTCAATGGCGGAAGATTCGAATACATATCATTGAACTTTCTACATGTCCTGCTAATAAATTTATCACACTGTCCAAAAAAAATAAACAACAAAATCCATCGTTTTTGAGGGTATTTGCAATTTCTGAAATGACGAAAATGTCGACAGTATTAGTAGAATGTCACAAGGTTACTGTCAAATAGTAATCATGGCATGCTTAGCGAATACCGAATGGGAATACCATGTTCAAGGAAAATTTACACACATAAATGCTCATAAGTCCCAAACTTTACTAGTTAGGTATATGTATGATATACATAGATAAAAACAAATTTTAGCACTTTTCCGAATTTTCAATAATATATAGGGCATTCTATTTGAAATAATCAACTTTCAGTCACTTTTTCAAACAAACAGAATAAATGTATCTTTTATCACTTTGTATTGAAGTAACAGAGATTAGGCTGAAGTGTAAGAAGCCTCTAAGTATCACCCAATTTTCGATATCATAGTCTTTCTTAACTAAAAGATATCAGAGTTTTCAGAGGTCTTGATTTCCGATGAAAAAAATGGAAATAATTTTTATTTCGAAAATGGTAACAGATAGATATAGAAAAATATCATGAAAAGTTGTTAGGAAATTGTTGGAGATTCTAAAAATAGTATTATATACAGACTGTTCCATTTGAAAAATTAAAGTGGCTGCTACTTTCTAGTAGAAGTGGCAACATCCATACGAAAAATATGTCCGAATATGCTCTATATTGAATTTTCAAAGTGATCCGTTGTATGGTTCACCAGAAACGTCTAATATGCCATCCACCGTGAATCACAATGTATATATATATATATATATATATATATATATATATATATATATATATATATATATATATATATATATATATATATATATATTATATATATATATATATTATATATATATATATATATATATATATATATATATATATATATATATATATATATATATATATATATATATATATATATATATATAATCTTTTGATAATTATTAGCAATATCAGGCTGGTTGAATCTTAAAAAATTCGATTTAATTAATAAGTTGACGTTTCACTACGACATTCATAGTTATTCAAGACGTTTGAAAAAATTGAAAATTCTTTGACATTTATTGACTTGAAAAAATTGAATAGATAAGATTGATCTGTCTTGTTAAAACTTCTTTCGGATGTGGCTGTTCTTTGTTATTTATTACGTGCTATTCAGTCTAATATTAATATTCAAAATTGTTATCATTAGAAGGCAAGGGAAACTACAGAAACCTTTACCTATGTAATGTTCGAAAATAATAATAATAGGGTACTATTTATTTAACAGAAAAGAAATTAGTCACGGGAAAATATTAAAAAAGTAGAGCAGAATTATCGGTATAGAACGCTTATATGGAAGCAGCCGTTGACACGTGTTTCGGACTCTTTGGTCCTCATCAGAACGGCGTAGCTAAGTATTGGATTGAAAATTTGGAGATGAAAATAGTTTAATAAATAAAATAAAATCCTCTGTTATGGAAGAAAATCACTTATTTGTGGTTTATTTTATTTATTAAACTATTTTCATCTCCAAATTTTCAATCCAATACTTAGTTAGCTACGCCGTTCTGATGAGGACCAAAGAGTCCGAAACACGTGTCAACGGCTGCTTCCATATAAGCGTTCTATACCGATAATTCTGCTCTACTTTTTTAATATTTTCCCGTGACTAATTTCTTTTCTGTTAAATAAATAGTACCCTATTATTATTATTTTCGAACATTACATAGGTAAAGGTTTCTGTAGTTTCCCTTGCCTTCTAATGATAACAATTTTGAATATTAATATTAGACTGAATAGCACGTAATAAATAACAAAGAACAGCCACATCCGAAAGAAGTTTTAACAAGACAGATCAATCTTATCTATTCAATTTTTTCAAGTCAATAAATGTCAAAGAATTTTCAATTTTTTCAAACGTCTTGAATAACTATGAATGTCGTAGTGAAACGTCAACTTATTAATTAAATCGAGTTTTTTAAGATTCAACCAGCCTGTTATTGCTAATAATTATCAAAAGATTAAAAATAAATCACAGGCAACAACAATTCGAATAAATAATTATATATATATATATATATATATTATATATATATATATATGTTATATATATATATATATATATATATATATATATATATATATATATATATATTTTAGTCAAATCATGAAAAACATACTAGTCTACCATGGTCAATTTCATACATTACATAAAGTGAACTGAATACGTATAACCAGCTTCCTTGGAAAGTTGTTTGATAATTTTTTAAATTATTAAAGAATTTTCCTTGTTCACTTTATGTAATGTATGAAATTGACCATGGTCGACTAGTATGTTTTTCATGATTTGATTGTTGTATTTTGCGTATTAAGCGACTAGAATATTCGGAGCGCGCTCTCGTGGGTATATCCAAATGTTTTAAATCACTATGTTAGTGTGCCTTGGAATCATATACACCACTGTTGTAGAGTAGATATCTTCATATCAGGAGGTACGTGTTCGAGCGACGAATTTCTGCATTTTCAGTCTAAACGGTGAATTGTTGTTTCCCAATATCTTTGGTGGGATGGCGCTCTGGATTGTTATCCGACCAGTGTTACTGACCACGATTTGTATTGGGGAACAATTAGAGATTTGTTAATTCACTCCGAGTCAAATAAGCTGCACTGATGAGATCTAATAAGATCGAAACAGCTGTATGCAGATTTTGAGTCGGGGTGACTTGACAATTTCTATAATTCACCGTTCGATTGTGAATGCAGATTTTGCGTTGCTGAATACGTATAACCAGCTTCCTTGGAAAGTTGTTTGATAATTTTTTAAATTATTAAAGAATTTTCCTTGTTCACTTTATGTAATATATATTTTAGTTTTTTTCCGTTACATAATGGCACATCCAGCGGCTACCATCAATCCAAATGAGTTAAAATTTGGCACTTTTTTCGAGGGAGAAAGAAACTATAAAAGTTTGGGTAAATTTTTCCAACCGCCGCCATTTTTCGTAGATATTTCTTGTTTTCAAATGTATATTTTCCCGGTGCATACTTGCATGTTCAGCGGTTTCCATCAATTCAAATGAGATAAAATTTGGTATCTACAGTTGTTTTCAAGGCAGAACGAAACTATTGAAATTTGGTATGTAAATTGACTTCATGTTGAATTACGATCCTTGTTTCAACTCTTTTGCTTCTTGGAGGCTATTCCTTTCGAATCGCATCTCGACCCCCGTGGCAATTCGCGAATTTGTTTCAATAAAATAAATCATTTTCTAGTTTTAATTGCAGTTTACTATTAAAGCATGGTGTTTCAACTATAAGTACAACCTTTTTGACGGAGCTTGATTTCTGCAGCTCGCGTTTTTTTTGTAGATATTAAAAAAATCCGATTGTAATTATTACTTAAATCGATTTTATAACGCACTGTTTCACCACACCATGGCTTCGTCAGAGGTAACTAGATATACAACTCTTGGTGTCACAGTTTATAAAGTAAGGAAAAACGATAACTATAAGAAATGATAAAATAGCGTGATAATAATAATTATAATAATAAAGTTTATTCAAGTATAAGCATAAATAAACATGATTCACAGAGATAAGATTTCATTAAAAATTATCTGTACGTGACATAATTGCGTTTCTATAAAGTAAATTTGTATCTCAAATATACATAAATATGATGATTACTTCTCAATACATTTGGCATTACTTTTCCATCATCCATTTCAATATATTCTTCGAGTTCTTCTTAAGTTGTATGTGTATTATCGATTGCAAAATCTAATAATAACATTTAGTGTCTAGTTCGGGTTTCAATTACTATATCGGGGTCTATTCTCTGACTTCTATTGGTTGATGATGAGCTCTAAGAAGTCTTTGCTTTTTGATAACAACCATTGTTTTATTTTATTTTTGGAATTTCGGGATTTCAGATTTTTCAGGCTTAGTGGCAGGGCTGTGTACAGCTTACCAGCCACGTAAGTACTTGATCTTTGTCCAATTCTTTTTGAGCATTTGGTAGTTATGTAAGTATTCTCCTTATATCTGGTAGTGTATCGATGCTCCAGGACTTCGAGTGGGATTTTGTTTCTGTTTATATTAGTAATTACTTGTAAAGCATATAGTTGTCGAATATCCAACACTTTAGCTATTTCGAATAGCTTGTCACTTGGAAAGGTATAAGATTTTCCATGGATAATTTTTAAAAATAATTTTTGAGTAACTTTCAGGCTTCGTAAATGATTTTCGTATGCACCTCCCCAACCTATGATACCATAGCTTATGAGCGATTGTACAAGGGCATAATAAAGAATATATAGATGAGCTTGACAGTTCGTATATTTTTTAAAACATCTGATTTTGTAAAGAAGTCCTCTGAGCTTTTTGCAGAGTAATTTCACATGCTCGTCCCATCTCAAATGCTGATCTATGATTACACCCAAGTATTTGATACTCGATGTTGGTGGAACTTGACAATCGTCTTTGATCCTCAACGGTCCTATTTCTGGAATTCCTGTTGCGTAAGATGAAAACGCTATATATTTTGTTTTTTCGGTATTAAGGGTTAACTGGTTGAATTTGAACCAGTCTACTATTTTAACAAAGTCTATCAGTACTTTGTTTTCTAGGTCCTCCCAAGACTCAGCGCTATATTGAATCACAGTATCATCAGCGAAACTAATAGTAAGTCCGCTGCTTTCCATTTTCAAAAGACTGTCCATGTAGAGTAGAAAAAGAAGAGGGCCCAGCACGGTCCCTTGGGGAACACCGTACGTAACTGTTCTTTCACTACTTCTTTGACCATCAATGTCCTTTACTTGCTGCCGATTCGACAGATAACTTTTGAGCAATTTGTAAACAGTCCCTCGAAAACCACATCTTTCAAGTTTTATCAATAGCTTGTAATGCGAGACGGTATCGAAAGCTTTAGAGAGGTCCAAGAATATGCACAGTGATGGTATGTGTTTATCTAAGTAGTTATATATATTGACTGTTAACTCCCTTATTGCATACTCGGTTGACCTCCCCCTCATAAACCTATACTGGTTCTTATCAACTATGTTAAATTTTTCCAAGAATTTGATTATACGTAACTTGATTAGTTTTTCCAGTATTTTTGCCAAATTTGAAATTAAACTCACTGGTCTGTAGTTACTAATTTTAGTAGGTAATCTTTCGAGAGCACTTGAACAAAGTGGTATGGAATATATTTGGGAGGGAAGGATGATGATTAAGTCTATTATCATTCAATAATTTATTAGAATTCATACCTGAATTTCTAGAGACTCAGAAAAGTTCAATTTCAGTCCTCTACTCTCTTTATGTAAAATAATGAAATCTGTACTGAAAGTATGATTTTCATCTAATAAATGTTTAGAATAAATCGAATCTCTTTTACTTTTACTACTTTCAAAATAGCGTTAAGGTATCAATTCACAATATGTTCACAATTTCAATAAAAAAGTAATCTTCCACGTGAAAAAATAATATTATGTGAAATCGGTGTTTTCATTATTCGAACCTATCTGTATTCTTCATTGCTTCATAGTTCCATGAAGATTTCTGAATTTAAGTCGATTTTTGATAAGCCTTTTAATTTCAGGAGACGTGTGATTGACGTAGGAATATTCGTGCCAAGAAATTTTCTAATTTCACAAAATGAAGAGTTTTCAAGTTCTCGCAAATAAACTGTTCTCGTGCGAAGGCTTCATGACATAAAATAGGTGCGAGTTGTATGAAAGTGAAGAGCATACGACACGCAAACATGATAGATTCCAGAAACAACGCAGTCATCGCCAAAGTGATTTTTTAAATTCATCTGAAATTTAACTTTACATTATTTATGTACTTATGTAAATTTTATTTAGTATTTTTTATGTGAATGAAGGGTGGATTACATGAATTAGAGTTAAGGTCATTTGGTACAACACTTGGAATGCGCATCGATAAGATAGAATATTTACATTGAGAGCAATCAAAAATACTATATACCAACTTCTGGTAACGATGTCTGTTATGCACTACACAATTTGTAATTTGTAATACTGTGAGGTATGATCGGTAGTTTGAAAAAACGTGTGCGGTAATGGAATCCCCGTCAGGAAGTAAGTTCTTACGCTTTTCGATACTCTTTTTGACGCCGAACATATAATTTCACTATTATTATGTGTCACTATTATTATGTGTCTTCTTCTTTTCGGCTTGTTTTCATCCACTCCGGAATGTAAATCTCTTCCATATTTTTCCATTTCTGTCTGTCCATATCTGTCCTCATCCAGTTCTTCCGAGCAAGCTTCTGGATGTCACCAGATGTAATCTTTTCTCAGGTCTACCAACACTTCTCACTCTCTTGGCTGCCAAGCTGTTAATTTGTATGTCTTTTCTGCGTTCTGCCTTGCAATATGGCCAGCCCATTTTCTCTGCACTACTCTTTCGCTAACATCTGTTAATTGCGTTTGCCTTCTGATTTCCTCATTCGGAACTTTATTTCGTAAACTAATCCACAGCATAGCCCTTCCCATCGCTCGTTGTGTTACTTGAAGTTTATTAATAGATTTGTATGTTAGCGGGATTGTTTCGAGGCCATAAGTGAGGACTGGTAGAATACACAACTTGAAAACTTTATTTTAAGGTTTATGGGAATGTTGCTAGATATATAAGAATGAATCCGAGTTTGTTAAAAGCTGCCCAGCTGAGACCTACTCTTCTAGGAATTTCGGCCTCTTGGTTTTCTTTTCTTCTTTGTATTTTATGTCCGATATATATATATATATATATATATATATATATATATATATATATATATATATATATATATATTCTGTTACGTTCTCTATTGTTTGATTCTCAATTTGAGTTTGTATTTGTTCTGGACTCATAATTTTCGTTTTCGTCAGATTCATTTGGAGTCCCACCCCAGATGATGCGTGGTGAAGTTCTTTCAACATATATTCAAGTTGTTCCAATGAATCACTGATTAGAATAACATCATCAGCAAATCTTAAGTGGTTTAGTCGTGTTCCGTCTATATTAATTCCCTTGTCTTGCCAGTCCAAGTCCTTAAATACAACCTCTAGTGTCAGCGTAAACCGTTTCGGAGAGATCGAATCTCCCAGATGCACTCCTCCTTTTATATGAATCTTCGATGTCTTTATATCTTCGTCTATTGTAACTTGCATATAAGCATTGTAATATATATGTTTGATCAGAGCTGAGTACCTTGAGTCAATCCTAGCGTTGTCCAACGCTTTGAGGGCCGCCCATGCTTCAGTAGAGTCTAACGCTTTCTGGTAGTCGATGGAAGCTAAATGTAGGGGTATGTTATATTGTGTCATTTTTTCAATAAGTGTACGTACTGTCTGAAGATGGTCTATTGTGCTGAAACCCTCACGAAAGCCAGGCTGCTCCGGAGGTTGATACACGTCAATTTTTTGTGTCAGTATGTTTGTAATTATTTTTGTAAGAAGTTTGTACAAGTGGGACAGCAAACTAAATGGCCAATAGTTTTCTATGTTATTTCTGTCTGCCTTTTTGTACAGTAATATTACTTCTGCATTTTTCCATATTTCTGGTATTGTTTATGTGTGATATATGTAAATAGTAAAAAGTAACACTCGAATCACATGAACCTACATTTATCGTTCGTAAACATTAAATACATAGGTACTTTTATCAAGTTATACAATCTTATAAACTTACTTTTCTTAGTTTGTATTACACATACTTCATGTAGTTTTCATATTTCGAATCTTCATTCCAATAATGAAATAATATATCTCACGTCTGTTTTAAAATAATAACAATTATATAAATTCTTGCTGTTGATATATTGAATTTTATACTACATTACTATTACTTGTAGTATTATTGTATTTAAAAAATTCTCTAGTTCGTATTATCTGAGAAGCCGGGAAAGAGAATGACAAGTTTTGTGAGTATTTTACGTTCTCTGTGGGATATCCGAATTATTCGTATCTCGTCAAAGACATGAATCAGGACCAGGGGCGGCTAGTCAAAGGAGGCTAAGGAGGCTAAGCCTCCTCAATAATATTCCGTGTATCACTAATATATTATATTGAATAAACAGCATTCAGCATATTCATATTAATCAAAATCATATTATTTTATGCACCTACCTTCCTTTCAACCTACATTATATAATATAATTTATTAATTAAGATAGAAGGTATTTACATTTACTGCATTTCATTCATTTCAAGATTTGTGGCAACGCTGCGGAGGCTTAGAAAGGTATATTCTCAACGTTCATTATGCCTGCCACAGAAAAGCAAACAACGGTGCAAATACTCCGAATGAATACTTCATTGCAATAGAAAAGCAAAACACATGTAAATAGCAACACCGATAGAGACCCCAGACTCATACAATGTCGACCAATCACAACTATAGAATTTCGCGTGACATCGAGTGAATTCGTTCGAAAGCATTAATTGAATCGTAGTGTGATCGTAGTGACTAATGGCCGAAAACAGCTTGTTTACTTATATTGCTCGCGAATTTTTTTAAAATGAGTTTGGTTACTGAAGTTAATTTCAAAAATTTCAATGGTGACTTAGTGGAATATTTGTTATCCCATAACTTCAGTGCACTAAGTTATGAGGATAAAGTTTTGATGAAAACATTGCGACCTACCCCTGAATAAAACAATTTGGTGCAGCGTAACAGACATTAAAACCGCGGTTTTAATACAAGGAATTATGAGAGACATCCTTGCCTAACCGGATCACAGGTGAAAATAAATTATTTTGTTGGCAGTGTTTACTTTTTACTAGTGAAAATGTCTCGGTTTGGGGTCGCTTAGGATTTGAGGATTTAATTCTATACCTAGTTGAAAGTGAGGAATTTTTCACCGATAAAGTAACTTTAAATACAGCACGCGGATTAATATCTTACTTACAAGATAAGGAATTTATATATTTTTTAAACATCTTTAAATTAATTTTTGAAAAAACAGAAATAGTTTTTCAAATCTTACAGCACAAGTTTTCAGATGTAATTTACTCACGAAATCGGCTCAAGTTTCTTTTGGAAAAAAATTCAGAATTTCGTGCAGAAGTTTATTTTAAAAAAATTTTCTGTATTTCAAACTACTGATGATACGACTCAATTTAGCCCAAAACGAAAGAAATTCAGTTACGCAGATATGGAGCTTCACTATAAGCAAATATTTTATGAAATTTTGGATACTATTAGGGGTCAAATAGAAATAAGGTTCTCTGATTTGAAAGATCTGCATTTCTCCGACTTACTCAATAAAAATTTGTTAACCGGATTTTCGGCTAATTTTCCAGATAACCTTTTGGAAAATTTATGTCAAAAATACACTTTTTTTGATAAGGTGGCCATAAAAAGTGAACTGTGTGTTGTTTATAATGACAATGAAATTTTGGGGCAAAATGAAAATCATGTGAGGACTATCAAATACCTTTTTGATAATGATTTGAATCAAGATTTACCCCAAGTTTATAAACTCTTATGTCTAATTGTTTCTATCCCGGTGACATCGGCTTCCGTAGAGCGCTCGTTTTCCACTCTTAAGAGAATTAAAACTTATTTACGACATTCAATGAGGCAGGATCGTTTGAAAAATATTAGTTTGTTGTCTATTGAAAAGGAATTGGTAAAACTTTTGGCGAAAGACAAAAAATTTCATGAGGATATTATAGATCATTTTGCTAACGTTAAAGATCGCAGAATCCCGCTAATCTTCAAAAATATATAATAACTTTTTATTTGCTCTCACCAGCTGTTAACAAATTCGTTAAGTAGGTAGGTAGGTACCTATTTTGTGAAAGAAAAAAAAATTTGATGAATACATGAATTGATTAATTGGCTGAGAATAGTTTTTGTGAATATTGTAAATAGGAGTTGTATTTCTCAAGGTAGACACTCGAAAGTGAAAACAAATTAATAGCTTAGGGTGCTTGGTTTACTTTGATTTTCTTTATATTATAAGGCGGTTGACCTTGAAATCCTAAAAATTTCCGCCTATGGTGTATTTTTTAACACCTCTTGTAGCCTCCTCAAACGAAAACCTCACGAGCCGTCACTGATCAGGACTCATTTCAATCTTATCTTTCATAGCGTGCCGACAACCACATGTTGCTGCGTTCTGAGGAAGCTCCATATAATTTCTTAATCGTCCGTGACAAAACAAATTAGTAGATAAAGTCTTTTGCTCGAATCTGGATACTGTGATAGACCGCGAGTGTGTGTGCATCACATAAACAGAGGCAGAGTTAAATTTTCTTGGAGAGCGTTTTCGTTACTTGACGATTTCTACTAGCTAACGCTTACCGCAAACCGAGTAAGAGAAGAGATGATTTAAAAAGAAACAAATATATAAATAACATAAATTACGAAATATTTCAACCAAGCTAGTTAGTCGAGTACGTTAGGTACGCTGGCTAGTATTTGGGAGGTCTCGGGTTCAAACCCCGGGGCCGAATGGTCTGCCATGAGTTTTTTCAGAGGTTTCCTTATGGTAATGTAAGTCACTGCTTGCAAACTTACAGGGTGAATGCTGGGCCAGTATTAATCCTCTGAACCCCACCCACACTTCCAATGTTCCATAAATATCCCGTCTCACCTATCCTTAATGCACTTGTACATACAAGTGTATCCTCTGATCTGGCTGAAGGAGTTAATCCCAAACTCAAGTTGCCCGCCTGCCTGACACATACCTACTTCAGGGAGGAATGAAACACGTGTGTTTCCTTTTTCATATTTCAATATAATTTTTCACATCGTGCCGATAACCATATGTTGCTGTTTTCGGAGGGAGTCGTCAGCTCGAATCTCTAAACTGTGCGAGTATACGACTGTGCGTTTGGCACACAAACAGAGAGAGAGAGAGAGAGAGAGATATTTCGACAACCTAACTTCTACCGCAAGCCGCGTAAAGCAACATATTTCCAAAAAGCCAGATGAGTTATTATGATTTATTCCAGTTGCAATATTGACTATACAACCTAAATGTATAGGTGCAAACCATACAGAGTAGATATCAATTTCAAATGTGAAAATATTTGTCAGACAGCTTCATATACACATATATAATAGATACTTATATATTGGATATATGTGACAATAATACAACTGATATCCAACTACATATTGAGGGCAATACAACTCCTAGAAAGTGCTTAGAGGTCATTGGTTTTTCATAAATAACTCACGGGACTACGGGAGGTTCAGCATATTTAATATATATTAAAGAAAAACATAAATAATTACAATCTACATTCACTCTTACCAGACAAGAAATTGAGACAACATACATACTTCTCAATTAAGATGAGCGGCACAAATTTATACGGGCCAAAATTTTACATTAAATTACCTAATTCGGTTAAAGGATTAAGTTTTAAGGTCTTTCAAATTAGGGTTTTTCTTCTCGAGAAGGCACACCATGATGTTGCAGAATTTTTGAATAAGGAGGTACTTGTGGAGTTTTAAATGTCTTACGTCAATAAAATTTTAACTATGTTGCTGGGGGAGATTTTTATTTGTATTTTAACCCTCTCGGTCACGAATTAAAACTATTGGAGCGAAAAATCTGAAATTTACTGTAATGCAACTTATGATTTTTAGAAAATTTTTGATGTTAAATTCAGATTTTGAAAATGCTCCGTTTGGGCACTATGACATGTCCCCAATTGAGGACATCATGCGCTGATGGAGGGGAAAAAAATTCATAAATATTTTAAAAATGGTAAAATATCAATATGTTTCATTGTTTATTTTATTAAATATACTCATATTATTTTTGCGTCCATCTTCGAAGTACTGAAGTGTATAAAATTTTACTTTTGCAGAATTAATATAAAAGTGCTGTTTTATTCACCCAGATGTTGCCTACACCTCTAGTTCACAATGTCCTCAAACTAGTACGCCACACTTTGAAAAATCGCTGATTACAATATGCACAAAAATCACCTACCGCAATTGCTTTGGAACAAGTCTACACTTATTTTGAACGTAAACAAACAGTTTTCAAACACATGGTCTAACGAATATAGCCAACAAAAAAATAAACAGTAGAGCGCTACACTGCTGTCATAGCTACCCTACGGAAACCTATATTTCAAATGCATGAATATTTTTTTCATCAGCTTGTAGATGGCAGCATATATATTCATTTGGAAGAATATGATGTCCACAACTGAGGACAATATGACAGAGAAGTGAGAGCAAGCGGTACTTCCTAATCCAAAGTAGGTTGTCCTCAACTGAGGACAAGGTGAGCGAGAGGGTTAAAGTGTCATATGTAGCATATATTTAAAAATTGGATTTCACCACTATTCTTATTTTTCATTATTTGAAGTGTGTAAACAAAATTATATTTGTAACAGCACCAATAAAAACAATACAATACAATATTCAAATTTTGGTTACTATCTTAGGGTACTAAGATACGATATCAAAGTGTTTTGACTTGATTATTTGATTTCATTCATGGTGATTTGAAGATGTAAGTTATAATACTCTTTTAAGAAATTTTTTTTAAATAATTTTTTTTCAACTACTCATCAAAATGATGTTTCCTAAATTTTTTTTTGAAAACAGGTAATCTTGGTGTGTCGTCCAAAAGTTGATGATCATTCTTGTGTAGTTTTAATGCAAAGATTCGACTGTTCGACTTCCGAGAATGCAAGGGCCAAATATCGACCACGCAATAAGAAACCGTAAAATAACAATTCAACTTTTTTTATTATCAATTCTATGTGAGGTACATAAAAACTACTTTTAGGAAATACTACAGTAGTTGCTCAAAATGTTTTACTCCATCTTGTGTACACAACTGAATTCTTTTTATAATTTAAAAGTGAAATCGTGAGATTCTTTGTTTTAAAGCTAAATTAATTTATTTGTGATTTTTCATTGATTTTGCGTTAAAATGTTAAAATCCATGGAATTGAGATCTCGTGATTGAGCTGTTCAATGGATTGGTGCTTCGGCACCCCGACCCATCCATCTATTTAGCTACTTTCTTAACCTTGACTGTCAAAATGAGGTGGGAAATCATCTACATTGAAAAACATTGTTCTCGTGATATTCAATGGTTTATTGTCTAGTACGTGAACTAAATTGTTCTCATAAAAATTATTATACAATGTTATATGTTCCAGAAAAAATTTGAAAGCCAATAATTTTTTGGACGATAAATCGAGAGCACTCTTTTTCAAGAAAATATTCGAAGAATAATATTTGAATGCATATTTGTCAAAAAAATATGCAGCTCTTGAAAATCACTCTTGCTGAATTCAAAGAATCAAAACAAAATACGTGAACCCCATATTTTAGTTACTTATGTAAAGTAACTAAATTTTGATTATGTTATGTTAGCCCTCAAAAGTTATTCATGAAAACCAATTTATTATCATTCTATATCATTTATTGGGATTGTCATACCCTCAATATGCGGTTTTTTTCATAAAGACCTCAAAAAAACAATTTACTTATTTCAAGGTGTTTTATCGCCCCTATGTGTTCTTTGACAATTTTGGAAAACTTTATATATATATATTATTTACTTGTATTTTTTTGCAATAACAGGCCTATTGTGTTAGAGAAACGACTTTATTGAAAAGTTGATGTTTAGTCATAAAATTCATGACTTTCTCAAAACTTTTGATCATAGAAAGTTTTTTGACTTTTATTAATTTAAAAAAATTTTAAATAATGAATAAATTTCATGACGAAACTTTAACTATTCTGAGAATTCAAGAAAAAAATCCGTAACATATTAATGATGCATTGTTTCTATGCAGTTGAGGAGTTCCTCCTGCACATGCCCTCCTGTACGTGGGAGTAGGAAATTCAAATTTGAACTTCGAAGTTTCTTTTGTTCCTTTCTGTTTTGTTTTTTTTTTCTCCTTTCGCCTGTAATTGTAATTGTAATGATGTCCGTAATTGTAATTTCAATTTTTGTAATGTAGGTATTTTATTACAGTTAGTGCAAAATTCTTGAAATCTTATTATAAATCTATCTGTCTATCGATATATATATATATATATATATATATATATATATATATATATATATATATATATATATATATATATATATATATATATATATATATATATATATATATATATATGAAGTTGTGAACCGATTTCAACCATTTTTTTAAAATGTCAACTACTAAAAGATCAGGATTTAAAATGTTTATTCCAATTTTCAGGGCATACTACGATAATTTTTTGTTAGTCGAAATTCGGGTTTTTTATTAGCAATTTTTTTATTGAAAAGATTACCACGCCACTGGATTCAGCTTGCCCCTAAATAGGTATGACCAAAATTTCATAGACAAATATTCATTCATAACAATGTTATGAGATCTCAAAATTCGAAAACACACTTATAGCCATCGAAATATTTTTTTTATGATTTCAACAATAAAATAGCGTAAATATTTTCACGGAAAATAATGTACCTAATTACATTTAAGTTTTCACGCAAATCAACTAAAACTAAGATCTATAGATTTTACAATTTAAATCTTGGTTGCCATGGAAATTATTGAACGTAAGAGAGAAAATTGAAATTATGCGCCTTTCGGGAGATGACTTTGAAAGTGCTGGAGAGGTTTGTATAGTATTTATCTGATGGCACTTTATTCTTGAAATCATAAAAAAAACAAGTTCTATGGCTATAGGTATGTTGATATTGGGTGTTTTTTTTGTGACTGTTAAGTGTGAGTTCTCGAATTTAGAGTTCTCATAACTTTGTTATGAATGAATATTTTTGGTCATACCTATTTAGGGACACGCTGAATCCAGTGGCGTGGTAATTTTTTCAATAAAAAAGTCGCTAATAAAAAATCCCTAGTTTCGACTGAGAAAAAATATTATAGTATGCCTTGAAAATTGGATTAAACATTTCTCATTTTGTCCCAAGGTAGACCTTTCAGTACTTGACATTTAAATAAAACATGGTTGCAATCGGTTCACAACTTCAAATTTTACCGGGGTGTTCCCATTAAAAATGGGTCACACTGTATATTCTTTCTGTAAGAAAAATACAGGAATTTATAATTGTAAAGATATGTCCGGTGAAAGATATTAAACACCAATAAATTCCATTAGGTACTTACCTACGCTATTCTTATCATTGGATAACTTTCAAATTCATAAGTAATAGCTCAAAGGATTATTAAATATTGCTAATGAATAATATATGCGCACACATTAAATATGTAGAAAATTTCCATGGAATACACAGAAAATAGTTGGCAATAACTATAGCATCCGTGGGATTGTTTCCAGAATTTGGATACTCTTTTTATACACCTCCTACTTTTTCAATTTTACATGCACGAAATCATGAAAAAATTGTTAGGATAAATTCACATAATACGTATATCAATAGTGATAGCCTCAGGGTTTAATTAGGATATCATAGTAGGTATTTATAATTGTCGAAAAAAAAATATTATCACTACTTATAGGTATAGTTTTTCATGCATTTCATGAAGTTTTCAGTGATCATGCTATTAATTCATTGTAGGAAAATCATATTCGGAAAGCATCGATTGAAATGAAACACGGCCTCACTAGATAAAGCATTCGTAGACCCTATCCTTGTAATTCAAAATAATCACGTGCATACTCGCAAAGACGCATGATACTCAATATGAAATTATTAAACGAATTTACTGATAATGTGGTTCTGCTCATGCGCTGTCGTGAACTTCCCTACTAATTACTTGTGTAAGTAATTTAACCAACCTATTTTAATTTATCCAAGAGCTTTTATGTAGGTATTAGTTTTTATAGCATTTAGGTAATTTTCAGGAGAGTCTCGAACGAAATGATATAATTTTAAATTTTACAGAAAAATCGTATATAAGGTCTCAGATTTTGAAATGTCAAGACATGAGCTAGAATTACTTACTCAGTACATTCAAAAACTAAATATTTTTTCAGAGTTCAAAGAGCATTTCGTGTAGTTTTCCTATACTTACATCGTCTATATTTCAAGGACATCATTGCGTGTTCCATGAAATTTGAAATTTATTTCCCGTTTTAAATCGTACGAAATAAAAATTCGATTTCGAAGCACACATGGTGAAAACACAACTCAAATTGAATGTGCCAAGAATGTGCATAATTATACTGAGCTGTTGTTATAGAAACGGAACTAAAACAATAATAAACAAAGTTGCTTCTACATATTTTGAATTTAAGGATCAACAAGAAATGATAATTCTTAGTAATGTATTATATTTTGTTCATTCTTTTGTAGTTTAAATAAAATAAATTATTATCTATATTCTATATTCACATGAATGAAATTTCTACCTTCCTTGTACTTGTATCGAATATTACACCACATTGTGCAAGACGAGGTGGCCGAGTGGTTAAGGCGTTGGACTGCTAATCCAATGGGCTCTGCCCGCGTGGGTTCGAATCCCATCCTCGTCGCAACCTTACATTTTGTTTTTCATTAATTCAGAATCATTGAATAAATTCAAACTAATTTTATGATAAAAATTTTAAATACCTAATACCTACTACACAAAAAATTTATGCTTAAAATCAACTTGATTATTGAACCGCAAAATAATATGTGATATGCAACTCAAAATACATTATTGATTAGCATAGAATGGTGAAATGAAATGATGTTTTATTTTGACATAAGACATCTGTCAACTTCCAGTTCCAATAACAGAACAGAACATAATATAAACAAAACACCGAATTGACCGAATAGATTGAACTAAAGTTAATGATTTAAATAATTGAAATTCACAGCGTGGGACTTGGAATTGTATTTAGATAATTTCATCTATCAAGGTTGTAGGTAGTTAATAATGACCAAATGATGGAGACAGAGGTAGGTGTCGTTTATGGTATGGATATCCTGTTTTTGTGTAATGATTATTTTGTCGCTAACTAATTGATTTCATAGTTGCAGTTTACATTGATAATGTCGACAAATACTTTTTTTTGAGAAAAAAAGTAAAAAAGGTTAATATTTTGATATAGAATAATTTTTCAGCAAAATATTTGCAGAAGTAGATGAAAACATGAATATCCTATCCCCAAATTCTAAAGAGAATAAACAACAAACCCACAATTCTTCAGTTCAAGAATATACAGGAAACAGATCTTATTCCTCTACTAAAAAAGCAGATTCTACATTAGAACAATTCAAGTAAGTTTAATTTATTAAAAAATATTAGATCAATATTCCTTCATCATTATAACTACAAATTTTAGCGATTTCAATAAAAGGAAGGATCCATTCAATCAACCTCAAGAAGTATCCGTTAGTCAAGGAGCTCTCTATTCTGTGTCCCAACGTGTACCAGCTGTGAATACTAGTTGTTCAAGTCTGTGTAATAGTGATTCATCTTATGCACATGATCCAAAAAGACATCATTTGGCATCAAATGAATGGGAAAAAGAACGAAATACCTCTGAGGTACAAAAGAGCTTAAACAGTTCTGAGGGACCCCCAGAAAAGCATTCAGGTGGTGAGTTACATAGTAGATTCTACTATCTTTTTTATATGATGGTGAATATATCGATGATGAAGATTATATTATGTTATATAATATATATATATATATATATATATATATATATATATATATATATATATATATATATATATATATATATATATATATATATATATATATATATATATATATATATATATATATATATATATATTTTCTTCACAATATGCCTCTTTCTGGGAAGTTGATTAATTGTGTTTGAGTAGCTAACTTATTAATTGAAGAAACTATTATTTGATGAAATCAATATATTGAACACAACAATGGAAAATTTTTACAGATATAATCATAAAAAGAAATACATTATGCATGATTGCGTGTAGTTTTTAGTAAAGTGCATTAGTACAAAATATTACGAATGAAAGGTTATAGTAATTATCTAGGTAATACAAGTAATATATACCTGTGAAGGTATTACTGATCAGATTCTCTCAGGTACGGTTCATATGCCAACAGAAGTTCTCGTTGGATCTGTGAAAAGCTGGTAGTGATTATCTTATGTTGTGATAATCAAGTGAATACATTTAATCATTGTATTCAGGAATGGTCACTTCTAATGAATTAATAAGTGTACTATAACAAGTACCAAGCAATGGAAATTTTAATGGAATTCCATAAAAAAAATGCTACTATAATCATTCTGACTTCTTATATAGTTACTGTATTTTGAGGAAGCCTACTGTATCTACAACCAATATATGAGTGTTATATTTACTTATAGAGGAGGTATTTTCAAATGATTTATATATATATATATATATATATATATATATATATATATATATATATATATATATATATATAAATAAATAAAATAAATATATATATATATATATATATATATATATATATATATTATTATTAATTATTAATTAAAAATAATCTGTTCTGCAGAATTCGGCAGCGAATGTTATCGTATTGGGTTCAATAATTTCAGCATTATAGTGTCCATGTAGATATCAAGTGGAATTAGGAAGTAGGTTAATAGTATTTACAGGGATTATGAAAATTACTATATCTCTTCTGGTACACTATGTTGGGTTAGAAATAAGCAGTATGTACACATCATTCATAAATCATAAGTTGTGCTTGAACAATTATTTCGTAACATAATGTTGAATATGTTCACAATGTGCTCAATATTTACAAGCAGTGAAGCTATCAAATACATTTTCAACAGAGTAAGTTTCAATTGCTATTATATCGAGATTATATTGGCTCCTTCAATACTCTAGAAAGTTCTGTAGTTCTTCTGTTGCGATCATCGGCAAACTAGATCAAATTTGTTTTTTCTGGGAAATCTATGATGTGAATGGTTTCTTTACTAAATTTATACATAAGTTAAATTACTTTTCGAGTTAAAATATTTAGCTTGAAATTTTCAATTCATAGAAATGTTATTTTCAGTCACATTCTACAGTACGTAAATGTTTAATATTGTCTTCAGATATTCAAAACCTATGGTCTAGATTTATTCATGCCAATCTTTGCCAAAGCCATCTATTGCTAGTACACTAATTCCGAAATAATGGATTCATACTAAACTATTTTTAAAAACATTTTTTCATTGGAAAAAAAATGTATTATTATAATTTGTTTTTAATTGAACATGCTATTGAAGTATCAAATATTAAACTATACAAAGAGACTTATCGCCTATAATAGATTATTTTTTCTCTAATGAAACAATATTTTTAAGGATTTCAGAAATTATACCTAGTTAGTAATTGTGATTTATATAAAAGTGGAAAATTAGTCTTATTTGTTCTAGAGAGAGGTATTTTAACGCATAAGGTTCAGTTTCAAGAAAATAATTTCTCATCACATGATGTTCTTGAATCATTTATAGTTAAAGATTGATTCAACTCGAATTATTTCTTTTTTTTGCATATTCATTATTTGAATCATACATTAGTTGGTCTTTCACTTGCTTTTTGTGCAATGGTTACCTGTGAACATGCTTTACGCAGTATTCCATCACCACGTCTAGTATCTTTTAATCTGATAGTACCTACTCGTTTTTTCACAAACCGATTGAATCCTTTGTGCCACCATGCATAAAGAACTGGATGCAGAAGACTGTTTACAAAAGCTAGAACTGATAAAGGACTAGCCAGTATCAACATCAAAGATTTACATCGTTTCGTAGTATTATCATTACAGGCAGTTACATAATATAAACTTACAATCATATAAAGGTACCACGAGAAAAAAAAACTCGTTGTAGGAAAAATCACAACTTTAACTGCTTTCCATCTTTTCGATGTATTTACGCTTTTTGAAAACTTCATTTTGAATATTTTAGGGACAAAACCTATTGACTCATTTTCCGAATTAGGAAATTGAGTTGTATTGTTCCTAAATGTTCCAACTCTGTTTATGTAATTACTTTGAGAGTTGAGGTTACTATTCAATGATATATGAGGTGCAATAATTCGTTTCAATGCTTTGTATGAAATTATGGAGTATAAAAATATTACAAGTAATAGCGGCAATGTAGAGAGTGCAACTGTGATAACGATCAAGTTATTGGGCGCTACTATTATAAACCAGCAGTCCTTGCCATTTTTTGTATCTCCGGACCAACCCATTAAGGGAAGATATCCAATGCTGCTACCTGAAATCAAAGTAAATAAATGCACAATATCCAACATCTATTTAAAATTGAGAGAATATGTAACATTTTATGTTACTATCCATTATCTCAAGGAATGATAAATATACAATTATAATATTTGTTCATCAACAAAAAATAAATTTATTCCTTTTCATTAGCAGAAACATTTATATCTGAAAAAAGTCCTGATTTAAAATGATATTTACTCAATTTATACAGTGCTTTTATTTCAAACCTAAACAGTATAAATAACTTTTGATTTAACGTCGATTTGATTAAAACAAAAAACATGTACAATTTTATATTAGATGATGGCCTATTGCTATTGACTTATTACTTTTACTTCTTCGGCGCCCGCCTAGTCCTTGAAAAAGTCAAATTATGACCCTATTTTTGTGGTATATCGAACTAAAGCCCAAGAAGAATGCAAGCCAGCCATTTAAACAGTAATCGATTATGTAGATTTATTTATTAGATTACATAGTGAAATTGCATTATACCATAAAACCATATATTTACTTAAGTATATTAAATATTTTATTGTGTTTCAGTCGTTATAATAGCCATTTATTACTGTAAAAATTATGTATGCTCTGCAAGAATGGCCGCCAATATATCTAGATCTAACGTTATTTACCTTTTTTTTAGAGAAGGGCCATTTAAAAATGCTTGGTTACAAAACTCTTGTTAACCATATGTATTTAATATCATATGTATTAAATACCTAACTAAAATGTAGGATTAACAAAACTAAATTTTAATTTACTACGTTTATTATCACAAAATATTTTGAAAAATATAACACTGCGATTGCAATTTCGGTCACTAGACCATCATCGGGCAGATTGAGTTAAGAACTGAATACAGAATAATTATAGATTTGCGCTTACGGGTGGGAAAGGATTATTGCAGGTACCTAAATAGACAAGAGGAACATATTTCAAGAAGGGCTAATCGAGTGAATTTCACAAATTGGTACAATACAATGTTCTTAGAAAAGTCATTATTGTTTAAATACACTAAATATAGGAGAATATATCAAGTCAATCTGGTCGTTCAGCAAGATATCTTTTGCATTATTATTGAGTTTAAAAATTTCTAATGATTCTAAGTAAGAAATTTTAAACTCAATAATAATGCAAAAGATATCTTGCTGAACGACCAGATTAACTTGATATATTCTCCTATATTTAGTGTATTTAAACAATAATGAGTTTTCTAAGAACATTGTATTGTACCAATTTGTGAAATTCACTCGATTAGCCCTTCTTGAAATATGTTCCTCTTGTCTATTTAGGTACCTGCAATAATCCTTTCTCACCCGTAAGCGCAAATCTATAATTATTCTGTATTCAGTTCTTAACTCAATCTGCCCGATGATGGTCTAGTGACCGAAATTGCAATCGCAGTGTTATATTTTTCAAAATATTTTGTGATAATAAACGTAGTAAATTCAAATTTAGTTTTGTTAATCATGTTAAATTATCACGTAGTAACGACGGATTCCATCAACTATTTAAAATGTAGGACACTGGATAATGTAGACAAATGACCAAGGAAACCTTGCAGTATGTTCGAAGACTTTGATGATATGCTATATTATTGCTAATAGAAAAACGGAGCGAGCTTTGAACAGTTTTTGTAAAAAAAACTTTTTGTATATTGATTTTGTTTCAGATACTGAATTGATTTCATTATTTTTGTTGTATCTATACCATAAATCGACAGAAACGAATTTTGTTTATATGGTTCGCTGACATTTTTCTCAGGATTCAATTGGATCAATGTATCACAAGATAGAGGTTGTCATTTAACTCTAGTTTTCAACACTATTTTTAAATTTCCTATTAAAGCATTATCAAAAGTTGGCATTCAATTCATTCTGATGAAGCTTTTCTACATGAGTTGAATGTTCCATTTGACTCATGAACCTACCAGCGTAAATAGTTATGAAATCTAAACTGTAGGTCTCGAAAATATGCTTGTCTGCAATAAGTTATATATTAGAAATTGTCGACTCACCAAGTATCCATATAACTGAGAGTATAGCTTGAAGTTTGAAGAGATGTTGCCATCGTTCATAATGGAGTCCATAAATAATATACAAGAATCTTTCAACCGCTATACAACCAATAAAGTATATGGAAACTATAGCACTAGATAGTACTTGACCTGGAAAATATAGACAATTAAACAGGTAGCTATTACACAGTGAATAAATGTGTGGTACCTATTTGCCAGGAACATATTCGATGATTTCTCAGATTTCCAGGAAATAGCTGAATAAAAATGATTATCATTCCATTCAATGCAGCAGCTAGAGCCATGTTCCCTAGTAGGAGGTACACGCTCTTGCCTTCATTGTCTATAAAATATAATTACTGTGAATGCAAGTTAAAATTTTCAATAATTGCAAATTAATTTTTCAATTTATATTAATGATCATCAACATTATTGTCTCAGATACAATAATGTTGATTCTTTTAATACGAACGCAGGTTGTTGTAACCTAGGAATTTGCAAACTTCATAGAAAGTTGCGAACTCAAACGAAATTTCGTTTATCAGTATTGAAAATATACAAGAAATGTTGAGGAAAAGTATGCTACATCAGTTCATGAAGGTCTTGAAGTAGATGATGTTAATTCTTTTCAATAAGATAAATAATGCGTTCATTCAGGAAGTTTGTAATTATTCTTGGTGGATGGCGCTTTGGGTTGTTATCCTTGTAGTAGTCCGACCGCGATTTGTATTGGAGAACAATTGGAAATTTGTCAATTCACTCCGAGTCAAATAAGCTGCACTAAAGATATCTAATAATATCAAAACAGCTGTATGCAGATTTTGAGTCGGGGTGACTTGACGTTTTCTATAATTCACCGTTGGATTGTGAATGCAGATTTCGCGTCGCGGCATACATATAACCAGCTCAATTGGAAAGTTGTTTCAAAATTTCTGTAAATCATTAAAAATTTTATTTTCCTTGTTCACTTTATGTAATATATTCAATTGACTATGGTCAACTTGTATATCTATCTTTCATGATTACATTTCAATGTTCATGATCCTCAAAGAATTTGTATTAAACGTATTTCATGGAAGCTTGATCTATTATATATTGAAAACGTATTTTCTATTTTTACATTTAATTCTTAAAGTTATCAATTCTCAAAGTAATTGGTTTAATCATATTTCCTGCTAGCATTATCTATTATTCTCGGAATAAATTCCCATGCTTAAAGTAATTTATTTATCATTTTAATTGTTGCTCGAATAATTTAAATTTTAT
The DNA here is from genome assembly GCA_030704885.1 of Cynegetis impunctata. NCBI lineage: Eukaryota > Metazoa > Arthropoda > Insecta > Coleoptera > Coccinellidae > Cynegetis > Cynegetis impunctata. The sequence goes on from JARQZK010004340.1 coordinate 985,641, forward strand.
GTATATAAAATTATAATATTTATGTTTTGATATCTACTTTTCCACATCTTCAATTTCTGAAGATTTTATGAATCGTATTTTAAGGTAGCGTTTTTACTGAGTATTTTCATATTCAATAACAAAAAATAACCCTATTTCAAAATATGCTTGAGGCACTTTGTTAAAGAATCATATCTCAAAACTAGCTTTATCTTATAAACCTTTTACAAGAGATTGAATATGTTGTACTCACCTCTTCTTAAAGCCGAAAAACTTGAAATCAATACCGCCAAATTCGATATCGTAATAATCGCACCAAATGAGGATATTAAAATATAATATAATAAATTATATTTATTGGAAATACTCCCTGGAATGGTTTCATTCTTGAAGACTTCTGTGGTAACTTGATCCAGCAAATAGTGTGACCTATTATCCATAGCCACCGCACCTGTAATGTATTATGCATTTTTATTATTGTAGAAGTAGCTGACTTATTTGTTAAATAAGTTAATGTATTGAATTCTGACGAAACGAATTTACGAGGGTATCCCGCCAAGAATTCAAGTCATGAATAAAACAGGAAAGGGATATTTTGAAAATATTTTCCGATATTCTGCGATAATACTTTAGTAGACATGGCCAGTGTAATAGTATCGACATAAATCAACATTAGGTACCGAAAATATTATTAGCCGGACGTCTACCACAAACTAGAAGCTATAGTAAATGTAACGAAAAATCTTCATTGATTATTATACATTGGTCGTTGGAGAAATAAATGTGTATCGATCCCTAGAGGTAAATGTATTCCAAAAAGTTCAGTCCTGTTTATTAATCGTGATTACTCGCGTATGAATCAATTTATCATAATAGTAAGTAAAAAGTGGATAATGTAAAAGTTCTATTTATCGCGACAAATATCTCTTGATTCGTGCAGTCCCAGATGTAGAGGTGTCACATGTCAATCACCATATGTGATTATTTCCTACATAAATAATAATAAAACTTTTTCGCACATTCGGTTCTACTGAAAGTGTGTGTTCATCAAATAGTATATAAAATGTAAATATATGATATTTGAATAAATATAAACGGCTCTATAAAGAAAATGCGTGAACGCCAGAGCACCGCCACTAGGGTTGTACTTCCCCCCATTCAAATTTCTAATTCACCAAGTAAATTTGGAGGTGCTGTGGAACCGAGCAAATACTTAAGGAAGATAAAACCACGAAAAAAACTTAAAATCTGTACATACAGTTTTGAGAAAACAGTTCATACCCTCAAAAATAAATGGAAAGTGGATTCCAAACATCAACCCAATCGACTCACAAATTTTTAACGCTTAATCTGCAGAATCTGTGAAGGAGCACAAAACCCCAAAAACCCTGAAACCAAAATAAATTTCTAGAGCAAAAAAATTATACCGCGAGAAAGTACTTTCTCAACATAATCCACTTACAAAATTTCAATCCTCAATATGGAAAAGGTTCGTGGATGAAAAAATCAGTTTATTTAGCTTAATTCACCCTCCAAAATGCTCTGGAGTTTATAATTAATTTCCACATCTGTTGCCACTAGTTCGAAGAATTTCCGCTCATGCGCGTCCTAAATATGACAGAAAATTATAAAAACAGTAACATTGATGTAATCGAGAGATGCTTTATAATGAAAATAAAGGAAATGTATTAAAATACCACACAGATTTTATTCAGTTATCGCTATATTGACCACATGGGCTCTCAAATGTTTCCTGAACCTTGAATAGCCTGAGTTTTAGTTTGTAATGGCGTGTTATTTATTTGTGGTGGAAATATAGAATACAGAGTTATCGTACAAGGATGGGCAATGCTTTGAACCTATCAGAACGCCGCAGTTACATGTTGATAAGATTGCTTATCCAACCGCTTGCAATATGCGAATGCTAGGTAATGTGAATGTATTATTTGCCATGAAATCTATATTTATTCAAAATCAAGACGTATATACCTGTATGGACAAGAAAAGATCATGTTTGTTTCATTTTTGGATAAAGTAATATATTTCATACTAGAATGAAAAAGTATCGAAAACTATTGTGCATATTTCATTTTCTGCTCTCATAATGTTTAAATTGAAACAAAGTGTAGGTTTTGATTCAATTTCTTTTGATAACTGTATGCTGATTATGTTATGTGGGGTCTATCTATGCTCATGGGTAAGAAAGTTTATAAGTTTATTTAAGGGAGTAATTGGCAACTTGTAAATACTTTGTGACATTGATTCCTATGTTCAAATTGCCATATATTATTTACTGGTTCGATGATGTTCTTTTCCTCTCTGGACTAGCCTTTTGCAGGTTACAATGTAAAACGTCTAAACCATGTAAACATCTAGTGCCTCAATCGCTGTATCAGAATTGAAGGGTGGCTGTTAAAGTAACCAAATCGTAGTTTTATATCATAATAGGATATGAATACAGTTTATGAAAATCAACTACCTCCAATGTCTCGAACGATCTACATAAAATTGCATAACAATTACAAGTATAATCTTAGGTAACATCTTTGAACGAACTGAATATAAAGTAATATTGAAATTGCAATCTAGTAACCTTGTAGGTACCTACTTAATAACAAAAAGAAATATTTTCTTAAGTATCTTCACAAGTGCAGTAATCGACACAAAATCTGTGCGCTACGATATCAAAGCAATGACATATTATCAAAAGTTTTATTATACCTACTAGAGTTCAAAATCAACATTATTAAACTTTAATTTAACTCAAACATTACTCTGAATAAATAGAAATTAAGAATCTTCTAATAACTCTTCCTTTAAGACATATTTTTTTTAAGATACATAGTTTTTAATTTCAATAGTAAAACATCTTCTTGTAAGTAGCCAAGTATATTAAAAGCAGTTACTTATTCTTACAAGATGAACTATTGTGACACTTTGAAGTACACAGCAATTTATTCTTAAAGCATGAACACTTTTTGGTTTCACAGTTTACTTTGCAAGTACATTTGAAAAATCCCTGACCTGTTCCAGTCGATTGCAAAGTAGCAACGGAGCGCACTGTTGTATCCTGATTAGCGACATCTTCCACGCTTATTAATTTCTGTTGACAAACAGTAAATTGTTGTCTAGAAAACAGTGTTTTTATGATACCTTGCTTTGTGCCAAGTTGATAAAGTTCATCTTCTGTCTTTTTCAAGACAACTGCAAGTATATTACGGGCGTCACCACGACCTCTGTCGACTTCTGGAACAGGAATCCTAACCGTGGTACCGGGTATCACAGGAGGAAATTTTTTTCCTGAAGTTTTGAGCATTTTCTTGGCTTGTTCCTCTAAATTATCTTTTGAACTGTTGCGGTTTTCTAAAGTTAATGCTGTTTTCATGCATAAAGGGCAAATCACTTTAGACCCATAGCCTTCTGGTACGTTTGTTTCTGGGGCAGCACAAATAGTATGTATAGGACTTTTGCATGTTCTACACGAATGAGCACCCGTGGTCTCTCCAGAGCAAACACAGCATTTGAGTACGGACGAAGGTAATTGGGGGGAAGGTTGATTTGGAACATTGTCAGGTTCAGCATCGACGTTTTCAAGATTCGCATGTTTGTTCTCGGCACTTAAAGTTTCTGTGTGGATTTCGGGATTTTCCTGTATAACGACATGTTTTTCCAAAGGATGGTTTTCAATCTGTTCATTTCTTTCATTTTCAGACTCAACAGGGTTACTCTGTGCTAAATTAATTACTTTTTCAAGTTGCTCTTCGGTCTCTACATTAGCATCATTAAACGGCAAAGAAATGCCAACCTTGATTTTTGAACCGAATAGAGCTTCGTATGGTGTTCTTTTTATACCTTGGTGAAAAGCCCTATTTTTCATAAGCTGAACAAATCGTAGGCCGTCACTCCAGCGATCAGTATTATTATCTTGAAGCCAAGTTGTTAACATATTTTCAACATCCTGGTTTGCTCTTTCTACACTACCCTGGCTCTGGGAGTGTCTAGGCTTACCATGGACTATTTTTAAAGTTGACCAGTATGTTTTTAGCTTACTAACTATTTGGTTTGAAAACTCTCCTACATTGTCGGATTGCAGTATTGCTGGTGCACCAATCAATGTGAAAATGTTTAGTAAATTGTATGCTACTTCTTCTGCACGTTTTGTTTTTAGTGCTCTGAGGATGACAAATTTGGTTAGGTGATCTTGGTAAACCATTATAAACTTATATTCTCGATCAGGGTGTGACTGAAAGTCAATTAAATCAACTTGACACCGGGAATTAAACTCAGATGACAGTATGGGCTTCACGACAATTCCCTTTTTTATTCCTTTTTGTTTTTGCTGGCACGGTTCACAAAGCTGCAAGTATAGCTCAATATCATGTCGGGTTATATTTTTGTAACGCTGGCTAAGTTCTTTTAACATCCGGTCTCGTCCTCCATGGCCAATATCCTTATGTGCATCGTGAATCACTTGAAATAATTCATCATCAGAGACATAGTATTTGATAACAGCGTTCGGAGCATTTACAGGAAAGATCAACTTACGGGTTTGTCCAACAGTGATCACGTCGTAATGTTTCAGCAACCAATAATCACGCGGAGTTTTCTTGTCTAACGTTTTTGCTATACTTATTTCCTCCAACAATTGTGTGTAACGTAAATCATCAATGAACACTCGATTTTTTGTAGAAGCCGATTCTCTTTTAGTACGCAGTCCTGAGTAAAACCTTTCTTTCATTTGTAAGTACCGCTGATCTGTAGCCATTTTCCATTAAATAATCACACACACGAACACAATCAATGATCGCACTTAATAATTTAGTTTAGAACCAATGCGTAAACTAATAAAATACGTCTGCATAGAACAAAGGAGTGTTGCGTACTAACACTCTAACACACCGAACGAGCTGCAACTTGTTTACGGGGTAGTCCCGCACCTCGCGCATGCGTCTCCTTCCCGTGGTCGTTCGTTATACACATTGAGTGATGCGCTTCTGGCATTTTATACAATACCTAGGCAATGTATGAAATGAATCGTATTATACACATTGCCATTTTTGGCAATGTATATAATGCCTAGGCATTCTATACAATGCCGGATTATACAGATTGCCTATAAAATATATACATCAACATTTGGGTGAATTGTTGTGTGTTCACAGCTCCTGCACATTCAGTTAGAGGGTTGAAATTTAGTACGTGGATTGAGCTGATATTACGGATGTATCCTTTGTGAATTTGAATCTTGCTCCTTATTCTCCGCCAGTTGAATGTTTGTTGTGAGGTTTAATGCTTTTTCTTGGGTATTAATTTGCTCTGCTCCACAGACTCTCCAAATTGACGTTCTGGGATAAGAATTTGTATGTAAGAAACGATAAAAATAAGAAAAAATGATTTTCAAGAATTATGATTTCAGATTGAAATAATTTTCTTCAAAACTAAATTTTTTAATTTAATTATTTTTAATCAATGTTTTTTAGTTTTAAATCTTTTGGCGAAATATATTAGAGCTGAAAATCTCCACGAACTTAATTTTGTGGATATTTCAACTTTCCTTTTACTAATAAAAATAAATACTTATAAGTAAATTGAAGGGTAATAATATCTAAGTAGTTTGACTTTCGATTGTTTCAAGGAATACAAGGGATTCTTAATAACTAAATTCCAAGTCATAGCTCTTTCTCTGATCTGTTGTATTATATTCGAGTTAACTGGATTGTTTACTATATACTGACCTATTAAATCATTTCATTTCGTCAATTCAGGTCGAATGAATAGATTTAAACATACCAATCAAAATTTTATAATATCAAGACGTATAATTAATTAGTTCAATATTTCTGAAAAGCCCAGGTAACAAATTGTATGTGAGATACACAAAATGAAGATAATGTTCCATTTTACAATGTTTGCTGCAATGAAGGTCATTTTATTCGACATGCACGACAATTTAAATTATTTATCAGGTTACCAAGTGGAGTTTACATATCGTGCTATTCAAATTTGTGTCATTTTTGTATTATTTTCAATTAACTCTGTAGGGTATAGAATATATCCATATTCATAACACTATATATATTGTAGATATATTGTAGCTTTGGTAAATTCATGGTTGTTTAAAGAAAACACGAAACAAATTTAATATTCGTTAAGATGGGCACGGAATGTCCATCCTGAAATATTTGTATCAGAATAATACACTCGACTTGATTACACTAGAAAGTAAAATTTGTATAGGTATATATATATATATATATATATATATATATATATATATATATATATATATATATATATATATATATATATATATATATATATATATATAGGGTGATTCATTAATATGTGTAAATATTTTAACAGGAAAATTTTGAGCTCAAAATATGAAGATCTAACCCAATTTGCTCATACAAAATATTTCTCCTCACTGATTTACAGGGTGTTTTATTTAGATTATTGAAAATGAATTCTTTTCATTACTCGAATGCTGCTTTATATTTCTTTATGGTATTTGTAAACAAGTTAAAGTATTCTGGGATACATCAAACAATAGTGAAGAAGACTTTCTCGCTGTCACCAGTGGCGTACGGCAGAGGCACGGAAAGAGTTCTTGTTTCCTAAATTCTACGCCACTGGCAGAATTGTCGTTTTAATATAATTTTTCGATTCTCCAATATTTTCTCTGTAAATAAGGCACTCTTGTTTCGTAACGCCAGAGCCACTATTTTTCGAGATATTTAACGTTCAATATATGGCTGCACAATTCTTTTGATTTTTATGTAAGAGTCATGCCGGTGTTTTTTATCATACGATTGGATGTATTACTTAAAATAATCATTATTAGGTATTTTGTTTCAATTTATAATAATATTAACAAACAATTTAAAACAGAACAACTACAAAAATATCCAGCGCTACATAAGAAAGTCAAAATAAATAATTAATTATCAAGATCTTCTTTACAATTTTTGGAAGAATATCAAATTTATGAACAAAACTTAAAAACAATTTACAACAAATGTTCAATGTGATCTCCGTTAACCTCAATGAGATAATCCATTCTTTCGCTGAACGATCTTCTAACTTTAAAAAATATGTTGGCTGATTCGCAATAAAATTCGCGGAATTTACAATTTGCTGCCATAGTTTCTGGCAAGTATTCATCGTATGGGATATTTTTGTAGTTGTTCTGTTTTAAATTGTTATTTTTAATATTATTATAAATTTTAAAAAAAACTTAATAATGTTTATTTTACGTAATACATGCAATCGTATGACTAAAAAACACCGACAGACTCGTACTTAAAAAATAAAAGAATTGTGCAGCCATATGTTCAACGTTAAATATCTCGACAAATAGTGGCTCTAGCGTTACGAAACAAGAGCGCTTTATTTACAGAGAAAATATCGGAGAATCGAAAAATTATACTAAAATGACAATTCTGCCAGTGGCGTAGAATTTAGGAAACAAGAACTCTTCCCGTGTCCCCGCCGTACGCCACTGGTGACAGCGAGAAAGTCTTCTTCACTATTGTTTGATGTATCCCAGAATACTTTAACTTGTTTACAAATACCATAAAGAAATATAGAGCAGCGTTCGAGTAATGAAAAGAATTCATTTTCAATAATCTAAATAAAACACCCTGTGAATCAGTGAGGAGAAATATTTTGTATGAGCAAATTGAGTTAGATCTTCATAATTTGAGCTCAAAATTTTCCTGTTAGAATATTTACACATATTAATGAATCACCCTGTATATATATATATATATATATATATATATATATATATATATATATATATATATATATATATATATATATATATATATTAATATTTATTTGAATTGTTGTTGCCTGTGAACTATTTTTAACTTTTTGATAATTATTAGCAATAACAGGGTTGGTGAATCTCAAAATTTATTTTATTAAAAAGTTTACGTTTCGTGGCTCTTTCAAAACTTTTGAAATATTGAAATTTCTTCGACATTTATTGATTTGAAAAAATTTGAATAGTTAAAAAAAACTACTATGTTTCATCAAGTTTTTCGGCTGTGGCTGTTTTCTGTTATTTATTACGTGCTATTCAGTCCAATATTAACATTCAAATCTGTTATTTTTAGATGGTGAGGGAAACCACAGAAACCTTTACCCACGTAATGGTGGAAATAGGTTCAAATTATTTTGATTTTGAAAAGTCAAAGAATAGGGTACTATTTATCTTTTTTTCAAAAAAATTTTTACGGCTGTGGCCGTCTTCAGTTACTTATTACGTGCTATTTAGTCCAATATCAACAGTCAGGTCTGTTGATATTATATGGAAAGAGATCCACAGAAACCTTCACCCACGTAATGTACAAAATAGGTTTAAAATATTTGATTGTTGGATTTGTCTTTAAAAAGACATTACTTGTAATTTTGGAGATTCACCAAGCCTGTTATTGCTAATAATTATCAAAAAGTTATATATATATATATATATATATATATATATATATATATATATATATATATATATATATATATATATATATATATATATATATATAGTATAAAATGAAAGAATGAAAGAAAAAATTAGACCAGTTGTTAGGGAGATTTGTTCCCATTGTGTGATCAGTACTGTTTAACATGTCGATGTGATGCCTTGTGTGTTTGAATTTTACTCTTAAACTGTAAGTTGTTTGATGTTTTTGTATTCTGGTGTTATTTTTGTTTTATTTTCAATCTTTACAGTAGACTCCTGATGATGTCAATAAAGTTTGACGAAATATTGAGTAGCTAGGAAAAGTAGAGTTTTCTTTTATATATAACAGACCGCACACCCAATAAACCTCCTTACTATTATATATATATATATATATATATATATATATATATATATATATATATATATATATATATATATATATATATATATATATATATATATATATATATATATATATATATATATTTATATATATATAATTATATATATATATATATATATATATATATACGTCTCAGTTCGACCTGGACAGTCCTGGTATTTTACTCAAAACTACTGTAATATGTAAAAAGTGATAATGGCTGTGAGTAGATTAATTATCACAATAGACCTAGAAGGATGGCGTTACCTAGTGGAGAGGGGTACACTATCACTTGAAAGGGCAGAGAGACGTCAGCGCTTTGTGAAAGCAAAGATTAACATTGTCAACTTATTAATTAATTGCTTTTTCAGTTTGACAAAAAATTTTTTATAATTCTTTTTGTGGTAAGGCAAAAAGTTATAATTTTAAGAAATATATTGATAAGTGATAACACTTCTTTATTATTTTCAAAAAATGTAGAAATAATAATTTGAGGTTCTAGATTAGGCTTAAAAAAGTAAGAACTAACCATATTGCTTCTGATTTTAAAGAAAATTCCGACCGAAAATATGTCTAGATATATATATAATATATATATATATATATATATATATATATATATATATATATATATATATATATATATATATATATATATATATATATATATATATATATATATATATATATATATATATTTCATTTTCAATAGTATTACAACCTCCTACTATATATTTATTATTTATTTGGTGCTGAATCTGAAAATCCAGTTATCGACTAGATTCGGACGAGGGGTTGACCGCGGTGTAATTTTGGTGTACAACGTCCAGGAATTTTATGCAATTTTTTGCAATTTTATGCAATTTTTTGCAATTTTCTGCAATTTTTGCAATTTTTTGCAATTTTATGCAATTTTCTGCAAATTTTTCGCAATTTTCTGCAATTTTTTGCAATTTCATGAAAATTTTTTTCAATTTTACGAAAATTTGTAGACTTTTCTGGAATTTTTGCATTTATTTCAAAATATTTCGAAAACTTCCATAATATTCATGATATTGTATTAGTTCGTTATCGCGTACAAACTGATGGGAATATTGGACTGTAGCTCAAACCTCAAACCTTCCGGGAAATACCCTAACTACGAAACGGATTCGAGTACAAGAGAAAAAAAGTGTTCTTTAAAGTTTAATAGAAAATGTCGAAAATTAATCAGGAACATTTTTGGGATATTCTCGGGAGATATTTTGGTAATACAATCCCGGAATTCATCAAAAGTATTTTGAAAATACAAGCAATAGACTATGCTTTTGCAATGGATTGAAAGAGGAAGATAATCCAAATCAAAACATTTGTTCGAGATGATTTACCTGAACTGATTCCTAAAAGCGATTATCCCAAATATTATGAACCTTTATATAGCCAACGCCTTCAAAATTTCAAAATTTTACTGGGCTATAAGAAACTGAAGTTTTATTTTTTACTCTATGGACCTACTGTTTAACGCCAGTTCCGAACGGCTTATGGACTTGTAAACACTGTACATTACGCAACTACCAATTTTTTTAATTGAACCTCAACAACATACACAAAAATCCATACCTAACCCAGGATTCGAACCCAGCACACCTGCTTCACAGCCGGTCAATCAACCTCTTCTCCACAAGGCGCGTGTAAAAACGAAAAGTTTTTATTTCTAAGTGCAAATACAAATTTCATTGGATTCATCCAATAGTGTATTCTGTCCTATTCCTTGTGTAATCTGTCAATCGAAAATAGTAGTAAGTAGTTCTCAACAGTCTCTCATATTCAATAATTGTTTGACCTACACTTTCCCAACTTCAAAATCAATAAGAAAAAACAGATGTTAGGGTATTGCCTATTTTGACAAATAATTTTGAAAATGGAAATACGAAAACGAAAAAATTAAAATAACCAAATTTATTGTCTATACTTATATGCAAAAGTTGATTATTTTTGCGGCCATATGATTGAAAAACTTATTTTGACATTGGTGATCATTCATTTCGATTGTTTGGGAAATTCATTCCCATTTTCGGAGACCATTTGTATCCATTAGATGGTCAAAGAGAAAAAATTTGCTTGAACGCCATAACTGATGCAAAAATAGATTAGGAATTTAAGGATAGTCAATACTACTCATGAAAGAAGTTGGAACAAACTGAAAGTATACAATATAAGTAAGTACGTCAAAACTGACAAGCAGATGTCCACAAGAATGACCTAAATTTTGATACGACTTTTATTTGTGATGGGCAGGTTGCACATGAAAAGTCCTTACGTTGATGTAAAGGTTAAAGAAAAAATTGTAACTATAAGAAAAATAACTTTATGCTGGTTACACAACCACAGTATAAAATAAACTTTCAACTTTTAAATACAAAAGTAATTGAAGTTCTATTTCATTTCAGATTAAGCTCTGATCGGCTATTGAGAGTGATTCCAAATAAAAGAAGCACCAATTTAAACTCATCCTATTCATAACCTTTTGTGTTAAAATCACTAGAAAATTATTTCGCTGTTTACTACTCAGATGGTATATAGGAAGAGTTATCTGGAATATAGTTTAGGAAAATTTCATTTGCTTTGGTCCCAAGGTCCTTAAGGGTTCGCTTAAGGGCACCGTAAGACCGTATTTCCATAAATACTCGTACATTATTTAAAAAACTGAAAAAAAAATTCAAATAACTTTTACATAAATATGCTATTGTTTATTTGAACATTTTGACTATAGGTATATATAATTTTTAGTGTCATCATTAAATTTGTAAAATTTTTTGGAATTCCATAAAAATTTTCACAATTTTATACAATATTTTGCAATTTTCTTTCAAATTTTTCGTTTCGTTATTTGAAATTTTTTTTGGCATTTTCTGAAATTTTCTGGTATTTTTGCAATTTTTTGCAATTTCATGCAATTTTTTGCAATTTTATGCTATTTTTTGCAATTTTATGCAAATTTTTGCAATTTTTGCAATTTTTTGCAATTTTATGCAATTTTTTGCAATTTAGTATTTTAGTGTACATGATTTCCTAGCGTGGTTAACCCCTCGGATTCGGATATGGCTTCACCGAGGTGTTGACCTCGGTGCAATTTTGGTGTACAACATCCAGGAATTTTCTGCAATTTTTTACAATTTTTTGCAATGTTCTGTATTTTTTTTGGAATTTTATGAAAATTTTCTAGGATTTTATTAGCAATGTGTGAGCTTTTCTTGAATTTTTGCAATTATTTCATAATATTTCGAAAACTTCCATGATATTATATTCTCTATAGTTTGTTATCGCGTACAAACTGAATGCGAGGGAACATTAGAATTGTAGGACAAAGCTTTCGAGGAATGAAACGGATAGTTAGTACAAGAGAAGAGAAGTGTTCTTTGAAGCATACGTAAACGCTAGGTGAAGGTGCGTGCTTTGAAGTTATATAAAAAATGTCGGAAATTAATCTGAAACATTTTTGGGATATTGTCGGGAAACATTTTGGTAATAGAATCACGGAATTTTTCTGAGATATTTCGAAAATATAAGGAATAGACATTGGTTTCGCTATGGGACCATTGAAAGAGAAAAATATAATCCAAATCGAAACATTTGTTCGAGATGATTTACCTGAACTGATTTCTAAAAGCGATTATCCCAAATATTATGGATCTTTATAATAGGGAACGCCCTGAAAAATCCAAACTGAGTTTAGTTGTGTTGAAACATTTTTCAGAGGTTCTTAATCAACAAACCATAATTTGTTGTAATTTTATGCAGTTCTTTGCAATTTTATGCAATTTTTTGAAATTTAGTATTTTGGTGTACCTACATGATTTGCTAGCGCGGTTAACCCCTCGGGCTTCACCATACAAATAGCAACAAACCATAACATTTCAGAAGTTATTTTAGATTTTCGCTTCAACTCCGAAACGACGCAACCTAGAGAAAAATCACTGTTATCAAAAAGAAAGCTGATAAAATTTCCTCAATGAGACTAGAAGCAACTCGCTAGCTTTTTTCTTTTGGCCGCTAGAGTGCGCTAAAGATTGAACATAGTTTTCAACGAGGTTTTCAAGTTATCCAAAATCGTCGCATTTCAGACTTTCAAAGCCTACAGTCTGTCCAGTGATTTTTCTCCTTCATTCTCTCTATTTAATATTTTTAAGTCTGTGTGGGTGAATTTAGGGATATTCATTTAACATCGATGCATCGAATCCATTCGATGTTTACGATACGATACATCGGATTGATTCGATGTTTCGACAAAGAATTTATCTATTCGATGTATCGAGTATTTTTATAAGAATATCGAATAGTTTTTTTCACTGTTTGTTCCAGAAAGCTTAGCCAAACCAAAAAAATAATCATTCTAAACATTTCTGCAAAGTCTTCCTAGACATCATTGGTGTTAAGTTGTATTTAATATTTGTTTTTATGTACGGCATGCCTCCTATAGGTCTTTATTTTTTTGTAAAAGGGAATTTCAATTTCTATTAAAAAATATAATAAAATATATAATTATAATAATAAACATTGTTTCTATCAATTTGTAATTTTTTTTACTGAACCGACGCACAGTATCTCAAAATTTAATGAAAAACAAAAAAGTAATGTTTTTAAGCGATGCATCGAAAAACATCGATGCAAGGATCCGATGTTTTACATTGATAAATCAACTCCTATATAAAATGAACTATTTAACAATGACATCGATAAAAAAAGGTGCATCCTTTTTTATCACCGATAAAAACGCCTGTTCCTCATAACTAGACTACATCTAGTAGTGGATGTAACTTTAATATTTATTCTGTCAGTGGTGATTATTTAACTTTGTTCATATAAAAACCTGAAAGATGAGACGTTTTGGTTAAGTTTCGACTGAGCAAATTACGACAAGTTCATCCATATATTCTGCGTTAATTTATTTTGCCACAAAACACTTGAGCTCTTTTATCAGATAAATTTCTCTTCAACTCAAAGTTTTACCAATCACGAAATTTACTCGAAAAACTGAAATTAGATTAAATCTCCACCTTCGATGTCGTGATTTTATCATATCAGTTTTTCTCGTAAAATTAGTGATTGACAAAACTGTTTCGTTACAAAGAGAAATTTATCCGATAAAAAAAAAGCTCTTGTGTTTTTACTGTTGAATAGAAATATCGATGTATTTTCTGAATCAATATCCCTAGAGTGAATTGGTCTCATTAATAGAATGATGGCATTTTGTATTATCGATTTTGGATTCAATATTCTAAATAAACTGCGATTTGCTTAGTGATACATTTTTCCTCGTTGAAATCAACGTTAGAGAGAGGTATAGTAATAAGTGGAAAAAGCATGATATTGAAAGCTGCAATTTTATGTTGAAATGGATGAATGGAATGAAACTATTATTACGCTACCAGTGTGTTTTTCAACAGTGAGTCCTAATCCTGTTTTTGCGTCAGTCAGTAGTGCTTGCTATTTGATATAAATGCCATTTATTTTATTAGTTTTACTAATATTAAACAACATTTTTTCTATTAGAAAACTTAAACTTTTTCCATTGCTGTGTTGAGCGATATTTCACGAACTGGGATTAAATCACTGATATCAAAAAAAGGTAGTCACAGTTCCCTTCCCGTGATAAAAAGCGTGATTTGATATTACAGTTCAAAGATCTGCTTGGCTGGAGTATTTCGATATTTTAGGGTGATACGCGACTTCGTGCCTGATACTGCTACTGATATTTGACTTGAATATCTTAGTCGTAAGTTGTTACTTCGTTCTTGATATCGATACTATATTTGATATTATCGATCCTATACTTGATATTTGACTGTTATTTCGCCGTGAAGTATGTGAAAATAATTTTATTATGAATTGGCTTAAAACTAGGGAGCTTTGGACATTCTTCACTCAGGTCGATGACAACTATGCCTCCTGCAATTTGTGCAAAGTTAAATTATCCTTCAGGACCCAATAATTAGTTTTTTAATTTATTTTCCTATGCTTCATGTTTTGTTATATTTTCTTAAAAATTTGATTATATTTTCATTCTAATTCTTTTGTTTTTTAAGCTGTTTATAGTTAAATAAACGATTCAAATCTTGCAACATACTAATTACCTCACTGAGTTTTAAATATGTACAACACTTTAAATTAAGTTATCTACCTTCAATCTTGTATTTCAATATTCCTTCCAAATTAATGATTTTTAACTCACATCAAATCACATCATTCACAGGAGATAACACACGGCCACCCGATCACTGAATTATACACCGAATAAGTGAAATAAACAGTTTTTATCAAGTACGGTAATTGGTCGACGGCGCGTCTTGTTGAACTGAACCTAAAACATTCGTAATTTACATTCTAAGAAGTCCCTCTGGTTTATGCCGCTTTATGGGAATCGCTGTCGCTGCAAAAATTCAATTTTCTGATTTGTTTTGACGTTAGTGATAAACATAAATAAATATTGATTTCACGTGTTCTGGAAACTAGAGGTATTTATATTATGTCTATTAAAATACTATTATACTGTTTCTATGATACCAATAGTATTAAAAACTATTAAACTTGATCTCCAGCATCTAGCCCACACACAAATATTTTCCATTTCATCTTTCTGATCTCCTAATAATTAATAGTGAAAAAAAAATTTTTTTTATAGATACAAAATCATTTTCCGACTGGCTCCTTGGACCCGAGAAGCACTGTCCAGTTTCTAGTTGGACACTGCCATGTATAGAATCGATACATCGAATTCACTGGATGTATTATTAACGCTTTAATATGTTTGATGTATCTATGTTTTTCATTGGATATATCGAATGGAATAACCTAAAATTGCAATAACGCTTCAAGCTTAGCAAAGTCTACTAAGAGTTTCTATCGAAAGTTTCAATATGTACGATGTGCGAAAAAATCTAAGCTCATTTATTTTCCTTTTCACATACAAATTCTTAAACCCTTAAATCAATTTCGAGTGGGCTGAATTGATACACAAAGCTTGAAAACTTACAGAAACGCTTGAAATAATATCAATATAAAAATTGCAGCAGTAAAATAACTCCAATTGGACACTTTACTGATATCAACACAAGCTACGAACCAAATTTATCTCAACCAGCAGAAGCTATGGAGGTGCGCAAATCCCCAAATTACCTATATAAATTGGCTGCAGTTCGAGAGAATAATTCAAACTACCAAAAGACATTTCCGTAACATCAACTCAAACCCCGTACAAAATTTCAACTCTCTAATTAGGACCAAAACCACAAAAACTACGACAAAATTGAATCTCTATATAAAAATTTGTAGTAGAGAGAGGTACTTCCGTAGCATCAACTCAATTCACGTACAGTCGTCCATAAATCCCCAAGTGGCTGAATTTCGGATATGTTGAGTAATTCTCACATCTTTTACCAATGATTTTCACCACCATAACTCATATGCCTGAATTTTGGAAATGGGAGTTTTGACTGAATTTGATCAAATTTTGATAGTTTTTTTTCTGGTTCAGAAACATACCCAGATACCAAATTTCAGCTCATTTGGTCTGATGGGGAGCGCTGGAGATGGCAATATATATATATATATATATATATATATATATATATATATATATATATATATATATATATATATATATATATATAGATATATATATACATATATATATATATATATACATATATATATATATATATATATATATATATATATATATATATATATATATATATATATATATATATATATATATATATATATTCGAATTGTTGTTGCCTGTGATTTATTTTTAATCTCTTGATAATTATTAGCAATAACAGGCTGGTTGAATCTTAAAAAACTCGATTTAATTAATAGGTTGACGTTTCACTATGACATTCATAGTTATTCAAAACTTTTGAAAAAAAATTGAAAATTCTTTGACATTTATTGACTTGAAAAAATTGAATAGATAAGATTGATCTGTCTTGTTAAAAAATTCTTTCAGTCTAATATTAACATTCAAAATTGTTATTATTAGAAGGCAAGGGAAACTACAAGAACCTTTACCTATGTAATGTTCGAAAATAATAATAATAGGGTACTATTTATTTAACAGAAAGAAATTAGTCACGGGAAAATATTAAAAAAGTAGAGTAGAATTATCGGTATAGAACGTTTATATGGAAAAATTTAATAAATTTAATTTGCTTTTTTAATGTTAATTTACTCTTTCTGAGATCTCTCGGATGGAATTAATCGCCTCCGTGGCAAAGTTTGACCAAATCTCCCATACCGGAGAGTTCAAACAATAAACCACAAATAAGTGATTTTCTTCCATAACAGAGGATTTTATTATAAAAATTTCATTAAAAACAGCTACTTCCATATAAACGAACTATACCGATAATTTTTGCTTTACTTGTTTAATATTTTCCCAAAACTAATTTTCTTTTTTAATATTAATTTACTCTTTCTGAGATCTCTCGTATGGAATTAATCGCCTCCGTGGCAAAGTTTGACCAAATCTCACATACCGGAGAGTTCAAACAATAAACCACAAATAAGTGATTTTCTTCCATAACAGAGGATTTTATTCATTAAACTATTTTCATCTCCAAATTTTCAATCCAATACTTAGCTACGCCGTTCTGATGAGGACCAAAGAGTCCGAAACACGTGTCAACGGCTGCTTCCATATAAACGTTCTATACCGATAATTCTACTCTACTTTTTTAATATTTTCCCGTGACTAATTTCTTTCTGTTAAATAAATAGTACCCTATTATTATTATTTTCGAACATTACATAGGTAAAGGTTCTTGTAGTTTCCCTTGCCTTCTAATAATAACAATTTTGAATGTTAATATTAGACTGAAAGAATTTTTTAACAAGACAGATCAATCTTATCTATTCAATTTTTTCAAGTCAATAAATGTCAAAGAATTTTCAATTTTTTTTCAAAAGTTTTGAATAACTATGAATGTCATAGTGAAACGTCAACCTATTAATTAAATCGAGTTTTTTAAGATTCAACCAGCCTGTTATTGCTAATAATTATCAAGAGATTATATATATATACATATATATATATACACCCAAATTCGATGGCCTATTAGAAGTATCTGGAGAACGAAAGAAGTTAACGACTTGAAATTCGGGCTACCCGTATGAGAGGTTATGATCTACACTAAGTAAAATATTTTCATCATTGCAACGTTGCCAGATCTACGAGTAACTTATGCTCACTTTGTTTTTTAAAATGGCGCACCATGTATATTTTAATATTTTTGTATTCTATGGAACATTTTGAAACTTTTTTTGAGACCATATGACATACCTATCTTGAGCCATTTCCAAAATAAAAATTATTTTTTGAAAAATTTCGCGACAAACATCTCCGAATTAAAAATTTATTTTTTCTGAACTATCACAGCTAGAGCCCTGAAATTTTTGTAAGAGAATTTTAAAAAGTTAGGCTAACACAATAAATTATGAGAGTCAAGGTATCTCATAATAATGTTCTTTGGGTAGAACATAAAAGTGGAATTTATGCATTAATTTCAAATGGGACACCCTATATTTTTTACAGCATTCAAAGGAAGAACAAATTCCTCAACTGAAAGTATTATATAATATAATACCTATTTCTAGCGGTTCAAGACTTATGGGCAGAAAAACTCAATTAGGACGAACATAACTTTCCATTCTAGGCCTGAGGCAACGCAAATAAAAGTCGCCGATTTGCTCACGTTTAACTTCGAACTTTGGCACATGTCAGGCATTCAAAAAATACACACTCTAACCAAAAAGTGAATAATAATAATAACTAGGTATGCAATGCAAGCTGCTGTTTGCAAATATTGAGCGAAAGAAGCATTTTTTCAACTGAATTTGAGATTTTCAAAAATAAGTCATGTCGTCCTTAACCAACATGTATGCTAATGATTGCCGTTTGAATTTTAGTGACACAAAAGGCCGTTCCGAATCTGCGATTATCATGTTCAATACATGTCCGCACATATGTGGGTCTATGCTCCTCTGTTATGACATAAACATAGGTGTTTGTCCCCTAGACATGTCCGCATTCAGGCAGGGCGCAGAATCGGAACATACATGTTGGTTAAGGACGACATGACTTTTATTTTTGAAAATCTCAAATTCAGTTGAAAAAATGGATGCTTCGCTCAATATTTGCAAACAGCAGCTTGCATTGCATACCTAGTTATTATTATTATTCACTGTTTGGTTAGACTGTGTATTTTTTGAATGCCTGACATGTACCAAACATCGAGGTTAAACGTGAGCAAACCGGTGACTTTTATTTGCGTTGCCATGATAGTCCTCAGGCCTAGAATGAAAAGTTTATGTTTGTCCTAATTGAGTTTTTCTAGTTTTTTGCCCATAATTCTTGAACCGCTAGAGATAGGTATTATATTATATAATACTTTCAGTTGAGGAATTTGTTCTTCCTTTGAATGCTGCTAAAAAATATAGGGTGTCCCATTTGAAATTAATGCATAAATTCTACTTTTATGTTCTATCCAAAGAACATTATTTTGTGAACACCCTGTATGAGATACCCTGACTCTCATAATTTATTGTGTCAAACTAACCTTATAAGATTCTCTTACAAAAATTTCAGGGCTCTAGCTGTGATAGTTGAGAAAAATAAATTTTAAATTCGGAGATGTTTGTTGCCAAATTTTTCAAAAAATAATTTTTAACTTGGAAATGGCTCAAGATAGGTATGTCATATGGTCTATAAAAAAGTTTCAAAATGTTCCACAGAATACAAAAATATTAAAATATACATGGTGTGCCATTTGAAATAACAAAGTGAGCATAAGTTACTCGTAGATCTGGCAACGTTGCAATGATGATAATATTTTCCAAGTGTAGATCATAACCTCTTATACGTGTAGCCCGAATTTCAAGTCGTTAACTTCTTTCGTTCTCCAAATACTTCTAATAGGCCATCGAATTTGGGGAACCCTGTATATTATGTTTATATAAATGTTTATATTTTTTCTGTTCATTTTGGCTTATCCAGCGGCTCCCATCAGAACAAATGGTATCTGGGATTCAGTGAATATTTTCAAATTTTGGACGAGAAAGTGGTGGGAGGTGTAGGAGAGCATAAACTTTTAAATCAATGCAAAAGATGTGAAAACTAATTATTAATAATGTAATTCAGTCCTCTAGGGCATTTTAGAAGGTGTACGGAGCTGAAAACCCTTTTTTTTAAATATTTTTTCCCCCTCAAAAGGAGTTGAAAATTTTGTCATGGATTGAGTTGATGCTAGAAGTGTCTTCTGGAGATACAAACTTTTTCGCATCCGCCGCCGTTTTTACATAGTCTTCTTGTTTTTTCGTGGTTTTTGAGAATTCGCGCATCTCTGCAGCTTCTGCAGATTGAGTTAGAGGGTTGAACTTTTGGTAGGTAGATTGAGTTGATGTTGAAGTACGATCCTTTGTGGGTTTTAAATATTTCTCCGAACCCCCGCCATTTTAATGTAGGGTTCTGCAGCCACATAGTAAAAACGGGACCCTATTACTAAGAATTCGCTATCTGTCCTTCCGTCTGTCTGTCACCAGGCTGTATCTCAAGAACCGTGATAGCTAGACAGTTGAAATTTTCACAAATTATGTATTTCTGTTGCCGCTATAACAACAAATACTAAAAACAGAATAAAATAAATATTTAAGGCGACTCCCATACAACAAACGCAATTTTTTTGCCCTTTTTTGCTTGATATCAATAATGGCAACAGGTAGGCACTTGAAACATTCACAAAATACTCAATTGTATTTTTACTTTAAAATAAATTATAAAATAAAATAAATATTTAAAGGGAGCATAGTCAATGGTACGGAACCTTCGTGCGCACTTGGCCAGTTTTTTCTATTCAATTCTCACTCCGCGCAACTTACTTCTGAGGGGAAAATACGACCTGAGTGACGAAGCTCTGCAGCTCACGTGTTGTTTCTTTCTATTACATTTATAAAGGCAGTCACCCAATTGAAAGCAGTTGCGGGGCAAGACTTTAATTTGATGTGGGCAAGGTACATTTCGCGAGGCCCTCTTCTTCTTTCCCAACATGCATCGGCTAACTTTTGACAGCTACTATTTCATTAATTGTTCCCTGTAAATTGCTTTCTTTGTTTTTTTGTCTAAATAATCTCAAAAAGTGGTGGTCTATGTAATTAACAGACAGCGAACAATAAATTTTTATCACCATTTTTCATCATCACCACTTTTGTCAGCAATATTAGAGGCTCATTTTATTTTCTGATATTGAAAAATCTGTTTTTTTACCGGCTTATAGGAGACTGTATAGGTTGTTCGCTGTCTTCATAATCAAACATGCTCTTTTTTTTGGCTACCCTTTTATTTTTAAAGTCTAGGCAGGTCATAACTGCTTTTCTCAATAATTTTGTTAAAAACCAAATCACAATCACTAAGTCTGATTGTTCTGTTTAAGTCTTTAAGCTTTCGATGCAATGAACAACTTCGTCAAATTTCAGTAGTATAGCCTTCACTGCCGCAGTTCTGATCTTCCACCTGATATCTGATAAAGGCTTCATAGTAAGCTTCAGTTTGCCTTTGATTAATTTCAGCGTTTGCTGGAACTTGAAAATAACAAATAAATTTTATCAGAAAATGTTTTTCTTACCACAGAAGAATTTGCTGCCTCTACTAACAGCAGGTTCCAGCTATGACAACCGCATTGTATAAAAAATGTTCTAGAATGTATACTTAATATTCGAGTTTCAATGCAACTTTTTAGGATTACCATATTTGCACCATTGCCATAGGCCACGGCAGTTTTGAATATCTAAGCAATTTTTTTCTAGCTCTCCCACTATTGTATTAGTTGAGTATTCTTCAGTCGTCCCAGTGACAGCAAGAAATCCAATGAAGTTTTCTTGTATTATGTTGATTGATGTATTACAATATCTTAAGGTAGCTGACATTTGTTCAATTCTGATATCTCAGTATCTAGTGCAGTCCAGTAAAAAAAAAATAATATATTGTCAAATCACTTAATCGATAACTGTTATGCTAATATATATATATATATATATATATATATATATATATATATATATATATATATATATATATATATATATATATACATATCTGCCGGCTCCAGCGCGAGGCCCCTAGGTCCGCGAGGCCGTAGGCGATCGCCCACGCCCGCCACTGATTGAAAGTACATTGTGATTAACGGAAAAGTAATGTTCCTTTCCAGAACTATGTTGGAGTTTAACGTGCAAAATAATATCTATCTGCTGAAATATTAGAATAGTGAACGAACGCATGACATTTATGTAATAGTATTCTATCTATTGCTGTTTTTAGAAATCACTTTCTGACATACCTACATACCGCTGCAAAACAAAATAGTATTCCTGAGAACTGAACACCTAATTCAAAGGAACGAATTCAACCAATTCTATTCAGGAAAACAACGGCGTTGGGTGTGTTTGTAGTATAATTCCACCGGTTTAGTCATCGAGTCATCGGCAATAAACTGTACACATATCCATAAACATTTTATAAACATGGGTAGGCCAATCTTACGTAAACTGAAAAGTATAATGCAGTATTGATTTCCGAAAATATATAACATATAGAAATGCTATATATATATATATATATATATATATATATATATATATATATATATATATATTTAGGTATGCTTTTATTTTTCAATCGGTTCATTTTTGAATCTCCAGCGGCCTCCATGATATATATCTTGGGTTGTTTTTGATGCAGAAGAAAACTATCAAAATTCGGGCAAGGAAAGTCAAAAGTTTGGTTTCTTCAAACTTTGAAAAGACAGTGCCGGGAGATGTATGAGTGGTAACAAAATATTAGAAATTAATCATGAACAACATTATGCGATATTCAACTTAATAGGCCTTTTTGGCCTTTTGAAGGGTGTATAGAGCTAAAAAAAAAGAGGATTCGAAGGATTTTTACATTCCTAAACCCCCGCCGTCATTTTAGGAAGAGTTTTCGTGTTTTTCCATGGTTTGAAGATAAATAAGCTAATTTGTGAAATAATATATGACATATTTTACTTACGTAAAATAAGAGTACCTACGTATATTTGGATCCAATTTATGGGAATATATTGTAGAACTAGAACTCTTGTTAAATATTTGGCATAATCTATGACGCAGATTCGAAATTTTATACGGTCGATTATAATTATGAAATATATCTGCAGCTTGAATTGTTATTTTATACTGTCCCGATGTCTGCCTGTCTGTAATCAAATCTTGCAATGAAATTTGACAAATTTACCGGTTTCCGGTTGAGCTGAAATTTTGCTAGCATATGAAAATTGGATGACAATGAATACTAAAAAGTAAAAAATAAATAAATGAAAAAAATTATTTCAAAAAAGGTTTTATTAAAAAAAGAACTGAAAAGTTATAAATATAGTTCAAGTAAAAGCGTCTTACATTTTAACAACAAGGGAGAGATTAAAGGGGGTGTGCTATACTTTCATTTGAACTTCATTTTCACATTTTTCATTAACAACTAATAAAAACTTGTTTTTAGTAAAAAAAATTCGATTATTTATTGAACGTAATGAATTCCTAGTAGTTAGGAACAACATGTTTCTACGAGCATTATTTTCAACAATCAGTAAATTGGAAATTTCTTGTTTCTTAATTAATAAACAAATTACTTATTTTTACGAGTAATATTAAAATATTTCTGTAGATTGATAGCCAAGATTAGTAAATTAGAATTCTGCCTGTTTGATATCATATCAAAAAGAATCTGAGGCTCATTTTCATATAAATTCGTAAAAATTTATATGTACTTAATTCAAATAAAATTACGCGGTAATTCGGAAATAAATTACTTTTTCGCACTAGTGCGTTCGAGTACCACTTTACACATTAAAATGCATGCGGGAAAGTAGATAAAGGCATTTTTTAATACGTGATTGAACGTTCTGTGTTATCGTAATTTATCTGCACGTGCCTGATTTGCTAAAAGCTTGACGATGTATATGTCATAAAAAGAACAAAAGCTTCACTGATTGAAAATAGCTCTTTGTTCTCCCGAGCCGTGCTAATTTGTAAATATTCTAAAATTTGTCATAATAGGAATGAGGATTATCGAATGTTTGAACTCACATAGTAAGATCCTTTGAAAACGATTTCTAATGACCAAATAATATTTCATGTTCGACTAAAGTGGCATATGATTCACTTTTGTCATCATTTTAATTAGCATAAGTATATTTGTTATTTGTTTATTTAGAAATAATACAGTACGGTTAATTCATAAATTTGTATTTTTATATAAACCCGAAAAAGATTCTCCAAATTTTATGTTATCATCAAAATTCGACTATATTTTAGAAAGTACTGCGAAAATTAATAGAAATTTGAATTTTTGGGCTTCTGGTTAAATATTGAATTGGTGAATTGTATTTCATTTTTCATGTAATTATTACATAATCTGTGTGGGACTTTATATAAATTTTGATCAACATATTACAGGTAAAAAATTGAAGGTCTCCGAATCTCTCATTGGACCATGAACTTGGTACTTAGTGATGCAGAAGTTTCCGCATTTTAGTAGATTTCGTTGATACAACTTATGGACCATGAAATAGAACGTTTTAGTAGAAGCTTGAATGTAATTTTCTTATAATGGTATGCTGTATCCTATGTCTATATAAAATTAAAATTGATAAATGAAAATATATAACATTTGCAAATGTTTCAATCTAATTGTTTTGTTCGGAATATTCAGTTTTATTGGGGTAAACACAACTACACCTTTTATATCAATATTGGCAAAAAATACTATCTGAGATAAAAATTAATAGATAATACTCTCACGGACAAAATTATTGCATATTTTATTTTAGGTCTTAATTTTTTTTCCCTTTAACACTTTTGTGATTTCGGTTACTAAATCTGTTACATTGGAGTGTTCTACGTATATTGCAATTTATTGCAGATAAAATAATGATAAAACATAGCTTTTATATTTGAATTAGCGATAACTTGAAATTATAACTGAATAAGCGGAAAGCTATAATCGTAGCTTATTGCGCCTTGATGACTAAAATAATGGCTTCTCTTTATTTGACCTTTTCAGAATGACATTTTCATTTCATTATTTCTTCAATCTGTAGTTTCTGTTAGTGAGATGCCATGTTTAAATGAGTTAGTTGCGGTTAAAATTGTTTGTTTAATCAATGAGGGGTACAGACAAAAAGACATTGCACAGAGATTGAATGTCTATCAATCGACTATTTCTCACGTACTAAAACGATACAATGAGACTGGAGGATACAAAAGGCGGCCTGGTCCAGGACGTAAAAGAATTACAACGCCAAGAGATGAGCAATATGTAAGAATTCAATCATTGCGAAATCGTACACTTAGTGCTCCGCATCTAAAAAATCAAATACTAAATGCAAGGCAAGTCAATGTTTCCACCAAAACAATAATAAAGAGACTTAAGGAGGTCAATTTAAAGCCAAGACGTCCTGCTAGATTTCCTCGGCTTCTTCCACGCCTTAAAATCGGACGGTTACAATTTGCAAGAGCACATGCTGACTGGAATGAACATCAATGGGAAAAAGTTCTTTTTACAGACGAAACAAGAATACAATTATGGAAGCCTGATCGACGTAGTCTAGTATACAGAAGGTCAGGAGAACGTTTCGCAGAATGTAATCTTGTACATTAATAGCTTTGGTGGTGGTTCCATTATGCTATGGGCTGGCATTAGTTGGGAGAGTCGCACGGAGCTCATTGAAGTGAATTTAAGGATGAATGCTGACTGGTACATACTTACCATCCTTGCAGAACATGTTATACCATATGCCGGCTTTATTGATTATAATAACTTTGTGCTAATACACGACAATGCCCGTGCCCATGCCGCAAGAACAGTAAACCAGTACATTGAGGATGTCGGGATTGCAAAGCTAGAGTGGCCACCATATAGTCCTAACGCAAATCCCATAGAACATGTATGGGACATCCTAAAAAAAAATATTCGAACACGAAAATCCAGCTCCTAACGAAATTGCAGAATTAAAGATTGCTGCACAGGAAGAATGGAACGGAATACCACAAGAAACCATGAAAGACCTTTTGCGCAGTATGCCTAGGAGGATGCAGACTATCGTTAGAGCTAGATGAGGAAATACTAAGTACTAAATTGTTATCATTTTGTCTTAAACTAATGTATCGTGTCGATGTTGTTGCTCTTACCTTATTAAACGTTATTATCAAAAACAGATAATTTCACTAGGTAATTTCTCTACGAATCTGTTTTGAAGCTTCAATATGTAATTAATTTGATTATTAATAACGTAGAACACTCCAATGTAACAGATTTAGTAACCGAAATCATAAAGGTGTTAAAGGAAAAAAAAATGAAGACCTTAAATAAAATATGCAATAATTTTGTCCGTGAGTGTATAAGAATTTGTGAATTTGTTGGCTTTACGTCGTAATAGAACTCTGATACATAATTCGTTGGTGTAAGTTATATGTTAACGTACACCTATGTAGGTATGTATAGGGAATCATTATGCAAAAATAGGTGGAAAGCAATAGCGCATTGAAAAATTCAATAATTTACTCTGTCTCATTTGACATGTCAAACATGTTGCTAGTTTTTGGTATAAGCGGCAACACCGCAGCACTGAAAATATTTTGGCTCGATAGAGCGGAGCCTATTATTTGGGGAACAGAATGATACTGTTATCCTAGTCAACAAGTGCTTTTCTGTTCAACTTTTTTTCAGCAGTCTCGGAGAAATATGAAAAAGGTGACATTCGATTCGGAATAGAATGTAGATGTTTTTTGAAAAGAATAAAGTTCGCGAAAATTGTAAAAGTTATAAACAATTTTCTGAAAGAAAAAAAGAGGGTTTTGGTTTTTTGCAAATATCTCAAAAACGAATTGAGATTTTTCATATCTAAAAAAAAAAGAGGAAGCAATTTCCTAAAAGAAAGTTTCAACTGCGAAACTGTATGATCAATAATTAGTATATTCTCAGAGGGGTAAAAATACGACCGAAAACGGCTAATCTGGCTTATAAAAAACACGCCCATTTAGGAAAATTTAAGAATAAACATTATTTAACCATATTAAATACGAAAATTAAAAATTAGGCACTACCTGGATATTTGAATGAACAATAATTCGATGGCAACAAATGTTTATCGCGATTTTTCAATTAGTTATACAATAGTCAATTGATAACTAATTAATGCTTGAACAAGAACATTGGCAAGTGTGATAACTGTTGAACTCAAAATCTGAGATTTTTTTTCTTTCTTGGAGCTATTTTTGAATAAATCCCCTTCAAAAAAATTTGAAAAATTCAGTGTTTTATTAATAATTTACGTAGTTGCAAAATAAAAAAAAATAATTAAGCATCAATTTTTTCAATTCTCCTATAAACAACGCATTTGTTTATAGGAGATATAAAAAACATATTCATGCAGCTTCCTATTATAAAAAACAGTTTTTTGAAATTATTTTAAAAAATTTTGTCAATAAAAAACTGACAAAGTTTTGAATTTTTTCAACAAGGGGCTATTCTGAAGCCTTTCAAAATTAGCTCCAAGAAAGGAAAAAATCTCAGACTCGTAGTTTAACAGTTATAACACCTACAATTCTTATGTTCAGGCCTAAAAAAACTAATAATTAACAATTGCATATCTAAATGAAAAATTTTAATAAAAATTTTTTGCCCCCGAATTGTTGTTCGTTTACCTCACCAGAAAGCGCCTCATTTTTTTCGTACATTAATTTTCGTATTTAACATGGTCAAATAATGTTTATTGTTAAAGTGTCCAAAATGGGCTTGACTTGTGCAAGCCAGATTACCCGTTTTCGGTCGTATTTTTACCCCTCTAAGAAAATTATAAATATTGATGCTACTGTTTCGGGAGTTGAGACTTTATTATAGGAAATTTCCTCCTTTTTTTGAATATTCTTTCAGATATCAAAAATCTCAATTAGGTTTTGAGTTATTCGCAGAAACCCAAACCCTTCTTTTTATTTTTCAGTAAATTGTTTATAACTTTTACAATTCTCGCGAGGAGAACTGTATTTTTTTCAAAGAATATCTACTTTCTATTCCGAATCGAATGACACCTTGCTTATATTTTTCCGAGACTGCTGAAAAAAGTTGAACAAAAAAGCACTTGTTGACTAGACTATATCTTTCGTTGTCTTTCATCTTCTAAGGTACCATCGACCGTGAATCACCTTGTATATAAATTATGAGATGTGAGTGCCTAAGATTCTTTTTTATATTAATCCATAATCTATGAAATTTCTAAATATTCGAAAATTATATATGATTCAGTTTTGTTCCTATTTTGTAAATAATAAAATAATTTTTGTTACTTTCACTGTTTCTGATTCCGCTCAGGTTAAATGAGTTTTAAAGATATATTCATGGGTTTAATGAATTTGATAAACTTAATAATGATGTCACTGAAAATCCGGATTTCTTGAATGTTTGGAAAATAATAAAATCTCAAACTGTGTCCAAATGGAATTTGTTCTTTCCGTTTAAAATCAACGATAAATATAATCGTATGTATATTATATATATATATATATATATATATATATATATATATATATATATATATATATATATATATATATATATATATATATATATATATATATATATATATATATACATATATATATATATATATATATATATATATATATATATATATATATATACAGGGTGATTCATTAATATGTGTAAATATTTTAATGGTAGAATTTTGAGCACAAAATATGAAGATCTAACCCAATTTGCTCATACAAAATATTTCTCCTTACTGATTTACAGGGTGTTTTATTTAGATTATTAAAAATGAATTTTATTCATTACTTTAATGCTGCATGATATTTCTTTATGATATTTGGCAGAAAGTTGAAGTAGTTTAGGACACATCAAATAATAGTAAAGAAGACTTTCTCGCTATCGCCAGTGGCGTACGTATTTAACGTTGAACATATGGCTGCACAATTCTTTTGATTTTGATGTGCGAGTCATGTCGTGTTTTTTGTCATACGATTGCATGTATTACGTAAAATAAACATTATTACGTATTTTTTTCAATTTATAATAATATTAACAAACAATTTGAAACAGAACAACTACAATAATATCCAGCGCTACATAAAAAAAGTTCTCTAAATACTTAATTATCAAGATCTTCTTCACAATTTTTGGAAGAATATCAAATTTATGAACAAAACTTAAAAACAATTTACAACAAAAGTTCAATGTGATCTCCGTTTACCTCAATGAGTTTATCCATTCTTTCGCTAAACGATCTTCTAAGTTTAAAAAATATATTTGGCTGATTCGCAATAAAATTAGCGGAATTAACAATTTGCTGCCATAGTTCCCGGCGAGTATTTATTGTTTGGGATATTTTTGTAGTTGTTCTGTTTTAAATTGTTTGCTAATATTATTATAAATTGAAAAAAATACCTTATAATGTTTATTTCACGTAATACATGCAATCGTATGACAAAAAACACCGACATAACTGGCACATAAAAATCAAAATAATTGTGCAGCCATATGTTCAACGTTAAATATCTCGAAAAATAGTGACTCCAGCGTTAAGAAAGAAGAGTGTCTTATTTACAGAGAAAATATTGGAGAATCGAAAAATTATACTAAAATGACAATTCTGCCAGTGGCGTAGAATTTAGGAAACGAGAACTCTTCTCGTGCCCCTGCCGTACGCCACTGGTGATAGCGAGAAAGTCTTCTTTACTATTATTTGATGTGTCCCTAACTACTTCAACTTACTGCCAAATATCATGAAGAAATGTCAAGCAGCATTAAAGTAATGAAAAAAATTCATTTTTAATAATCTAAATAAAACACCCTGTAAATCAGCAAGGAGAAATATTTTGTATGAGGAAATTGGGTTAGGTCTTCATATTTTGAGCTCAAAATTTTCCTGTTAAAATATTTACACATATTAATGAATCCACCAGTATATATATATATATATATATATATATATATATATATATATATATATATTATATATATATATATATATATATTATATATATATATATATATAAAACAATCTCTATATATATATATATATATATATATATATATATATATATATAGTACAGGATCCCACTGCTTGATTCTGCAGGTATCTGTTTTTTTGATACAACCAATTTTAAATGAATGTTAAGCTAGTATGCAATGGATTAGGGGTAGGTTGCCTATAAAAAATTAGCCGCAATTACCTTTAATTAATTTTAGTATAAGCAATTCGCTAATAGAAATTGTAACTATTTGTTTTTTCAATGAATTTCACGCCATTTGAAAGATAATAATGTCAAGAATTGAAAAAAAAATGGTTGCCAGCTCTCAGTCAGCCGCAGCGTTCGGGTTGCCAGGTGTGAAGAAGTATATCAGTGTTGATTTTTTGCACCCACCTGTTTTTTTAAAATTTTTAATACAAAATGAAAGCTTGATATATACTAATTACAAAAACCCATGGTTGCCAGTTGGAAAATGGCCGCAAACAGAGGTTTCCATGATTTCAATGAACGATTCTCGCTCCAGGTAAGTAGAAGCGCAAGAGAGAAAAGATGCACGCATTGTTATGTGCTGTAAACAACGAAAAATCATGAGAGCTTTGACACCTATACCATAATGACAGTTTACGTATAGTATACGTATTTTCTCGCTTACAAATGATGAACACGTCACTTTCTCTCGTTTAAGAAAAGTGAAAACTTCGTTTCCTATTTATTTCGGATTGTTTGTAGTTTTTATTTGTGATTTTTGAAAATGAAGACGTGTTTTTTGTGCCACGGGGGTGGAAAATTGACTGATTTTGATAGTGAATCTTTTAAAAAGTGTGAAATTATGTCATTGTTTCGTAAAAAGAAAAACTATAAATACAATGACATAGTCTTCAATAGTGCCATGATGGAAGCACATGGTTATCATCTACCATGTTACAAAAAGTTCACTGTTTTGAAACAAAAAGACAAAAATGAATATGAAAATTATTATCCAACGCAAACCGAGGAGATATCTGCTACAGCACTTAATAATGAATCGCTGTCGGAAGTAGAAGAAGAAATTATTCCACTAGCACAATCTGTGCCCTTGTCGAAAAAAAAATTGCCATGCATTTTTTGTAGAATTGTAGAGAAGAAAATTGGAAATCGGCGAGTTTATGTATCATTCCCCGAATCTGAACAAACGATTGAAGAAATCAAAAAACTTGCAACGCTCAACGATGATGCACGAATTGTACAAATTTTTGAAAACAAACAAATTGTTGCATACCATGGGGTTTGCCTCACCTCTTATCAAGTAAAAACGAGAAGACAATCAGCAGAGCAGCATGCACCAGGCTTTTGGCATGAAAACAGAGCATGGCATAAAGATGCTTTCAACTCATTATCTGCATTCATTACGCAGGAATTATTTGAAAAAAGAGGAGTCATGTATCTGACAGATCTGTTCTCAAGATACAAAGCTCTTTTATTAGAGTTTAAGACGGATAATATGTCAATCGAAGATGTAACCAATTACCGGATAGAAACCCTAGAAACAAAAATCATGAATGCTTTTGGAGATTCTATCACTGTGGAAATTTCTGCTGAGCCGCACCAAAAAAAAATTATCTACTTACGAGATATAGATACAACAGAATTGGCGAGTAAAGCTGCAAATTTACAAACAAAGGAGCAGAATGAACTAGAGCATGCGGCGTATGAGTTGCGGAATTGTGTAAAAAATATTAACGCTAAAAAACTTCCAGAGAAATTAACAGCTGATGATGTAATTGAAGGAGAGTGCAATATTCCACAGAAACTATTTAATTTTATGTGTAACCTTATTCAAGGTCCTGATATTCGACGTAAAAATAGTAATCAAGACTTCATCAAAATTCAGTCGCTATGCAGTGATATCATTTATATTACAACAAAAGGTAGAGTTAAACCATCAAAGCATTTGAAGCTCGCACTCGCCATGAAATCACTGAATAGTTCTAGGAAAGTTATTTCTATATTGAATAAATACGGCCACACTATAGGTTACAATTTAGCTGAAGAAATTGAAACGGAGATGACGCATACAGCACATGAAGATAACAAAATTATACCTAGTGGAATAGATCCGGTTAGTGAACGAAGCACCCATGTTGCATTTGACAATTTCGATCGCTTTGTCGATACAAGTTCGGGTAAAGATACCTTACACGACACGGTTGGAATAATTTATCAATTCATAGCAGATGGAAGAAATGACGAATCAGAAAATTTGGATATGAACAATGAAAATATAAATTTATTCAGTACCACAGATATTGTAGAGAGCACTAGCGAATGCCCATCCCGCCCGCGTAAAAGAAGGCGATTTGAAGGAGTTTTAAATAGCATCCAGCCATATTACAAACAACCGGTCCAAGGTATGTCGTTGCTTCCCGTCAGTTCCATTGAAGATGCTATTCATGAATGCAAATTTACAAAAGACATTGCTGTAGACAAAGATTTAATTTGGCTTATGTCTTTGTCACGTTTTAATTCGACTGCGATGTGGTTAGCCTTCAATTGTAAATTATCTTCTGATGATAGTAGAATCCAAATCATAGAGTATTTACCTCCAATAAACTCATCTCCAACAAACGATACTGTTGTTCATAAAACTCTTGAAATAACAAGTAAGATTGCGAAAGATTGTAGACAGGATACCATTATCGTCACGTATGATTTGGCCATAGCAAAAATAGCCATTCAAATCCAAGAAGCTGTAAAACCTAAATTCGATAATATTTTTGTGAATATGGGTGCATTTCACATACAAATTGCATTTTTCAGAGCTCTTGGTAAATATATTGACTCGAGCGGTTTAACTGATGTCTTAGTGAAGGCAGAAGTACTTGCTGTAGGCTCAATGAATACTTTTATTGATAGTAAACACTTTAACCGCTGCAAGCGACTTCATCCATTGATTTCTAGTGCTTTGCAGATACTGCATTTCGATCAATATTTATCTCATCTTCAATTGTTGAATGATAAGCGTGACACATTGAACGAAGCTGTTTCTCAAAATGAATCGTTAGAAGAAGATGTATCAGAAGCTGGAGTTGATCGTAGAACATTAGAAGAAAATTTATCACAGATTAACTTTGACCCTAATATATTTGATGAAGATTTGTCATCATTTACGGATACTGCACAACACGAAATTTCTCCGGACGTTCGTGAACAAATTGACTTCCCAGCTTCTCTGAAAAACATTTTAAAAGGTTATAAAGAGTATTGCACAGTGACTTTAATAGGTGGGCACGGAAAAACTGCTCAGTACTACTTCCAATACACACAGTTTGTTAATTTATTTTTACGATTATCAAGAAGTATTCGTTGTAGTGATTATGAACTCTATTTGGACTCTCTTTTTAACATGTCTGATTTGTTTTTCGCACTCAATCAGCCTAATTATGCAAGATACTTAATTCTATATTTAAGTAATTTAATTAAATTGAAAATGAACGGATCACCTTTACTTCATGAATTTCGTCAAGGAGCATTTGGCATCAGGCGTACGAAAGCGAAGCTCGCAAGATCACCAGTTGACTTGTCATTGGAACAAACCATTAATGCCGATGCTGGCAATACTTTGACTGGAGTTACTCACTTCACGAACTCTATAAGTGCGAGACAAAAGTGGGCTCTCAGTCATAGTATGAGAACCAAAATTTTAACAGCCGTCAAAGAAGAAACAGGTTTATTAAGTAAAGACGATACGTCGCATTGCTTACAAGAAAATCAGATTAAAAAAGATAAATTACATCTAAACAATATAATTGAAACAATAAGGCAGGTAATTAATCCTTTCGACCAAAAAATTGACAAAAATATGCTATTTAATATTTCTACTGGCAAATCAGCTTCTACACAGGTAACGGATTTTCTACTCAGCATTCCATCGCTTGGCAGTGCACAAAAACTAAAGTTTATTTCGGAATGTGTTGATAATCCCGAGAGATTCTTCAAAGTTCTGAGCAGAAATAAAATTTTTAATTTCGCATCAGATTGTATAAAAAAATCCCAAAAAAATAAAAATGGCAGCAAACAAGTGCTTTTAAAGATGGAGAGAGATATTTTCGGACGTCTATTGGCAATTGGCATAAAAAAAGACATAGACATTGAGTACTGCTTATCATATCCCCTTGCACCTGCACCTCCAGCTCTTTTCCATTGTTCAGGAGAAATGTTCAAATCTGTGAAGTCCACATTAGCCGACTACTTGAAATCGCAAATTCAATCAACTAATCCATCACACATTGACATGGAAGTAATAGATGGTTTTTACTTTTTATATCTTGTTGGGTCTTCCATGCCACAGACGTTTGGGCAAATAGCTCAGTATATTTTAATAAAAGTTTGTGCAAAAAGTGCTCGCGAAATACATTTAATTTTTGACAGGTATTTGTCACCTTCCATCAAACATTGCGAACGTGAAAATCGAGAAGAAATTAATGTTCCATACACAATTCTCGGACCTCTCCAACCCAGGCCTACAAATTTCTGCGAAAGTCTGAAAAATTTCCATTTCAAAGAAGCTCTAGTCAAATTTTTAGCTACTTTCTGGGAAAACGATTGTTTTTCTTCAATATTACGTAATAAAACTGTTTTTATTACCGTTGGAGAAAAGTGCTTTTCTTATCATGTAGAAAGAGACCATGTAATAAAAACCGAAGAGATTAATTTAAATTGTCAACATGAGGAAGCTGACACACGCATAATGTTCCATATAAATAAAGCACCTCCAGAGACAAAAGTTTTAGTGAAAGCTAATGACACTGATGTCTTAATTATTTTATTAGGCAACATTCACAAAGTACCTGATATGGAAATTTGGCTGGCTGGTACAAAATCAAAAAAAACGAAGAAGAAAGATGAAAGTTGTATAAATTGTACGCAACTAGCGGCGAAGTTAGGCCCAATTTTATGTCGCGCATTACCATCATTCCATGCGTTTACTGACTGTGATTATTCAGCTGCATTTTACAATAAAGGAAAGATCAGGCCTTTCAAAATCTTTTTAAATAATAAGACCTTTCAAACGGTTTTCTCGTCATTAACAGACGCAACTGACGTTTTTAATGATGAAAAAATTTCTGTTGTCCAGGAATTTACCGCAGTTATGTATGGCGTGAAAAAATGCAATAGTGTTAATAAGGCTAGATATAGAATATTTCAGAAACAATATTCAGCAACAAGAATAAAAGAAAAATTTTTAAAGAAAGTCACAAGTTTTGACTCGAAATTGATTCCACCTTGTTGGAAATCATTAAAACAAAAAGTGTTGAGAACGATTTTCATAAATTGCATGTGGCAAAATGCAACTGAGCCATGTTGTATTACTTTCAATCCAGAAGACTACGGTTGGTCAGTAATTGATGGTAATTTAAAACCAACGTGGTTCATTGACGATCCAACACCAATGACCGTAGAAGATATCCTGTCACCATCAAAAGAATTAACTTTAGATGAACACCAACAAGACACAGAGGAAAATATAGAAGTAGATGATGGCTCTGATTCAGATGATATCGACACCGATACAGACACTGAATAAGAAGAATTGAAGATAATAACCATAATGTTCAATACATAATTTGTAAAAAAAATAGATTTTTACTTTTTCAATAAAAAAACTTTGAAATCGAAATGATTGTTTAACGTCATCATGCACTAAAATTTATGTTTCATAAATAATAAGTAAAAAAATACTACAACTTCTTTTCTCTCTTGCGCTTCCACTTACCTGGAGCGAGAATCGTTCATTGAAATCATGGCAACCTCTGTTTGCGGCCATTTTCCAACTGGCAACCATGGGTTTTTGTAATTAGTATATATCAAGCTTTCATTTTGTATTAAAAATTTAAAAAAAACAGGTGGGTGCAAAAAATCAACACTGATATACTTCTTCACACCTGGCAACCCGAACGCTGCGGCTGACTGAGTAGAAGAGCGCCACTTGAAGCCATTAAAAATGATTGATGGTGACAGCTCAAGGTCATAAATCATGGCCGGTCTATTGTTCCTATTGTGCGGTGCAGTCTTTTGTTAGGCCAGGTGTTCCTATTGTGCGGTGCAGTCTTTTGTTCCTATTGTTAGACCAGGTGTTTCTATTATGGGGGCAGGTGTTAGGGGCAGGACCGTATTAAGTAATGATTGATGATCGTGAGAATTGAATATTTTTTCAAATTTAGAACAAAATTCGTAAATCGTATGAAACCCGGCCCTGACATTAGTTATTCGACGTGGGTAATATTTCTAAGAAAACACACAAAAGGTTGACGCGAATATCTCTTCACAAAAGCGGATGGCAGGTCTTTTGTTCCTATTGTCAGACCAGGTGTTCGGGACAGGACCGTATTAACTAATGATTGATGGTCGTGAGAATTGAATTTTTTCCACAAATTTAGACCAAAATTCGTAAGAAACCCGGCCCTGACATTAGTTATTCAAAGGGTGCAGGTATTTCTAAGAAAACACAAACAAAAGGTTGAAGCGAATATCTCTTCACAAAAGAAACCCGTCGCTGAGTTATTCAACGGGGGGTGGGCTGGTCTTTACAAAATCGTGTGATTTTTACCAGGTATTGCACAATTGATTATTTAGCAGATTTCATTCTCACTGAAATGCGTAAGCAACATTTACGTGTAATCGATATACAAACTTGTGCTGAATTCATAAAATTGAGTTACAATGACTCACCCCATATGTATGAATTGCTTGTAAAATATTATTACAATATTGAGAATACTGTATTGGATAGTGTAAGCTGGTAGATATATCATCGTATATAAATATGATTAATTGTATTATATAAAAATAAACTTAATCAGAAAATTTATTCATATAGGTAAGAAACCCACATTACTTTACTTTCCACGATAGCAGTTTCCACGACCCCCACCATTCCTCCATACTTACCTGTTATTGTGCAATCTCCGAAAATTACCGAAGAAACCCGAACTCCTGTCCACGATTGTTGTGAATAAAAGCGTCTAAAATATTAGAAATAAAGATATCCGATAATTATAAACATACAATAAAATAGTACCTAGTCCTCCAAAATGAAATTGATGCATTTCATATTGGTTTAATCATTTATATTGGCCAAACTGATAAACTTATCAATCAAAACTCTTATTCAATCAAATCTTTTTAGATGTAATTACGAACAAAAATCTGAAATTTCATAAAACTTATTAGTTATTATATGAATATAAATAATTAATTGAATTTATGATTCCTGGATACCTTTTACTAATGATTTGTACATATATTCAATTTGGTGAGATTGAATAATTTATTGAACTTTTGTCATATAAGATTCACAAATTTTTTTCATGGAAGAACAAAAAAACTTAAGTAACTCTTTTCCTATAAAATGCATGAAATTCATCAGATCAATCAGATTTTATTTCTTTGATTGGGCAGAATGCGAAATTTTTTATTACAGATCTCATATTTTCTTTTTTCTGTTTAATTTTATGTATACCACAAGCTTCAATTTGAAGCGTAGATTAAAAAAATGTCATTTACCTGGAATGAAAAAAATATTTTTTCTTTATATAATCGAATCAAAAAGTTTAATTATTCTCTCTCGTAGTTGGAAATATCAAAATATTTCTAAAACTTCATCTATGTAAATGAAACTAAATTCACTTTCTCTTTTGACAACCGGGATTACACAGTTACATCCAACGAAATTAATTTACCCTAACTGAAATAAAGATATCTGATAATTATAAACATACAATACAATAGTACCTAGTCCTCCAAAATGAAATTGTTGCATTTCATATTGCTTTAATCGTTTATATTGGTCAAACCAATAAACCAATCAATAGAAATTATAAAAACTTATTGAATCAAATCTTTACAGATGTAATTACGAACAAAGGTCAGAGAATACTTATTAGGTATTATATGAATAAAAATAATTTATTGAATATATGATTGCTGCATTCATTGTACAAATGATTTGTCCATGCATTCAATTTGGTGAACATCGAAATTAAATAACTTATGCAATTTTTATAAGATTCATGAAATTTTCTCATGAAGAACAAAATAACTTAGGGAACTTTATTACAGAAAATTTATTTATCTAATTACAAACCTTTTTATTTGAAACACTAAATTATTTAAAAAAATGTAAAATCTTTACAGATGTAATTACGAACAAAGATCAGAGAATACTTATTAGGTATTATATGAATATAAATGATTAATTGAATTTATGATTCCTGGATACCTTTTACTAATGATTTGTACATAATATGTTCAATTTGGTGAGATTGAATAATTTATTGAACTTTTTTTCATATAAGATTCACAAATTTTTTATGGAAGAACAAAATAACTTAAGTAACTCTTTTCCTATAAAATGCATGAAATTCATCAGATCAATCAGATTTTATTGCTTTGATTGGGCAGAATGCGAAATTTTTTATTATAGATCTCATATTTTCTTTTTTCTGTTTATTTTTATGTATACATTTGTACATATATTCAATTTGGTCAGATTGAATAATTTATTGAACTTTTTTTCATATAAGATTCACAAATTTTTTTATGGAAGAACAAAATAACTTAAGTAACTCTTTTCCTATAAAATGCATTAAATTCATCAGATCAATCAGATTT
The DNA here is from genome assembly GCA_030704885.1 of Cynegetis impunctata. Classification (NCBI taxonomy): domain Eukaryota; kingdom Metazoa; phylum Arthropoda; class Insecta; order Coleoptera; family Coccinellidae; genus Cynegetis; species Cynegetis impunctata. The sequence continues at coordinate 1,024,235 of JARQZK010004340.1, forward strand.
CATTTCTTTGATTAGGCAGAATGCGAATTTTTTTATTATAGATCTCATATTTTCTTTTTTCTGTTTAATTTTATGTATACCACAAGCTTCAATTTGAAGCGTAGATAAAACAAAATGTCATTTACCTGGAATGAAAAAATATTTTTCCTTTAAATAATCAAAGCAAAAAGTTTAATTATCCTCTCTCTTAGCTGCAAATATCTAAATATTTCTGAAACTTCATCTATGTAAATGAAACTAAATTCACTTTCCGTTTTAACAACAGGGTTTACACTGTTATGTCCAACGAAATTATTTTCTGGTTCCCCTAATTGAAATAAAGATAACCGATAATTATAAACATACAATAGTACCTAGTCATCCAAAATGAAATTGAAGCATTTCATATTGCTTTAATCATTTATATTGGCCAAACCAATAAACTTATCAATCAAAACTGTTATTCAATCAAATCTTTACAGATGTAATTACGAACAAAGATCAGAAAATATTTATTAGGTATTATATGAATATAAATAATTAATTGAATTTATGATTCCTGGATACCTTTTACTAATGATTTGTACATATATTCAATTTGGTGAGATTGAATAATTTATTGAACTTTTGTCATATAAGATTCACAAATTTTTTTATGAAAGAACAAAATAACTTAAGTAACTCTTTTCCTATAAAATGCATGAAATTCATCAGATCAATCAGATTTTATTTCTTTGATTGGACAGAATGCGAAATTTTTTATTATAGATCGCATATTTTCCATTTCTGTTTAATTTTATGTATACCACAAGCTTCAATTTGAAGCGTAGATAAAAAAAAATGTCATTTACCTGGAATGTGGAATTTTCCTTTAAATAATCAAAACAAAAGTTTAATTATTCTCTCTCTTAGTTGGAAATATCAAAATTTTTTAAAAAATTTAATTTGAACATTCATTTACAGGTATCATAACAGCTCCCTCATACCCGGGGGAAAAAAGGGTACATGTATAAAATTTTAAAAATTCTAAATCACATGTGTGGTAAATCAGTTGTAAATATCGTATATTATTACGATGAATGACGGACAGCTTTTTGAATAAGAAAAACTTTTCATATGAAATATAGACAAAACCTCCTAGTGTTTAAAAATTATGATGCTAATACGATCAATATTATATAAATAAATTGATAGGGAGTTAAGCATTATGTATTTAATTCAACTTAGATTACAAATTATAACCCATACTTTATATGAAGTAGTAATAAAGTTAAATTATTCATTCATTCTATTATTCTACATTGAAAATTTAATAATTTTATAATTGTATGCATAGTTATAAACAATCACATACCTTGCCATGTCAAAAAAAAGCCCACACACATCTATACTAAACGGATAAAATTGTTTTATAAAATATGGAATAAGAGATTGCTTTTCAAATATAAATAATAGTGTTTGACTTTAGAACTATGCAAATGAAAAAACGCTATATAAAATATTGAACGAACATAAATGTTAAACTTTTTCACTGTACGCCACTGACAATTCGAATAAATTCATTAGTACACTCGATGAATTATTTTTGGGTTGAATTCCCTTGGGGAGTTATTTGGGTCTTCTTTTTTCGAATTACATAACTTGCTTGTGAAACATAAAACTACTTTTTGAAAGATATGAAACTTTATTACCAAATTTGGCAGAAAGTTCATAAAATATATTTCACAACTTGAAAAGTTGGGTAGGCTATCGAAATTTTCAGGAAGCAGACGTCTTTTATTAAATTGTACAGAATAAATTTTAGATTCTGGTTGCTACACTATATGATAATTTTGATAACGTGCTATTTTTTTCTAGGGATCTGAAATTCGATCACAAAACTCTTGAATTTTTAGGAAGCTTTTCCCGTTGACCGCAAAAACTGTTGAAAAACATTTTCCAAAATATCATTACATACCTTTGAAAGTACTATTCCATATATTTAGTTTTGGATCATTACTACAATTAGATGACCAACAGCTATTTTCTAGTTTTAATTTCAAAAATTGAATTTACGTATTCTGTAAATAACCCGTCCTTTTGTTTCTTGAAAAATCAAAATTTATATGATTGAAACTTTTTTCGTATACATGAAACGGTTCGAATGCTTAAATAGACATAATGGAACTTTCTTCATATAAGATTCACAAAATCTTTATGGAAAAACAAAATAACTTTGCATGTAATAAGATGCCTGAAATTTTTTCATCAGATTTTATTTCTTACGAATTGCTCAGTGAACGCATTCATAAGTGAAAAAATTTTGAATTTGTATTATTTTATCATTGACAGTTTACACTCGATCTAAGTTATATTTGATAAACTCACTAGATCGTATGCTAATCTGTGAAAAATGTTAGTATGTTTCTTTGCTCTTATCGGTGGTTTCTGATGATGCCGTCCTCGTTGAATACGCTGAATGTTCACCTGTTGTGCTTCCAAGTTTGTTGAAGTGAAGTGGGGAGGGGGGGAGTCTCTATGAACCAACCTTACCACTTTCGACTAGATATGCAAGTTTCTGGTCGATCACAATAATAAAACACTTGCACGTTATCGATTAATGTTCACTGGTCCGAATTTATTCGGATTTATTGATCAATATCCGTATCGATGGACCAAATGTTAAGCGTTATAGGGTTGTGGACTGTATATGTACGTTTTTTATAGATAAACACCGTGATATATTTAGATATATATTTTACGTTAAAATTGAGATGATAGATACAAGGGTGACTATTTGCAGTAGAATGTTCTTTGTTACTGACTCTTAACGTCTCTCGTTCGTATTTTAGCTACCTGCTCCTAATAACATGACTAGAGCAGGGATGCTACAAAGGCGAACCTTTAAATTATTAGAACGCGAACAATAGAAATTATAAAAACTTATTGAATCAAATCTTTCCAGATGCAATTACATATCTTTTGCAAAAAAAAGTGTCGCATATCAAAACAAAAACCTGTTGTAATGATTATGATGCTGGAAAATCTTAAAAATATTTTTGAATGGGAACTTAGAACGTGAAAAATTGTTAACTAAATTTTAACAAATTTCAATATTTCGTCAAACTTTTGCAGGGTGTTTTCTTCAAGTCCCATGAAACATCAATCAGTTCATATTCCACCAGGAAGAGAATAGCGTATTATTAAAATAATATTCACTACTCGATTTTGATTAGAAACTTTGATTTTATTTTACCAGAATCTTTTGGATGCTTATTCATATCTTCCACGAGAACAAAGAAAAATACTACAATTTTTCATATATTAGCGTACGCTCTGGTGAGTTTATCAAATATAACTTAATTCAATGATCAAGTGTAAACTGTCAATGATGAAATAATACAAATCCAACATTTTTCACTTATGAATGCGTTCCCTGAGTAATTAAATTAAGTCGCAAGAAATAAAACTTTGTGAAAACACTTTATGAATCTTATAGGAAAAAATTTTCATGAAATTTTTTATGAATCTTATAAAAATTGCCTAAGTTATTTAATTTCAATGTACACCAAATTGAATGCATGGACGAATCATTTATACAACGAATGCCCGAATCATATATCCAATTAATTATTTTTATTCATTTAATACCTAATAAATTCTGTGAAATTTCAGATCTTTGTCCGTAATTGCATCTGGAAAGATTTGATTCAATAAGTTTTTATAATTTCTATTGTTCGCGTTCTAATAATTTAAAGGTTCGCCTTTGTAGCTTCCCTGCTCTAGTCATGTTATTAGGAGCAGGTAGCTAAAATACGAACGAGAGACGTTAAGAGTCAGTAACAAAGAACATTCTACTGCAAATAGTCACCCTTGTGTCTATCATCTCAATTTTAACGTAAAATATATATCTAAATATATCACGGTGTTTATCTATAAAAAACGTACATATACATTCCACAACCCTATAACGCTTAACATTTGGTCCATCGATACGGATATTGATCAATAAATCCGAATAAATTCGGACCAGTGAACATTAATCGATAACGTGCAAGTGTTTTATTATTGTGATCGACCAGAAACTTGCATATCTAGTCGAAAGTGGTAAGGTTGGTTCATAGAGACTCCCCCCCTCCCCACTTCACTTCAACAAACTTGGAAGCACAACAGGTGAACATTCAGCGTATTCAACGAGGACGGCATCATCAGAAACCACCGATAAGAGCAAAGAAACATACTAACATTTTTCACAGATTAGCATACGATCTAGTGAGTTTATCAAATATAACTTAGATCGAGTGTAAACTGTCAATGATAAAATAATACAAATTCAAAATTTTTTCACTTATGAATGCGTTCACTGAGCAATTCGTAAGAAATAAAATCTGATGAAAAAATTTCAGGCATCTTATTACATGCAAAGTTATTTTGTTTTTCCATAAAAATTTTGTGAATCTTATATGAAGAAAGTTCCATTATGTCTATTTAAGCATTCGAACCGTTTCATGTATACGAAAAAAGTTTAAATCATATAAATTTTGATTTTTCAAGAAACAAAAGGACGGGTTATTTACAGAATACGTAAATTCAATTTTTGAAATTAAAACTAGAAAATAGCTGTTGGTCATCTAATTGTAGTAATGATCCAAAACTAAATATATGGAATAGTACTTTCAAAGGTATGTAATGATATTTCGGAAAATGTTTTTCAACAGTTTTTGCGGTACACGGGAAAAGCTTCCTAAAAATTCAAGAGTTTTGTGATCGAATTTCAGATCCCTAGAAAAAAATAGCACGTTATCAAAATTATCATATAGTGTAGCAACCAGAATCTAAAATTTATTCTGTACAATTTAATAAAAGACGTCTGCTTCCTGAAAATTTCGATAGCCTACCCAACTTTTCAAGTTGTGAAATATATTTTATGAACTTTCTGCCAAATTTGGTAATAAAGTTTCATATCTTTCAAAAAGTAGTTTTATGTTTCACAAGCAAGTTATGTAATTCGAAAAAAGAAGACCCAAATAACTCCCCAAGGGAATTCAACCCAAAAATAATTCATCGAGTGTACTAATGAATTTATTCGAATTGTCAGTGGCGTACAGTGAAAAAGTTTAACATTTATGTTCGTTCAATATTTTATATAGCGTTTTTTCATTTGCATAGTTCTAAAGTCAAACACTATTATTTATATTTGAAAAGCAATCTCTTATTCCATATTTTATAAAACAATTTTATCCGTTTAGTATAGATGTGTGTGGGCTTTTTTTTGACATGGCAAGGTATGTGATTGTTTATAACTATGCATACAATTATAAAATTATTAAATTTTCAATGTAGAATAATAGAATGAATGAATAATTTAACTTTATTACTACTTCATATAAAGTATGGGTTATAATTTGTAATCTAAGTTGAATTAAATACATAATGCTTAACTCCCTATCAATTTATTTATATAATATTGATCGTATTAGCATCATAATTTTTAAACACTAGGAGGTTTTGTCTATATTTCATATGAAAAGTTTTTCTTATTCAAAAAGCTGTCCGTCATTCATCGTAATAATATACGATATTTACAACTGATTTACCACACATGTGATTTAGAATTTTTAAAATTTTATACATGTACCCTTTTTTCCCCCGGGTATGAGGGAGCTGTTATGATACCTGTAAATGAATGTTCAAATTAAATTTTTTTAAAAATTTTGATATTTCCAACTAAGAGAGAGAATAATTAAACTTTTGTTTTGATTATTTAAAGGAAAATTCCACATTCCAGGTAAATGACATTTTTTTTTATCTTCGCTTCAAATTGAAGCTTGTGGTATACATAAAATTAAACAGAAATGGAAATTATGCGATCTATAATAAAAAAATTCGCATTCTGTCCAATCAAAGAAATAAAATCTGATTGATCTGATGAATTTCATGCATTTTATAGGAAAAGAGTTACTTAAGTTATTTTGTTCTTTCATAAAAAAATTTGTGAATCTTATATGACAAAAGTTCAATAAATTATTCAATCTCACCAAATTGAATATATGTACAAATCATTAGTAAAAGGTATCCAGGAATCATAAATTCAATTAATTATTTATATTCATATAATACCTAATAAATATTTTCTGATCTTTGTTCGTAATTACATCTGTAAAGATTTGATTGAATAACAGTTTTGATTGATAAGTTTATTGGTTTGGCCAATATAAATGATTAAAGCAATATGAAATGCTTCAATTTCATTTTGGATGACTAGGTACTATTGTATGTTTATAATTATCGGTTATCTTTATTTCAATTAGGGGAACCAGAAATTAATTTCGTTGGACATAACAGTGTAAACCCTGTTGTTAAAACGGAAAGTGAATTTAGTTTCATTTACATAGATGAAGTTTCAGAAATATTTAGATATTTGCAGCTAAGAGAGAGGATAATTAAACTTTTTGCTTTGATTATTTAAAGGAAAAATATTTTTTCATTCCAGGTAAATGACATTTTGTTTTATCTACGCTTCAAATTGAAGCTTGTGGTATACATAAAATTAAACAGAAAAAAGAAAATATGAGATCTATAATAAAAAATTTCGCATTCTGCCTAATCAAAGAAATGAAATCTGATTGATCTGATGAATTTAATGCATTTTATAGGAAAAGAGTTACTTAAGTTATTTTGTTCTTCCATAAAAAAATTTGTGAATCTTATATGAAAAAAAGTTCAATAAATTATTCAATCTGACCAAATTGAATATATGTACAAATGTATACATAAAATTAAACAGAAAAAAGAAAATATGAGATCTATAATAAAAAATTTCGCATTCTGCCCAATCAAAGCAATAAAATCTGATTGATCTGATGAATTTCATGCATTTTATAGGAAAAGAGTTACTTAAGTTATTTTGTTCTTCCATAAAAAATTTGTGAATCTTATATGAAAAAAAGTTCAATAAATTATTCAATCTCACCAAATTGAACATATTATGTACAAATCATTAGTAAAAGGTATCCAGGAATCATAAATTCAATTAATCATTTATATTCATATAATACCTAATAAGTATTCTCTGATCTTTGTTCGTAATTACATCTGTAAAGATTTGACATTTTTTAAAATAATTTAGTGTTTCAAATAAAAAGGTTTGTAATTAGATAAATAAATTTTCTGTAATAAAGTTCCCTAAGTTATTTTGTTCTTCATGAGAAAATTTCATGAATCTTATAAAAATTGCATAAGTTATTTAATTTCGATGTTCACCAAATTGAATGCATGGACAAATCATTTATACAATGAATGCAGGAATCATATATTCAATAAATTATTTTTATTCATATAATACCTAATAAGTATTCTCTGACCTTTTTTCGTAATTACATCTGTAAAGATTTGATTCAATAAGTTTTTATAATTTCTATTGATTGGTTTATTGGTTTGACCAATATAAACGATTAAAGCAATATGAAATGCAACAATTTCATTTTGGAGGACTAGGTACTATTGTATTGTATGTTTATAATTATCGGATATCTTTATTTCAGTTAGGGTAAATTAATTTCGTTGGATGTAACTGTGTAATCCCGGTTGTCAAAAGAGAAAGTGAATTTAGTTTCATTTACATAGATGAAGTTTTAGAAATATTTTGATATTTCCAACTACGAGAGAGAATAATTAAACTTTTTGATTCGATTATATGAAGGAAAAATATTTTTTTCATTCCAGGTAAATGACATTTTTTTTATCTACGCTTCAAATTGAAGCTTGTGGTATACATAAAATTAAACAGAAAAAAGAAAATATGAGATCTGTAATAAAAAATTTCGCATTCTGCCCAATCAAAGAAATAAAATCTGATTGATCTGATGAATTTCATGCATTTTATAGGAAAAGAGTTACTTAAGTTTTTTTGTTCTTCCATGAAAAAAATTTGTGAATCTTATATGACAAAAGTTCAATAAATTATTCAATCTCACCAAATTGAATATATGAGATGTATATATATATATATATATATATATATATATATATATATATATATATATATATATATATATATATATATATATATATATATATATATATATATATATATATATATATATTTATATAATTATATATACATATATTAATGTGTCTGTGTGTGTCTTTGTTGTTTGTGTAATGGAAAAAGATTATTGTTTGTACTTACATCTTGTTTGATACTGGTCAAACTAGATGGTGTGAATGAGAAATAAAGATTTGAAAAAACAATTGAAGTACAATCAGTTATGGGTACCTATTACAAAGTTACTTACTATTGCCCTCAGCAATTTCTTACCTTAGTTCTTTATAATATTGCCCGTAACTCTCTGTCATTCGATAGCACCTCTTAAAACGCGGTCTAAATAGATATCGAAGTATATCGTTGAATTGTCTCGTCGGCGACGTGAACGTACTGAGATTTGAGAAGCTCGGATTTCGCCTAGCAATGATTGAACTTAATGAGGCTGTCGATAAAACCAATTACAACACTTCGCGGACCACCAATAACATTCAAGGCGAAAAATATAATGGGAACCACACCTGAAAGATCGTACTTAATCCATATTTTAGAAGAATATTGTGGTACTTTTGATATTGGTTCCAAGTTCCAAGGTTTCATTCATCATAACATATTTTATATGCCCGCTGTGTTTTGTAGATATTTTTCTCAAAATTTTTTATATTAATTCTAATTACCTACTGGATACACTGTATGGTACTGAATTCGTAAAAAGGATTTAATTTAGATTGCGCCCTAGCCCCTTAACATAATGATTAGGTACTTTCGAAGATTCCTTCCAAAAATTATCTTTTTTTTTAAAGTATAAATTAAGAGTTCATACTCAATCAAATAAAAGAAAAGAATATCTGTGGCGTAGCATGTTTACTTAACCTGGGAGTGGACAATCGAGGCAAGTCAATAAGTTGTTTGTCTCGAATATGAGTAAATATTTCATTCGTTAGATATACATATATATATATATATATATATATATATATATATATATATATATATATATATATATATATATATATATATATATATAATGGAGATTGGGGACGAACTAAGAAAGTACAAAATAGGCATAGCTGCATTGCAGGAGATAAGATGGAAAGGTCAAGGGATAGTAGAAAAAGATGACTTCAGTTTTTATTATTCAGGGGATAAAAATCAAGGACAATATGGGGTAGGTTTTATAATAAGGGGTAATTTACGAAATGATATATTGGAGTTCAGACCAATAAGTGAAAGAATGGCCTGTCTGAGGATACAAGCAAAACCTATGAATATATCGATAATAAATGTATATGCACCAACCGAAAATGCAGACAAGGATGAGAAGGATAATATATATATGAAAAAATCGAAGAAGAAAGAATAGAAAGACTGACTAAAGAGGACACAATTTTGTTGATTGGCGATTTTAATGCCCAAATAGGGAAAGAGGAATACTTGGGAAGAGTGGCAGGTAAACACACAGTTCATGAGAAAACAAACAACAATGGGCAACGCCTATGCAATTTGGCGGAAAGGTTAGATATGATAATAAGTAGCACCAAATTCGCCCATCCAAGAAAGCAGAAAATAACATGGGAATCGCCAGATCACAGATATGGCACACAAATAGATCACGTGCTTATTAATAGAAGAAAGCAGTCGTCGGTGAAAGATGTACGAACATACAGAGGTGCAAATGCCGACTCGGATCACTACATGGTGTAACGGGCCACACTCAAGCAAAAAATAAAAAAGTATATTAAATCCATAAAAACAACCCGAACAAAATGGGACATTGAAAAAGCTCAAAAATGAAAAAATAAGAAACGAATATGAGAAGCAGCAGGTGGAAAAAATGTTATCGAAATGTGAAGAAACAGATAATGTTGAGTTGGAATGGTCTAACATTAAAAAATGTATACTGAGCTCAGCGGCAAGTCAGCTAGGGAAAGAAAATAACGGAACAAAAAAAGAATGGTACAATGAAAATGTCGCGAAATGGTAAAGCAAAGGGAGAGTCTAGGAGGAAATGGATCAGCACGAATATCTCAGAAGACAGAGAAAGATATGAGAAAATGAGAAAAAAAACTGTAACAAAGCTATAAGAAAAGCTAAAAGAGAATGGACGGACAAAAAAATAAGACACATAGAAACGAAAATAATAGAAGAAACACAAAGGTCTTCTATAAAAAAATAATAATGAACAAAATAAAACATATAAGGCAAAGTTAGGGGAATAAGAAACAAAAACGATGAAGTTGATACAAGAAGAAAACGCAATATAAAATTATCTGGAAAGAATATTTCGAAGAACTGTTAACAGAAGCAGCTACAGATAAAGCAATAGAGGAAGAAAATGAAGAAGAAAGGGAGGAGAACGCAACAGAAGAACCAACAAAAAGTGAAGTAATAGAAATCATCAAAAAAAAGTAAGAACGGGAAAGCAGCAGGAAAAGACGAGATAAATACTGAATTTAATAAAGTACGGTGGAGAAGAGCTTCAACGAAAAAGACTTCTTACCAAGTTAATTAGGAAAATATGGAGAGAAGAGAAAATGGTTGAGGAATGGGAAGTTGGACAAATTGTAACAATTCATAAAAAAGGGGACCAACAGGAGTGCAAGAACTATAGAGGTATAACTCTTTTAAATGTGACATATAAAATATTGTCAGCAATAATACAGAAGCGTTTAGCTAGAAGATCTGAAGGCATAATAGGCCAATACCAATGCGGTTTCATACATGGGAAGTCCACAACCGATGCCCTTCATATAATTAAGCAAATAATGGAAAAAGCCTTAGAATATAAAATTGAAATAGAAATGCTATTTATAGACTTCCAACAAGCATTCGATTCAGTCAAAAGGAGTAAATTGATGGAAGGACTGAAAAAGCAGGGGATAGAAGCTAAGTTAAGAAGATTAATTGCAATGACTATGAACCAGTCAAAAGCGAGTATACTTACAAGTAAAGGAGAAACAGAAGACTTTATAGTTAATAGAGGGGTAAGACAAGGTGATGGCCTCTCAACAACATTGTTCAACTTAGCCCTAGAGTATGTTATGAGAAACGTAAACAAGGGGAATTTAAGAACGAGCGGAGGCCAAATGGTCGCATATGCAGACGACATAGTCATAGTAACGAAGCGACGAGAAATAATGAAACAAATACTATTAGAAATAACAACAGAAGGTGAGAAGATGGGATTAAAAATAAACAGCAGCAAAAACGAAGATAATGAGATTTGGGAAGCAGTGTGAAAACAAAATTATAAAATGGGTGAATACGAATTTGAGGAAGTCGAAAAGTTCAAATATCTAGGGGTTACGTTCAGCAGTAACGGAGAACGGTGCTCTGAAATAGAGGATAAAAGAATGGCAGTAAATAGGGCGTTCCATGCCAATAAGAAACTATCAAAGAGTAAATTATTAACAAGGGCCACTAAACTCAAAATTTATAACACAATGATAAGACCGGTTATGATGTATGGAGCAGAAACGATGACGATGACAAAAAGAGAAGAGGAGGAATTGAGAATAGTGGAACGAAGAATAATGAGAACAATCCTAGGACTAATAAAAGTTGATAACAATGAATACAGGCAATGGATGAACTATGAAATACTGAGGGAAATGAACGGCGAAGATATAGTGAAACGAATAAAGAAGCGAAGGATAGAATGGCTCGGCCACGTATGGAGAAGAGGAGAGGATGCAATGGTCTGCTCAGTGCTGCAGTGGGAACCAGGAGGTAGGAGAAGGCGAGGAAGACCCAGATCTAAGTAGCTGAAGGAAGTGGAGCAGAATTTAAGAACGATAGGTGTCGCTGGATGGAAGGAAGAAGCTAAGGACAGGGCTCTATGGAGGAAAATAAGCGAGAAATTATAGGAATGATGGGGATTGATCCACCCCAGAAAGCGGATTTAGAAAGCATTTATGCGGCTCAACCCCACATGGGGTGTTTAGCCATTTATTATTATTATATATATACAGGATGGCCCACCACATTCGCCTCGGTGTTTCTATGAGAAATGAAAAGAGTGGAAAAAAAATTTGGCACAGTCATATGCGGGTCCATGAGGAGCATATTCCAAAATTATTTTGAAATATACAGGGTGACCCAAAAAAAGATACATATCAAAGTTATATTTCTTCTTATGGAACACCTTATATTTTTAAAATTTTTTTTAGATACTATAGACCAAATAAAGGTAAGTTACTGTTATATTTCCTATACCTAAAGCTGACCGTTGCTGAGAAATTTTGAGAAATAAAAAAATACGAACCATAATTTGAATATTGTTTACACCCTGTAACATGTAACGAGCAGATAGTAGCTGAATTCACTGCTTAGCTGAAAGGTTAAAGTTAACAACCACATAAACGTTTTATTTCAATATTGTACAAGTGTTTAGAAAAATTGCACGTTTTATTTCAATATTGTACAAGTGTTTAGAAAAATTGCACAAAGCTTGAGCACATTTTTTATTCAATAACTTCTTAAAGTTAAACGGAACATATTTAGACGTAGAATTAGATTCCCTTTAGAACTATATCAGGGTTCCCTATACCTATCTCTCATAATTTTTACGCAAAAGACGTTTTTATATTCTACTTATGGGTAATTTCTTTATCTTAAAAGTGGAACATCCTGTATTGTAATGGAAAGCTGAAAACATTTTTGAACTCATTTTATTGAAAAAATAACAAAGATTAATGGTAAACGAATTATTATTTTAACAAATGCTCAAAGAGGTGCCTATTATTCACGATGCATAAATGAACTGTTTCTTGAAATGAGTGCTGAACTCTCATAACATGTATGGAACGAAACGCTCTTCTTATTGGTACTTTCATATCCTGAGGTGTCGTTGGCAGTGTATTGTAAAGAATATTTTTGATATATCTTCATAAAAAAAGTCTGAACTTATTAGTTCCGGAGACCTGGCTGGTCAGTTCTTCTATATCCAAATAGATGGAAAGGACGTGGACCCTTTCCATCTATTTGGATATTGTCGATCTAACTTGTTTCTAGCACGTCTATCAAAGTGTGCAGGTGAACCATCTAGCTGCATCCACATCCGTTGATCAAAATCATATCAATTCGTTCTTGCCGAGGGTAAATTCTCATTTTAACTAATTAAAATGTAACAATCTTTCAAGAAAATACTAATTATAAGTATTTTACCTGTCAACTATTTCTTTTTTCAAAACAATAACTAACGTTATCTAGGCTAAAGCCTACTATTATTGAAAAAAATAGTAGGATGGGTATAAGAAATCGTAACGTTGGTAATATTGAAATGTAATTAACAAAAATAATATTATTTTGGGATTTCACGATAAAGTCTAATACATTTGCTAACAAACAATGCAATTTTACATATTTCGTTTCAATAATTAAGACAGGTGATCCTTCATTTTCAAGAATTCTTCAAAAGTTTAGAAATGTCAATAAATTTGAGTTTAGACTTGTGCCTGCATTTTGCCTGAGATACACTCTATTTGCAAAAATTTAAACTCGTGCTTTTAGCGAATCCACGTGTTCCTTAATGAAAAGATTTCAAAAATGCTTTTTTATTACAATACAGGATGTTCCATTTTTAAAATAAAGAAATTACTCATAAGTAGAATATAAAAACGTCTTTTGCGTGAAAATCATAAGAGATAGTTATAGGAAACCCTGATATAGTTTTAAAGGGAATCTAATTCTGCGTCAAACTATGTCATTAAATACAGGATGTTCCATTTAACTTTAAGAAGTTATTCAATAGAAAATGTGCCCAAACTTCGATGCAATTTTTTTCACCACCCTGTACAATACTAAAATGAAACTTTCATGTGATAGTTAACTTTAACATTTCAGCTAAGCAGTAAATTCAGCTACAAGCAGCTCGTTACATGTTACAGGGTATAAACAATTTATGGTCCGTATTTTTTAATTTCTCAAAATTTCTCAGCAACGGTTAGTTTTAGGTATAGGAAATATAACAGTAACTTACCTTTATTTGGTCTATAGTATCTGAAAATATAAAAGTATATAGGGTGTTCCATAAGAAAAAATATAATTTGATATGTATCTTTTTCTGGGTCACCCTGTATACTTCAAAATAATTTTTGAATATGCTCCTCATGGACCCATATATGACTGTGCTGTGCTGAAAATTTTTTTCCCGCTCTTTTCATTTCTCATAGAAACACCGAGGCGTATGTGGTGGAGATTTTCGAGATATTCGCGTTTGAAGTTTGAAAAATCGCGATTTTTGCGATTTTCAAGGTCGGAAAACAAGGGGAAAAAATCTTAATTTGAAGGGTGCCAACGTCCTAAGATGAAGTTTGGACATTGTTCAACAAAACCCCGATGCGTATTTGGCCATATTTCAATTATCAAGCCTTGTTTATTAATTGTTAAATATAGGTGCTTCTAACGCTTCCGTATGCAGCGCGCCGCGGCATCGCTCTCTCTCTATGTATATATATAACGCGCTCGCTCTGTATACGTGTACCCAACACCTACACTTGTAATTAAATTTCAATATAATTTATTGATATTTTTCCGTCTGATAATAGCATATTTACAGATTGAAGATTATGAATAGTGCTACCCTCAGATAGGCAAAATCAAAGTATTCACCCAATTATATTTAATATTTATATATTGTTTTACTATGTAACAATAAATTCAAAACTTTTTTTGATAATAGAATATAACAATATAACGCGTGTTTTGAAACAGTTCTTCAATGAAAAAAAAGTAGATACATTTTATTTGTGTTTATAAAGAGCACTATTCATAATCTTCAATCTGTAAATATGCTATTATCAGACAAAAAAATATCAATAATTATATTGAAATTTAATTAAAACAAGTGTATGTGTTGGGTACACGGTACACGTATACAGAGCGAGCGCGTTATATATATATATATATATATATATATATATATATATATATATATATATATATATATATATATATATATATATATATATATATATATATATATATATATATATATATATACATATATATATATATATATATATATATATATATATATATATATACATAGAGAGAGCGATGCCGTGGCGCGCTGCATACGGACTTTGTTTTAAAAAAATTGTTTAGACAAAAAACTACCGATAGAACCCTCTGGCACCCGATGGATTATGTTAAAGGGACCCACTCCTTATAAGAATATACAAAAAAATTCCATGAGACAGATTTCGCACACGGGAGCGCAGCAGATAACCGTACTATTTAATCATATTCTGAAAAAAGAAAGTTATTATTGAGGTACCTAAAAATAGGGTTAAAATACCATCTTTAATCAAGTTCAACAATATTTACACCTATATAGTTAGTAACATAAAATATCTATTACTATTAATACTATTCAGTATAGTAATTTAATTCACGGTATCTAAAATTCATTTCAGAATTGAATTGTACGACACCGGTGCCGAGCTTAGCTGTGACTCGTGATGCTAATATCAGCGAAGTGGCTGTAAACATACAGGGTCCAACGATAAACATTTGCGCTTATCTTCACAATAAGGCTGCTATAATGATGGAGGTTGAAGATGCACCGACAGCAACTGTTGAGTTATTGTTCCAAGCAATCATTAATTGTGACGAACTGGCGTTAAATAAATATGTAGCATCACAAGCGTTCACTCTATGGATGATAAGCCCACTCGTAGGTAGGTTAAAAATACTATCTACTTCACTTGACATACTCTTTAGGATAATTTCCGTGAAAAAATTAAGAAGCGTTATGTAATTTCTTTCATTTTTTTATGTTAGATTTTATTGGGTCAAATTTAATTAATGGGCGGAAATGTGTAACCGGATTAGGGAAAAGCGCGTGCTATTCAATTAATTCTATAGAATATTTTGCGTTTTCTATTTTTCTAAGCTATATACAGGGTGATTTTTCAAACTGGCCTAGTGGACGCATTTAGATACCTTGAAAGTAGGAGGTTTGAAATTTGGAGCACGGACAAAGTCTTCAGCGAAAGATCTTTCTGATATAAAGTCATCACAGTGGTATTTCCGGTTATATCCAAATGCGTGTAATAGGCCAGTTAAAAATATCACCCTGTATAAGCATTGTTTATATTATAACCCTTTGTCGAATTGTATAAATGAATGAATTTCTTATCCATTACATTACAATTTATTGAATTCCATCTTTCAATGAAACGAAAAATCTACTTATCTGTTTGAGTAAAATGAAATTGATAAAATGCCATGTTGACGACCATAGCTCGCTGAAGTTGCTTTTTGTTTGAAGAATGCTTTCGAATATGCGCAGTCTCATTGATATTTGAATTGAGAATGTTTATCAAATAACGATTTGTACGAAATTTTTGCTCGTTACAAAGTTTAAATGTTTACACATTATAAGCTACTACTGGAATGCTCCCTTGATAATTGTTTTCGTTGTTACGTTTAATTTTGCCTACAGGGCGGGTAGATCGACTGTAGACGCCCTTCATCATCTTCTTAGAGAGGTGGAAGGCACCCTCAATGCAAAGGAGATTTTACTTGCAATGTTTGGAGATATTGGGGCGGGCCTTTGATAATACCCTACATGTTTCCATATGTAATGCAGCTGAACGAAAAGGGATAGAACCCTCCACTGTGAAGTGGATATCAGCTATGTTGAAAGGGCGAACCGTCACAGCCTATCTGGGGGAAGCTGAAGTGACAGTGCTGACGTGCAGGGGATGCCCTCAAGGAGGGGTACTATCACCCTTGCTGTGGAGCCTGGTCATGGATGGTCTTCTGGAGAGGCTTACGGCAGATGGTTTTAACGCCCAGGCATACGCCGACGACATAGTGGTAACTGTAAGAGGCAAGCATGAGGGCTCTATAAGTAGCCGAATGCAACTTGCCCTCAGTATTATCGAAAAATGGTGCGAGGAAGAGGGGCTTACTGTCAATCCCTCGAAGACAACACTAATTCCTTTCACTAGAAGAAGGAACCTCCGCCTGAGAGCTCCGGTCCTAAATGGCCAGACTATATGCTTCTCTAGTGAGTGCCAATATCTAGGTGTTATCCTGGACAGTAAACTCAACTGGAGGAAACATATAGATAGGACTCTTTCCAGAGCCACAGCGGCTATGTGGGCCTGCAAAAGACTCTTTGGAAAGACCTGTGGCATGAAACCGAAAATGGTACTGTGGTTATACACTGCGGTAGTACGCCCGATTGTCACCTATGCGTCTCTAGCATGGTGGACAAAAACCGAAGAGGTCACCACACGCAACCGGCTGCAAAAACTGCAAAGGCTGGCCTGCATTGGTGTTACGGGAGCTATGCGTACAGCTCCCACAGCAGCGCTTGAGGTCATACTCGATCTGCCTCCCTTACATGTGAAGAAATGCAGCCTGCTGGAAGCAATGAGAATATCCCTTAACGGGAAGCTCCTACCTGGAAACTGGGTTGGACATATGAGGATACTGAATCAACTGGATTCAAAACTCTTGGCAAAACCATCGGATGTTATGCCAACTATCTTCGATTTCGAAACGCCCTTTGAAACGGTCATAGCTGACCGTCCTAGTGCAATAAGTTTCGTTAATTAACCTAAACTGAGGATCTCTAAATCCCTGGGAAGTGAACCCTCTATTCTACAGACCGAAATAATGGCTGTTTACGTATGCGCTCAGGAGTGCCTCAAAATGAACCTCAAAGGGGCGCATATCTACATCACCACGGACAGCCAGGCCACGCTGAGGTCCCTGGAATCGTAATACCATAAAGCAACTGGCCAGAGGCAATAAAGTGACTACTGTGGGTGCCAGGGCATTGTGGTGTTGAAGGAAATGAAAAAGCCGATGAACTTGCAAAAAGTGCATCAAGGTTAACACCTGCTGGACCTGAGCCTTTCTGTGGTCTTGGAAAAGACCAATATAAGGCAGCGGTTCAACAATGGGAGTTGGATAATAGAGTAACCCTCTGGAGAAACACTCCTGGACTCATGCAGTCAAAGAAGTTCGTGAAGATTTCACAGACCTATGCCAGAAAGCTCCTGAAGCTGTCACGAGCTGAGCTTCGGGTGATGGTTGGACTGCTGACAGGGCACTGTCGGTACAAATACCATTTGTACCGTATGGGAAAGTCAGCAGATGATATTTGTAGGCTCTGTGGATCAGAAGCAGAAACAGCTGAACACATGGTATGCAAGTGTCTACAGTTGGCGGGACTAAGAACCACTCATATGGGGAAACCTGTCCTGGATACCCATGAGGTAACGGCCAAGGCCCCCAAGGATGTTGTCGGGTTTATCAACACCATTAACGACCTCCTTGGGTTTCAATGAATGGGTAGGGTAGAGAACAAAACATCTACATGGTCGCAGTTCCCGGAAGGCTAACCGAGCCACAACGACCCCGGTTCAAAATAATAATAATAATAAATACAACAATCAAATCATGAAAAACATACTAGTTGACCATGGTCAATTTCATACATTACATAAAGTGAACAATGAAAATTCTTTAATAATTTAAAAAAATTATCAAACAACTTTCCAAGGAAGCTGGTTATACGTATTCAGCAACCGTTCGATTGTGAATGCAGATTTTGCGTTGCTGAATACGTATAACCAGCTTCCTTGGAAAGTTGTTTGATAATTTTTTTAAAATTATTAAAGAATTTTCCTTGTTCACTTTATGTAATAATAAATACGTTTAATTTGCTACTACATTTTATTCAACCACTTAAATTGAATTCATTGTTTCGAAAAAACTAATATACTGAATAATAAGAACCATTTAATCATTTCCAGAGCTACAACTTAAGCGTAATCAAAGACCATATGAGGTGAGACAAACGTGGCGTTCCTTAGTAGAACAGTACAGTCATGCGTCTTATAATAGACAAGAGAGAGATGAACCTAAGCTTATGTTTCAAAGGAACGTGTTTTATCCTTTGAGTTTAGAGGAGAAGATCAAGTAAGTGAAATGGAACTGAAAGTTGATGATATTTTAAATTCATATCAATCTTTCAAATAATTTAATTCTAAACATTATATTCAGATAATTAGAAACATTTTAATAGAATGTCCCCAAGCTTCTATCAAAAATGCAGTAAAAGATTTAGGGCCGGTTATAGATGTCTAGTTCAACTGTGGTTCTGTTTTGAACCGAGGGGTAAACCGCTGAACCAATTTTTGTACACCACAATGCCCAACCGGGGAAATTCCCATGTAATTCCCGCAATTTCTCAGCAATGCCCAACAATAATTCCCAATGATATGATACCTATCAATAATTCCTCAAAAATAGCGATAGTGGCACATATAAATATTAATAATACCAAATGGTACATACAAAGATAAAGTTTTCTAGGTAACTATTAAACAATTTGTACAACATAATAAAATAGTATGACATGCTATAATTTCCGAGTATGCGTAAACAGGAAGTGGTCCACAATAACAAAATGAAGAATACCAACGATCCATAAACGAACATCTAAGAAATACAGATGCAATGGATATAGAAACCCTGAATGCTACTATAGTAGATTCTATACTTGAGGCTCAGCGAGAACATTGTTCAAGAGTGAATAACATAGAAGAAAAAACACCGAGATCACTTGACAGGAAAATGCAAACGGACAGCTCACTACAAATAAACAAGAGAACCTAGAAATTGTGAGTCTTATAATCGAACTTGTATGGTAAAAGTGAACAGCCAGATGAGAACAATCCTGGACTAAAACCAAAATTCTAAATCAAGGATCGAAGGAACTACCGGATATAACTAAACCAGAAGTTTTGAAATCGCTATTGGAGATGAGAACGGTAGAGCACCCGGGGAAGATGATATTGTGGTTGAAGCAATTAAGGAAGGTGGAGATTTACTACTAAGAGCGTTAACAACCCTATATAATAAATGTCTTATAGAAGCAACTACACTTACAGACTGGAATCACCCTGTTATTGTTATTATGCACAAAAAGGAAACATCCCTAACCTAAACATCTAGAGGCGAATCAGCAGCTTACTTTCGCATCCATATAAACTATTCACTAAAATCATAACTTAGCACCTTGAATGTAAACTCGACTTCTATCAGCCCCCAGAACAAGCAGGATTCCGATGCGGATATGGAACTAACGATCACCTACAGGTTATCAAGACCCTAATTGAAAAATCTGTCGAATATAACAAGCCACTATTACTGATCTTTGTGGATTACGAAAAAGCGTACGATTCGGATTCTATCAAACACAGCGACATGTTCGGACAGATACTCTGCCATATACAAACACGCAACTGCAAACATGAGGCTACTTGGGAGGACTGAAAAATTCATAGTGCACCGTGGGGTTCGACAGGGCGATACAATCTTGCCCAAACTGTTTACCACAATTTCGGAGTATATGTTCACGGGTATTGAACCGGGAGGTCTGGGCATAAATATTGACGGAAGAAATCTCAATCATCTTCGATTTGCTGATGGTACTGTGCTCATCACATATTGTTTTAACAACGCAGAACAAATGCTATCTAACATCTGCTTCAAGTGAAGTTGGCCTCAAAATCAACGCAAGTAAGACGCAGTTTATGACAAACATGGTCCCTAGCCGAAACATAATAATACAAGAAAAAGAGATTATCCAAGTGTCACCACCTAGTGACAGACCTGCGGAATAGATCGAAGAGTTGGACTAACTTGGGCTGCTTATGGTAGGCTCGAATATATCTTTAAATTAGATATTCCTATATGCCTCAAGCGTAAGGCCTTTGATCAGTGCGTCTTGCCAGTCCTCAATTATGGGTCGGAGACCTCAACTCTAACACAAAAATCATCAAACAATGTGAGAATTGCCCAGAGAGCTATGGAGCGATATATACTGGGAATCACATTAAAAGATATAATAACCAACGAGATAATTCGTCATAGAACTCGAGGTTCGGACGCAATAGAGCGAATATCGTTCTTCAAATGAAATTGGTCTAGACATTTAGCGAGGATGCCAAATGAAAAATGGACCAAGATAATCATGGAGTGGCGGCCCAGGGAACAAGCCTTCAAAAACGTCCGCCAACCCGGTGACGGATAATATAAATCGTCTCTCTACAAACTGGATTCAAGATGCCCAAGACCGGGATAAGTGGAAAATATTACGAGAGGCCTATGTCCTGCAGTGGACGAGACAGGCTGAGTGATGATGATGATGATGTGTTTAGACACGAGCGAGCGTAACGAACGGGAGTTGTACATCATATGACGTTATAATAGTTATTTATGTATCAAGGGAACTAACTAGATGATTATGCCTTTAGGGTGACAGTTTTATGAAGCCGAGTGCCGAGGGTTCGTAAGTTGTCCGAGGGTATATATCTATTAGTACCCGTGGTGTATACAAACTTTTATGTCACACCAGTTCGTCATGAATAATAATAAAAAATTTATGCCATTAATTTGATTTACCAATTTTTTATTTTTCACCATGTGACGGGCAAAAAGAAATAATTGATGATGAAGAGTTTTTTGAAAATGTTTATTGGTTTTTGGCATTCTGGAAAACCACAAACGTTTAGAAGCAGACCCAAAACTTTGAAATATTGTTCTATATAGAATTATTTAAATGTAGATTTCGGTTGGAAAAACGAACAGTGGGATTTCTGATTCATCAGATCTCTGAAGAAATTTCATTCAAAATTGAAAAGTAACTTGAAACGTATTCAATTATTATATTATATGACATATTTTAGGAATCATGCTCTCACACCTGATATAAAAGTGTTTGTGACATTGCGATATCTGCCTACAGGGTCTATACTTTCGAGTTTGATTAGATTGATAAAGTGTTGTAGTGTGCATAGTATTGAAGTATTTTGAAGTCGAAAACTTTTTAGCATAAAATACTGATAAATTAATAGTTTATAGTAAAAATAAATCCGACTTTCATCAAAATATCTACATTTGACTGTAATGAAGGTTTGCTAATTTTTGAGAAACGGAATAATGTTGCATTATATAATATATAATTTGAATTTCGGTGAAATAAATTATCACAAATATACTTTTGATGCTGGAGATATCATGCGGGAATGATAATTTTAATACAGCTTGCGGTTTCTCGGTGACTATTGAAAAGAATTGTTTAAATTTTCCAATTTTCATTTGAGAATCTGTCAATTGTGCTATATGAAAAATTGAGAACAATTATATTCTTTCAAATTATAATTTCAAACTGCATTTTAGGTAATAATAAATTGACTTAAGTAATATTATTGATGTATTTCATCCTGTAGTATCGATAAGCAATATTTTAGGGATCCAAAAATACTAGAATTATTGTACGAAGAAGCGAAGAACAATGTTATAAATGGCAAATATCCTTGTGAAGTGGCACACTATATCATGTTAGGAGGCGTTCAGGCTCACATCCAACTTGGTCCTTACAATCCGCAGGTTCATACAACTCATTACTTCAGAGAAGAACAACATAAATATCTGCCCATGCACGTACGAAAGAGCGCCACTTGGGCTTGGTTGCCCATAAGCTATAAGAATTCTCCCGAAGTTAGATTACTAGAGCACTATAAACGTGTGCCATCTTCGGCAACTAATAAAAAATTGATGAAAAAGTATTTGGAATTTTGTTGGACATTGCCATTTTATGGGTGAGTTCTATAAGTTTTATGCGATTCACTTTAATACTCTTCTGTTTCTCCTGTTAGAGCCGCATTTTTCGAAGGGCAGGTGGAGCAGCCTATTCGTGGTTTGACGTCCCTCATCACGTATCATGATATTCCAGTACTAGTAGCAATCAATGCCAACAGCGTGTATGTCATCGATGATATCCAGTGCGTAAGTAACTAGTGATTATTGTCATATTGATGCAAAGGCATCGTCAGACAATGGACCAAGGGCAAGGCAAGACTATATATATATATATATATATATATATATATATATATATATATATATATATATATATATATATATATACAATATATATATATATATATATATATATATATATATATATATAATATATATATATATATATTATATATATATATATATATATATATATATATATATATATATATATATATATATATATATATATATATATATATACTTCAATAAGGTTAATGGGTTCTTGGATCAAAACAGGCTGTATTATGTAAAACTACATTTATTCTCGGTGAACGTTTCGGTCTATGTCTGGACCTTCTTCAGGACTAGAATAGCTGAGTTGAAAAAATTGTTCCTAGCATCGTTTGAGAACTCAGCTATTCTAGTCCTGAAGAAGGTCACATAATAGAAGAATTTCACATAATACAGCCAGTTTTGATCCAAGAACACATTAACCTTATTGAAGAATTATTCGATTGGAGTTATTTAGTATTGTGATATATATATATATATATATATATATATATATATATATATATATATATATATATATATATATATATATATATATATATATATATATATATATATATATATATATATATATATATATATATATATATATATATATATATATATATATATATATATATATATATATAATATTATATATATATATATATATATATATATATATATATATATATATATATATATATATGGTTATATTGGTTCAAAAATTTGTATATATGATCGATAATGATATAGATTCAAGCCCATAGGCCGTTAAGAACCGGCTTTAAACTGTAGGCCTATAGTAAAAAACACAAATAAATTATTCAGATTTTTCATATTATAATTAGTTATATTGATATACTTCAATTCTTTATTCACAGACGGTTTTATTGGGCCTTCGTTACGAAGATTTCAGTTGGGAATATGCACGACCGTCTAAAGAGGATGATCCAAATTGTCTTCCATGCCTCTTTCTGCAGTTTATGGTAGTGGAAAATGGTACCAGAGTATCTAAAATACTTCAAGTTTTCTCCAAACAAGCTAGCCTTATGGATGCTTTGATAAATCAATTCGTTAACCGGCTCAATCAAAAGTCATCAGATGAAGTTGACTACAAGGCATCATCCGAAAGTCACCCTCATAATGATAATGGTTAGTACGTTCCTAATATATATATATATATATATATATATATATATATATATATATATATATATATATATATATATATATATATATATATATATATATATATATATATATATATATATATGTTCGTCAGACGTAGTGTGAGCAATTTAAATTAATAAAAATAGTATGCAACGCCATCTGGCGTTTCAATGAGCAAATACTACCGATCAGTTCAATATTCATTTGAGTATAGCATCAGCTGTAAGGGATGTACTTTTAAAAATAATAAACTTCATAAATAAGAGCTTAATCAACAAAAACAATTATTTTTACAGTGTATTTTTCATCCTACTTTTTCTATTTATTTTCATTTTTACGGTAAGTTTTAATCCTATTTTCTTTTTATTTATTTCATTTTTTTCTATCACCTCTTAGCAATAGTAACATATCATAAATGGGAAAGTGGGAGTGTTTGTTTGTTTCGGGTTCACGCGTAAACACTCAATCAATCATCATGAAATTTTGTACACATATCAAAGAAATTTAAAAAACACAATATTGTTTCTAAACGGCAAAAAATTGACGTTGGCATATATGATCGTTCGACGAAAAGTTTGAGCAATTAGAATAGAATACAAAGCCATCTGGTGTTCCAATAAGTAAATACCGGCGGTCAGCTCACTATTCAATTGGGTATAACATCAGCTATTCTGTATTCTGTATTTTTGGGAGTGCAGTCGAGACCACAGCACTTAGGCCCCGTTGGGCCCTTTGTGCATCCTCCCCGGGAACATCACCAGCCTAGGCTTCCAACCATCCCAGTCGTTTGAAAAAGAGGGTGATAGCACCTAGGGGGATTTCCCTCAAGGTAGCTAAAATTGGCCACCTTTCACCCAGAATGGATTCTCGGAGTGACAAGACAGCGGGGAATTCACAGAGAACATGTTTTACCGTCTCATCTTCCTGTTCACAGCCTCTGCAGAGAGGTGTGTCGCTTAATCCCACATTAAATAAGGGCTTTCGAAGTTGGCAGTGTCCCGTTAAAATTCCCACGACATTGCGTAGCTTTCCTCTGGGCATCGCCAGGTAGGTCATTGCTGCATCTTTATTGGGATAATTTAAAAGTTCCCTGGCAAGTCTGCAGTTGGTTGTTTCATCCCATAGGATTTTGAATTTTTGACGGGTGTTCTCTTTCATCATTAGTGACTTTGCTGTCAGCGGTAGTAGGCTGGAAGGGCCTGGACCGAACATGTTCAGGCCGTCTGCTTTTCTAGCCAATTCGTCAGCTTTTTGTTGCCATTGCATCTCGAATGGCCTTTAACCCAGCACACCATAATTTGGTTTGTATGGGCTGCACCCGAAGTTATTTTATGATTCTTCAGGGTCAGTAACGATTGTCTACTATCTATGTAGATTTTAATGGTTTTGTTCGTTATGTTCCTACGAGCAATCTCGTTCGCGGCTATTGTTATGCCCGTTAGCTCTGTCTGAACTATGTTGACACATTTGTCCATGGTCCACTTAAGTTGAAATCGCAGGTGTCTCGAATATATTTCACAACCTGCTCCTTTTTCTTGCTTTGATCCGTCCCTGAAAATATTGATCGTTCTTTCATCGGAGGTCTCATTTCCACTGTTTGTGTGTATTCAGTAGGGTTTATCAAAAACAAATCGCGGGGGAATGCTGTCTGCATTAGCCTGTAGCAGAGGCATCGCTGTAGCAGAGGCATCAGCTATTATGAATGCACTTTTAAAAATACTAAACTTAATAAATGAGAGCGCAATCAACAAAAAGCAATTCAAATTTTTAAAAAAATATGATTTTTTGGTAAGTTTTAACCCTATTTTTCATTTATTTGTATTCATTATTAATGATGATGTGTGTGTATACAATTTATCTTTTATGAGCAATAACAAGCTGATGTTTGAAAACCGATTTTATTAACATGTTAACTTTTTGTTAGGAAACTTTTGACTTTCTCGAAACTTGAAAGATCAAATTCACTTTACAATTATGAAGTTTTAAAAAATCGAGAAGTCAAAAAACATAAAATTATGTTTATCGCCTTCAAGCAAGTATACTTCTTTTCAAAGAAATTGAACGGGCTAGCTTCAGATTCAACCGATTTTGTCAA
Organism: Cynegetis impunctata; assembly: GCA_030704885.1. Taxonomy (NCBI): domain Eukaryota; kingdom Metazoa; phylum Arthropoda; class Insecta; order Coleoptera; family Coccinellidae; genus Cynegetis; species Cynegetis impunctata. The sequence continues at coordinate 1,050,391 of JARQZK010004340.1, forward strand.
AAAATTAATCGTAAAAAATATAAGATCAAAATGAAATTAAAAAGTCTCATATTTTCCATCTTGAATTTTTAACAAGTTACCGCCCACGGATAAGATGTGTCTTGATATATTGGGTAAATACACCAAAATATAAGAGAATCTGACGAGAGAAAAAAAAACTCAATAAAATAAAATTTCACTTTTCTATTTTGGCACCCTAAATCTTTTGAACTAAACATTTATATATATATATATATATATATATATATATATATATATATATATATATATATATATATATATATATATATATATATATATACTCATTAATCGATTGATTCTTTTTGTTTCAGATTCGCATTCCGTACTCATTTACCCAAATTCAACACAAACGTTGAATTCCCTTGCCAATAAACTTGGTCGTCTTACATTAGCGACTTTTGATGAAAATGGACGGTGCATTGGTCAAATGGGATCTTGGTGTTATAATTATTAATTCATATTGAATTTGAGATAGAAATCATTGTAACACTAAAAAGAGTATCTGATTTATGAGTTACGCCAGTTTGAAGAAATACGCTTGGACAGTTAGGACAGAGTTAACACCCTAACGCCTATAGCAAGAGTGGACACAAATATTCGGTGTGAATCAGTATGTATTAAAGTTTTAGAAATAACTAACAATAACAGCAAAACAGAAGTACTCTACGTAATTATCAAAAACATTGCATTCGATATCACTATCTGCTCTGCTCAATACACTGAGTAAAATGGACTTGATAGTCAGATAAAATGCACACAGGATATTAAAGATGATTAGAACTAATCAGTACAAATGTCATAAATAAATGCACCTTAACCTCCTCGAAGCCGTGCATTATTCGCGACGTCTTTGTTCACAGGTATTGCACCGGATCCATTCATCCTTGATTTGTTTAGTTGATCTTTGTTTCTTACAATACTTTGGCATTCATCTTGGTAAGTCTATCTTTCTATTCTCTCTTAATAGGTGTACTTTTAAGCACTTATGATATATTCTTTTACAATTTCCTCTAACAACTTATGAGGATGGTAGAGATGTTACCGTAAAACGGGGTTACTTTGCTCCACATTTTGAATGTTTTTTCAATACTTTGTAATACATACTTTCTGAAAGAATCCTAAAATTTTTTCGATTGCCTAGATCAATATAAGAGGTGTTCAAATATATGTCTAGCTAATTTAAACATAATATATAGACCCTGGTTTGAAATATGTACTTTTGAAATCTGGTGCAAAGTAGGCTATACGATGGGTTTACTTTGCACCACTTTATTTGAGACTGGTTTTTCTATAGTTGAATGTATGCGAGGCAAAGAAACCCCACACCGTTGTGAAGTTTAAGAACGTGCGGTTCTTTTGGTATGGGAATTTTTAATTTTTGAAGGAATTTAGGCATATAATCAACACAATTTAAGATTGTAATCGTTTATTATTTAAATAATTACAGGAAATTAAAATTTACTTAGGCATAACAGTTAACCTAGAATACATTGAATACAATCACAAATCCGATGAACATTAATTCCACCAAAATCGGTCGCACTCAGGTACAGAATAGAAACCACGTTTGGTGCATTTATTGAACCAAGTATTTTGTCCCTGCTATACCAAATTTCATCGGATTTTTCGGGCCATTTCCAAAATTTTAGTTACTTCACCATTTCGCCCTCAATTTCGGTTATGACTCCAGGATAAGGGTTGTCATCATACAATACTAGAACGTATTCGCCTACAGCTCTCTGGATATCTTTTAGACCTGATTCTTGAATTTTTTCAGCTGCGGATTTGGCAAAATATCCAGATTCAAGTTTTATATTAAATTCAATTTCCTCCTCCATGTCTTGTATTTTATCAACTTCATCATCTGAATCTCTGAGTTCCGAAAGCTCATCTGACTCCTCTCCTTCTGAAACTTCATTCGCTCGTTGTTTTTTAGAGTGTCTGGATGTTGGAACTCTAACTATTCCTGAAGTTCCAGGTAAATCAGCAGAACCGATTTCGCTGTGAGCAATGCTTTTGCCGGCTGGAACTGATATTTTCTTTTTCTTTCCTCGGACTTGAAACTGAGTAGCCCCCTTCCTTTTATTTTCCAAAAATTGTCTATTTCAGATATATTCTCTTGATTGACGACACTGTTATGATTGTTATGTAATCGCTCTAATAAGGGACTTACATCACAAGGAACGATTCCACATTTTCTGAATCCTGCTATTAAATTTGAAGCACTGTTTTCAGAAATTTTCTCCATCAGTCGTCTCAGAATGAGTGCTATTTGGCGGCAGGCACACAAATTGAACATCATGGTCCTTACAGGCTGCTAATACATCGACATTTAAATGCGAAGATAAATTATCGCCGATAATAACCTTGTTACCTTCAATTTTTTTCAATTTTGGTAATAAAAGTTGGAAAAACCAATCAGAAAATGTTTCCGACTCGAACCACCCAGATGTTGTGTTGGCGTAGCGAGTACCAGGTGGACCATTCTCCGTCCACGTGTCCCATAAATGTTTTGATTTATATACCACATAAGGTGGCAGAACCTCACCTGCTGCATTTCCTGCAATCATTAGGGATATACAACTTTTTGATGAATTAACTATCCTTTCTGGGTATTTCATGCCCCGTTTGGTTAAAACTTTTTTTTGTCCAGGATTATCGGTTAAGTTGGTTTCATCATAATTGAAAATTGCATGTGGTGGAACCCCCTCCAAGGTTTCCTTATATAATCCTGCATTTGCTGACCATTGAGAGCTGCTCTGCTCCGCTTAATGCTGGTGGCAAACCTGACTGTTAGGTCCTTATGCCTCTTTAAGAAAGCTTTAACCCAGTCCTTGCCAGGAAGGTTATCTTTGAAACGGGGTATTCTCCTACCTGTTGAAGAGAAATAAAATAAAATGAAACAGAAATCAACAATGCCTAATTACCCACCTTTCTTATTCAAAAATGTCCGGGCTATTTGACGAAGCTCCATCTCAGTCACTGGGAACCCGAATTCGCTCATTTGATGAATGCAAGACACAAAGGCCCTTTCTTCTTCATTTGTAAATGTAGCAGGGTAACGTGGTTTATTTGTGTGTACATTCTTCAATTTGTTCATAATGGTTCTCCGTGGTATATTATAAGCTTCCGCGGCTATTCTGGTACTCATTCCATTTCTAATTGCTTCTAAACATGCTTCCAACTTTTCTCGCGTGTAGTCGCCGTACCTCCGAGAGCCTGGGGCCCTCTTATACACCCTTGACATCCTCTAGAAACGATAAAACCAGATGAAGAAAATTCACCGGGATACTTTGCACCACTTTCGTGGGGGATACTTTGCACCAGGACCCTGGTGCAAAGTTTCCCCATTTAACCAAAGAATGTGCATGTATAAACAACAACAACAAAAAACATTGTTCCTATTTCAGTTAAAACAATAATAATACATGGCAATAAGATTTTACTTACATGTTGTTGTCGATTGGGAGCCTTACACCATCAAGATTTTTCCACCCAACAAATAACATAGATTTCTAGGTTAGTTTGTGGAATCCAACTGCGGCGTCTGGCCGGCAGCCGAACCGTACAATTTCGCTCTGGTGACTATTGTAACTCCCTCTATGGGATAAAACTAGTAATTGCTAGAAATTTAACAATGTATCCTGTAATGGGATAATAATACACTTTTACACGCAAGGTACACGCTTAGCCGACGGTTGGCAAAGTAACCCCGTTTTACGGTATGTCTTCTGTGCTAAAATATGCTCAAGTTGAAGCAATTTGCGTTCCTGGACCTGTTTCAGTAGAATCATCAGTGTATCGCTTGAAATTGTGTTTTAGAGAATCCTCATGTTTTTTTAGATATAATTCATCCTCAGTTAATGTATCACTGCTTCTAAAAGTTATATTTCTACCAGACACAATTCCACAACACTTCACTTGCCATAAACAGTGCGAGGGAAGTATATATCCGTTGGGAAAAGATATGAGATATTTAAATGACGGCAACTGCACATACTGCCATCCACCAAACAAGTCCGTTGAAAATATCCTTTTCCCGCAATACCAATACTTCTGTAGGCATTTTTATTATCCCCAGGGCATTCTTGAAAAGTTAAAATGGACATCGTCTTCTTCTTCTTACGAAACAAACTCATCAAACCTTTGTGGTCTTCTTAGGTTGCTCCTATTTCTGAGTATTCTTCCATCTTCTAAATTTGCTCACTCCCTTTCGTTTTCTTCTTTGCATCGATCCTGTTCTTCTCTTCTATTTTCTTCTGGGTCGTCTTCATGTTGATTTTCTTGTTCCTCTTCTCCTTCAGTGTCTTCTTGATCATGTTCGTCATAATTTTTTGGTCTTCTTCTTTTCTTTCAATTGACAGCTGAAAATGTAGGTTTTGTAGTCAGTGAGTTTGTTTGTCATTCTTACATCTTCCAAAATGTAGATTCTCCTGTAATTGGGGTGCTAATTCTGAAATCCTTTATAGGCCACTCAACGAAATCTTCTAATTTTTTAAGTCTTCCTAGACTTTTGGTAAAAACTTAAGTAACAAAAACCTACACTCTTGTAAGATCTGTTTTACGTTGATACGAGATTTCTACTGTTGTAACCTCAGCAATGTACGTTAGGCTTCTCTTAGTGAGCTAGTTACCAGTTTCTATGGCATATCCCCACATTGATATTTAATCCTGAATCTTTTAACATTGCTCTCACTTTATTCATGATAACAAGATTTATTATTTATTTAGTTGAGGATAATCTGATATCGTATAGCCAATGACTATTTCCTTACTTTTGCACAGGTTTTTAAGCTAGTGCTTCTTTCTGTACTCTCCTCCTCTACCACATCTTACCTTTGACACTTTTAGGTTATAATGTAATTATTTCGTAATCAAGTACTTATTTCAAAATTACTGTGAAACTGATACTACTTTATTATTGAGATTTCAAATTACAACAAATAGACGAATACATAGCCCCAAAGTTGGAAGCGAGGTACAAAAGTCAAAATGGAACAAAATATAGAAAGTTTTACGCTAATTAATATTATACTTTCCTAGGTATTTGGATTGGCAGTTTCATGATAATTTCGTTTTTGTGGATCGAATATATTATATTTGTAGCCGGATATGCGAAGAAAATCTTTTTAACAGTATAACACTGTTATGTTATCGCTGTCCTCAGATCCTTCAATTCCAGCTATATAATATTTCATTGCATTTTGTTGTATGGATGGAATCACCAATACCATATTTCTAGTTCGTCACATTAACAGAAGTATCCATACGAGTTTAAACCACTTGTTTTTCAGCCTCTACTGGTACATCGTGAGCTTGCTGTTTTTGTGATACACATGGCTCGCTTACATTATTGTCTTCTTACAGTTCATCGAGCTCATAATCTTGTAGTAATTCTTGGTCTATTATTGCTGGAAAACTGATATTGTCCAAATCACTTTCGTCTTGGCAAATAATTTTCTCTTTAATATCTGAATCAGTGTCGGAAAGAACCGGTATAGATTTCCGTTTCAATTTCTTTTGTTAGGTATTTTTTATTTTATATAAAAACTAAATTTTCAATGCTTTCTAAATATTCTTCACTGGCCGAAAGTTTTCATTTGCCATCTATCTTTTGTCTCTTTCCAGTTACCGGTTTAGTATGTTTAATTTCATTTAATAACAAGGTTTCAAATGAGCAAGATGGCTCAATACTGTTGTTAGCGTCAGCAGATACTGCAGCATCAGATGCAGTTGTGGCATGACTTTCCATCTCTATTACTTCCGGTTGAACAATCTGGCGTGAATTATCATCAGTTGTAAGAACCACAGAGTCTTGCAAGTTATTATCCTGGCCAGTTTCGGAGACATGTCGCTAGTGGTTGAAGGTAAAAACACCGTTCTTCGCTTCGTACTGGCGAATTCTCAAATCCTATCATAGGATCTGGAATCGCATCTAGACTGAACAAGTTATTGCTGTATCCTTATGGGATCGAGGCGAGCTTTTGGGTGAATGTCTTTGTTTACAGGAAAAAGTCCTGTCACTTCAAATGAATTTTGGATTACCTCTTTGGAAAGCCCTTCGCGCCATACTTCACACAACAATTCACGAATTCAGAGTTCTAATTTGCTTTGACGGAGTCTGTGCCATTCAATAAGCCGCTCGTTCCATTTATATTTGATGGGACCAAAGCAGCTGCGATCCAGCGGTTGTAACACGTCGATGGTATGAGCCGGGAGCCTCAATTAAGCCACATTTTCGCGCACTGCTAATGCAATTGAAGTCAGATCCAAGTGGGTCGTACGTCGATCAAATATGATGAGCAAAGACCTTTCTGTCACAGACTTGCAGAAGTACAAACCATTCGTTAAAAATACTGGCCACCATCCAGCCATTGTCTGCGCAACCATAGAGTTTTTGGCGGAAATCTCTCTTCTTCAGTGAAGCATCCCAACACTGTTGTGATATTTTTCTGGAACCCTGTAATTACACTTATAATAAAATTATTAACAATGATAAGATATGAATATATACTAAGAATGATAAGATAAAGTATTACTTACTTGAATAATTCGAAGGGTCTTTTGCCTTTGCATGTTACTGTTTTCGTACGTGAGGAATCATAGGCAAAATTTGTCTCGTCCAAGTTAAATACTTGTTAAGGCTTGTAGTCCAAATCCAGGGTAGTCTATTCTAAAATATTGTATCCATATATCATGAATGGATCACTAGTTGCTTGTCGACGAGATTTTTCGTACTGTTCCATTTTTTTGCCAACCAATCTGGTTATCTGAAAAAACTGTTCCATCAAGCCTTTTCCAAGGACGCTGGCTTTGAAAGTTTATTCTTTTTATTATTTTGATTATGGATACTTTCCCTTATTTTTTTTTTAGTAACGGACCAGCCACACTAAGCCAATATTTTAATTTTTTTCCTGCCAAATCTTTTTATTCATAAGTAATCAAAACTGTTTCCCTTCCTTGCATTGATGTATTATAATTATGTGCCCTTCTCCATAGTCCATTTCAATTAAGATTCTCTACAACTTAAGTCGCCATTTCGCACTTTTTCTATAGTATCTTGTAAATTTTTCTCACTATAATCCTTTGATTTCACTAGATAATTTCGCGGCATCTTCACTATAGTCTTGTCTTATAGCGATAGCGGCCTCATATTTTCCCGATAGCGTTTTTTGTTTTTTCTCGAAAAAAGAATATGTTCTCACTGTGCGCTAGCGGAAGATGGACTAAAATGGCGAATCGCCCGCGCAAGGACATCCCATGCGGCAATGCGGGGCTAGAGCGAATAACAATTAACAAAGTTTTTACTCGTAATTGCCCCGCCACACCCTATGCCATACTTTTGCAGACAACCTTTCGCAACCAAACGAGCACGACATTTCACTTCTTCGATATCGCCAATTTTCTTTTTGAAACCCCACCTACGTATAACAATCGTTAAATATTGTGGAATGCTATCCACTATTTCCCATGAGCCATTCTCATCGAAGCACTGGATCTATTTAGACAAAACGTTCTTTCATAGATCAGCATCTCAACACGATATAGGTTACTCAAATGTAACAGTATCGCCATATGAGCTGATTTCTTGTGAACACATATATTTGAAATAATCTTCAAATTGTTTTGGCATTTTCTCTAAGTGATTTTCTCTTTCCGGTAACAATGATTATGGCAATTCCATGATGAAGTGCTTATCCTCATCATTTGAAGAACTTGTTCATCTGATTGATTCACATCAATACCCACTGAACCTGAATTTAACGGTTGTTCGAACACTTCTTCAATTACATCATATCTTTCCACAATTACTTTGCTTCCAAATAGACCGTAAAGTCTGTGACCTTTGATATTGTCACTAAAAACAGCCAATATAATTTTCCTTGTTTTTTATCTCCCATTTTGTCTTCTTTGGGTATCAAACTCATAAGTTTCCTGCCTGATATTCTTATTCAATTTATATTGAAGAACTATGGTTTCCTACATGATTCTTGCATTGTTTAAATTTTTCAAAGTACGCTTGATTCATAGATAGTTACGCAATTACAGTTTTTTTTCAAATAAATTTAGGGTATTCCGACTAAAAAAAGGGGGCGTCTCCAATAACCAGTCAATCTGTACTAAAGGCTCTATATTTCGTCTACTATTGCAGACATCATCAGGAGCTAACTATAAAAATTACAAAGTTGAAACATCAAGAAGCCTGTACACAGAGTAGACTTACGATACTACGACTTTAGCTGGTAACTCCAGAAAAAACAAGGCTCTCTCCACATTGTTTTGTTTGTAATACAATGACATGTTTACTTTGGCGACACAAAAGGTACAATCTATAATAAAAATTGGAAGAAAAAGATTCCCCAACATCTAAGATCTTACTTCAACAACCATCTTTACTATAGATCTATTATGCGCATTACGCAGCGAGTGACAATTAAATTTACAGAAAATACTACTCTTCTTCTTCTCGCCTTTTTGGACATATTTAAAACATCATTTGGCCAAAAAATAACACAGAAAATTACACAGAAATTATTTGTAAATCTAAAGTAGAGACATTCAATTTTATAAACTGTAACTTGAGAAAAAAACAGGAGAAATGGATCAAGTTAGTAAGACAAAAATTACATCAATTTTCTCAAAGCAAAGGAGACATGAATCAAAATCCAACATTGAAATCCACAACATTATGACCATTCATAAAAATTACAGACATGATAAGGTATATAATATTAACAAAACTATATAAACAATTCTTTTCTCTATAAGAAAAATTATTATATAAAAATTATAAGGAAAAAAAATCAATCAAACAATGTACTGAGGGGGAGATCCGCACCAAACATCCGAGACTCTATTGTTTTTATTTTTATCACAAGTCATTAGGAAACTATAAATTGAACTCAGATTATTTGTGTCTGACTTTGTGTTCATTGTGATGTTATTATTAATGTGACACATTTCCAAGAACAATCTTTTATAGTGATTGTTTTCATGTTCTAAAATTTTTGGATTTTCAAAATCAACTATATGACCCGTGTTACTTACATGTTGTCCCAATGCACATCTATCCGGTCTGGGTCTAGAGTCACTTTTGTGAAGTGCTAACCTCCTACCCAGGGCCTGAGAGGTTTGGCCAATGTATACCAGAGGACAATGTTTACAATTAAGTTGATATATTACATTCTTCATATTTTCAGGTTTCAGTTTGTCTTTAGCACTCTTGTAAAATGATTTAGCAACAACCAAGTTGTATCTACCTATTTTAACATTGGTGAATTTTCTGAACAATTTTGTTAATTCAAAAGTTAGTTCCTTTATGTAAGGCAACTTGGCAAACATGACACGATCTTCTTCATTATTAGTAGTGTGTGAAACTTGCTGGTGTTTCCCAGGTTCTAATAGCTGTGTGAGTGGATGCTCAACCAATTCACGTTGTTCTGTTGGACGAGGAGAGTTGTATAATAACTTTTTCAGAAAAATGTTGTTGTAACCATTATCCCTCATAAGACGATAAAGTCGATTTAGAGATGAAGATTGTAGTGTAGTGTCTTCATCTTTATGTCATGGTATGAACTCTGATTTATGTATCTGCCTGAACTACTTGGTTTCCTGTACCAATCCAGTTTGATGTGGTTATAATCATCTCTGTATACTTTAGTATCAAGGAAGGGGACACTTTTGTTGTTTTCCCTCTCGATGGTAAACTTAATGTGATCATCGAAACTATTAAAGGCCTCCAGTGTTTCATTTTCTTTATCTGATGGTATAGAAAGAATTAGGTCATCCACATATTGATACAAAAAAGATGGTCTAAAAGTTAACTTTGTCAGAGCATCCCCAATAGGAGTTGTCATTACTATATTCGCCAGAATTAGACTTAATGAACTACCCATCGGACATCCAAATTTTTGTTTATAAAAATTTCCATTGTACAGGAAATAGATGGATTCAAAAAGGAACTCTACGATACGGATGAATTCATTTTTAGGAATTTTTCTGTTTGGTTCAATGAAGTGCCAACACTCCTCAATGACATGTACAGTGATAGCTAATGAGATGTTTGTAAATAAGGATATCACATCCAAAGAGACAATTTCGTGATCTACCGGTACTAAGTGATCATTTATTTTATTAGCAAATTCTTTTGAGTTTACAATGGAATATTTGTTGTATTGACTGAACGATGTTTTTAGAATATCCGCTATAAATTTGCTAATATTTGACGTTGGAGATAAGATTGTACTCACTATAGGTCTCATGGGAACTCCGTCTTTGTGAATCTTAGGGATACCCTAAATTTAGAAAGAATATTGTTCTTAACGACTATTACTCCGTTACTTTCAAAATATATATATATATATATATATATATATATATATATATATATATATATATATATATATATATATATATATACTCAAGAATGTGTATACTATAATTTATTTATTCATTTATTTATTTATTTATTTATTTGCACACAAAATATACAATCTCCGCAAAATACAAATGCAATGACTATTCTAGGTTTCAGACTTTTGTGATTTGCACCTCAGTGTACAACACTTGTACGTGCAAATTTCGGCTAACATATATATGTCTAATTATACCTATTTGGTTATAGGAAACAGAGAAAAATAAACCCAACATTGAATGAGTACCCACTGAGCATACATTTTCGAACAATGCTTCAAAATTATTATAGTTTGAACCAATATATGTTTTACACTTTTTATTGAAAACCCTCACAGTGCCCAATGTTCATATTTCTAGGGGCAGTATATTGAACACTTTCGGTGCAATATATGCAATGAATCTTTGAGAGGAATTGATACCTCCATATTGTTTTTTGCTCGAGTGTCATGAGAATGGGATATTTGCTAGAGATGGTGACCATTTTTATATTATATAGAATGTTGAAATTGATAGGAAATAACGACATCTGAAATTTAAAATATTTTCATCATACAAAATAAGTTGGAAAGTACCTATCTCTACCGAACATTACTTTTTGTATATAATTTTGCACTACATTTGGTTGATATAATGTGTTGTCATATATTCCAGCCCATACTAGTAGTATGCCATATCTTACAAGCGACTCTCTAGAATTGCTCTATATATAATCAGCCTTTGCTCTTGATTCAGAATTCCACGGATATGGTACATTTTGTATATAACCCTACTGATTTTTGTAACTAGCTCAATAACATGCTGATCCCATCTAAGATATTTATCAATGGTAACACCTAAATACTTGATATTGTCACATTCTGTTATAAGTTCAGTAGAATTCTCAAATTCAAGATTATGGTAACTAGTTTTTTTATAATTTGTGATAGATAATGCTATATATTTTGTTTTTTTTATATTAAGTGAGAGTTTATTAAAATGGAGGTAATTGAAATGATTAATGTTTCTGTCATTAAATTTAATTTTGGCATCTGCTATTTCACTGTTAAATCTTTTTGCTGTTTATTGAATGTGTTTTCTATTTTACTGCGATCTTATTTCGTGTTTGGGCCAGCAAATTAAATTTATATAGATTAAATAGGCTGTTCAGATGATATTGTTTATCATTATTTTGTGAAAATACAGACTAGAAGAGAGTTAACCTTAGAGTTTGACACTTGAATAATCTCCCAAGAAATAATCAATCAATTAGTTTTGACAGGAATATAGAAAACTCTACTAGAGACTTCTTCGGGATATATAGATTTGTTTGCACTGAGATTTCTACTTTTTCCGATCCTTGAAGTGGGTAATGTCTCCTACGATTAATAAATGATGGCGCTGCGGTCTCATTGAACCGCAGTATGGCAATAATTAAATATGTAGGGAACTGGAATAAAATTACAGGTAAGAAATAAGAATACGTTTATTAAAACTCAATTTCCACTATTAATATATAGTGGATATTAAGTTTTAATTATCGTGTTCTTATTTCTTAGTATGAATTTCCATTACGTGAAGGTTACTTCGATTCAAAAATTACAGGTCACTGCTTCTAGAGTGTACATTCCTGATGAGACCTAATTAATTATATCGAAACAGTTTTCTATTATATTTGAGTTGGAGAAAAGCAGAATTCTCTGTGATAAGAAATATACTTATATGTGCCTATATCCAGATCTCTGTGAAAATTAGTTGTTACTTGAGAATTTTCAATTATCAAATGATTTTCCTTGTTCCTGGAAACAGTCTATTTCTAGATCAAATTAATTGATTTCAATACTCATATTTTAAAAAACTGCAATTCCTTCAATATGTTATGTGCTTCTTGAATCTTTGTCTCTATTTATATATTTTTAATCGCAATAGCTATTGTGTCATGAATGTAAACTGTATTTCATTAGTTATGTAATTTAATTTTGAAGTGGGGACCTGAAGAGGATTATTCATATTTTAATCTATTTCGTACCTGATTTTTTTGTTCGTTTTCAGTTCTAATTTTATGTATTAATCATAATATCAATTTTATTTCGGTTATTTGGATATAAATATTTTTATAGTTGTTATTGATGTAAGATTAGAATGGCGAAAGGAGATATATTCAGTTATGATTTTCATGTTCTTGTCGAGGTTGTGATATTTTCGCGTGACTTTTTACATTGTTTACTCATTATTTTAAAAATGATAACAAATATTTTTAATATTTTGCTTGGCTTATTGAAAAGGATCTCAATCAAATTTAAATTTCTCTCTTTTCATATATGTGTTCTGAAACGAATTTATTGTTATGTAATTAATTCCCACTTGTGATAACATTTGTAATTTTCTAACCAAAGATATTTTTTTCACAATTATGTACTTTTTAATTTTTTACAATATTAATAAAAACATATTGCATTCATTGTTGTATACTTATTTCAAATTTTTTCGGTAGGTTCCTTCTTGTGCAATTTCACCACTAGTTTGTGATGACTGTGTAAGTATCGCGCCATCGCAGCATACCTGCAGAAGTATCATTTTAGATATTTAGATATTGATTTGATGAGATATTACCTGAAGAAAGATAATTCCCGATGCCTTTCTAAACGTTCCACAAATGCTTGAAGTACGAAGTTCATATTGTTCAGTTCTTCAAAATATTGAATCTCTTCTTCAGATGTCAACTTATCTCTCATCACGTTATACCACTGTGTTTTTCGATTGAGATTCTCATTGGCCTGTGCGAAAAGTATTCAATTATTCGATATACCTATATGTTTTCAAAACATTCGTTCAAAAAATATATATTTGAATTTTTATAAAATGATGCAAATACTGATAATTTTTTATGTGACGACTCACCCTCTCGAATTGTCTTTGAATAATTTGAGCTCTCTGTAGCAAGATATTTTTATATTCGTTCAGGCATGCATCTTTCAGCGCAACAGCTTGTTCGGCTGAGATATTGTCCTTATCATCCAACTTCTCCAAATAAGGTTGTAAGTAATCAACGTCCTGCTCAGTTTCCTTGGCTTTATGTTGTTTTTCTTGATTTTCCTGTGTTTCAAAGATATATTATAAACAATTTTTGCGTTATCTACCTCGACTACTTTCGTAAGTAAGTTGATGCACAAGTGCATCAAAATTACCGATAATTTTGCATGACAGCGTGTTGTCAAAAAACTGCATGAGTTCATTTTCATTTTTGGAGAAAGAGCCCGACACCGGAGGTGGAGGGGAGGGCTCTTTCTCCAAAATATGAAAATGACCGAATGCAGTTTTTTAAAGACAACACGCTAGAATGCGAAATTATCCGGTTATTTTGGTGCACGAGTGTAATTTGGGGGAATATTTCCCGAATAAACTTTCAACTTGTCAAACTGACGTTAGTAATTCATAAATTCTCAGCTTGTCATCGAAAAGCGTAATATGAACTATGCTACTATGCAATTATCGGTCTACAATGCAATTATCGCAGGGCTCTTTCGCTTTCTACAATGCAATTATCGCTGTAATTTTCGATAATTGCATTCTATTTACAAGGGATTTTTGACAGGAGGGAAATATTCCCTGTAATTTTCGATAATTGCATTCCATTTACAAGGGATTTTTGACAGGAGGGAAATATTCGCTGTAATTTTCGATAATTGCATTCTATTTACAAGGGATTTTTGACAGGAGGAAAATATTCAGTATAAGTCCTTGATATCTAGGCAATTTATCATATATTTCTAACATTCAACGTGGTGTATGTATGTATATATATATATATATATATATATATATATATATATATATATATATATATATATATATAATACGTTGGGAGATTCATTTGAACAATAGATATTTAATTAAAGCAACGGAGCTAGTTTCATGAGACCTGGCGAAATGGTATTCCTATTAATCCTTCAAGGGAGAATACCAATTAGAACATTCGACGTCGGTGCACACACGATGGAAACATACTTCTGTTTCGTTCTGCAACGAGCTCATCAGGAGTGATTCGTCCATCGCCCGAGTGGCAACAACATCGAATTCATGTATCAACCTAATAGTTTCTGTGAAGAGCACTGATGACATTCTAAAAAATCATAGCTCCGTTTATCGGAAACCTATAGTATATCACTCAAGACCAAACAGAAACTCCAAAAGTCGAAAACTCATGTCACTTCACACCATAAGTGACCACCATAGATGCGTATTATTATCTTTATCATATACCGCTGCGTCTGTTACATATATATATATATATATATATATATATATATATATATATATATATATATATATATATATATATATATATATATATATATACATATATATTTATATATATATATATATATATATATATATATATATATATATATATATATATATATATATATGTATACCTATATATAAATAAATAGATAGATACGACCTAGCTAGAATGTGGGAGATGCTGGGTAACTGTCGTAACGACCTTGCCCCTACTAGTGGTAGTGACCCATAAAGGTGTTTAATAAATTTAAAAGGCTTTAGGTGGTGTGGTTAGTGAGTAGTTTGAGCTTCGCCGCGATATTTACCTCTGAAACATTAGTAAGTGACGAAAGCTAGTGGAGCACTTGCCACTACTAACACGCACCGAAATGGCAAAGTAAGATATTTCCTTTGACTGTTGACTTGCTTTTGTACTTAAACTTATTTGTTTTCGAAATCTCATATTAATATTTAAATTAGAAAATCTTTAGTGGGTCTATTTTAATAACTGTGTTTTCACGAAATCCACATATGTATTTGTAATGAAAACCAGAGTAAACTCTGCCAGTTGTCATGAATATGAACTTTGACATAGTAATAATTCAATTATTTAATGTATATCTGGGAATTCCTCGAAAATTCAGCTATTCATATTATTCAATTTTTTGAGCTATATTTATGTGAAACTAAAGATCGTTATCACCATTATCACATAAACTTTTCTGAAGAACCTGGCTATTACTACAAGTCAATGCCTTACCTTTTCAAGCATTCCTTGTTTATACTGGTTATTGTGTTCTCTGTTAAACAAGCCCACGTCTAATTTTACCCAAGCTACTTCCAAATTACGAAGTTTCAAAAATTCGATAACCTGAAAATATTTGAATATAGGTACTAATATATATATATATATATATATATATATATATATATATATATATATATATATATATATATATATATATATATATATATATATATATATATATATATATATATATATATATATATATATATATATATATATATATATATATATATATATATATATATATATATATATATATATATATATATATATATATATATATATATATATATATATATATATATATATATATATATATATATATATATATTTATGAAATTTTATAAAAATTTTAGAATAAGTAAAGATGATAAATGGTTGAGATTTTTTTCTCAAACATGTCTGAAAAGTGTCCACATCACTGTAATATATTTTTGGAACTGCACAACACAAGTGTTCAGTCACTTAGGTGCATGAACTTAAACGTTTTACTTCATTGTTCCTGACCTTATATTTCAGTATTATATAATTCTTTCATGTTCATAGATCGTTTCTTGTGTTTACTTATAATTAATTGCCTGACTTTATGTTGGTAATAATAATTGTATAAGTTGTGTAAGAATAAATAAATATATATATATATATATATATATATATATATATATATATATATATATATATATATAAAGATGATAATATGTTGAAAAATTGATTAATTAAATCGACTTTAGTTTAAGACGATATGGAATTCCCATTCATCCTACAAACTTAATTTTTTTTAGCTTCATATATAATTGTAAAGAGACCGAGAAGGCTAAATAACGAATGTATTATTCTTAATTAATTTCCACAGCTATTGTCACCTATATGAACATTTTCCACACATGATTTTAACGGTTTCGTTCTGCCTCGCAAACAGCCCCAGATACCAAATTGTAAATATACCTATATATATATATATATATATATATATATATATATATATATATATATATATATATATATATATATATATATATATATATATATATATATATATATAAAGAATATAATATATATTAATATATATATATATATATATATATATATATATAATATATAATATATATATATATATATATATACCTGCTGTGTGTGTCCACCTAAGTTGGCTTACATATGGGAAACTTTCTAATCATTAGTTTTAACAAAAAAAATGTACCTATTCATAATGAAAAGTTCTGCATATTCTAAAACCCAAAAATCAATTATCAGATATTAAATTGTGTCAGTCGTATGCGAGATTTGTCAAAAAATTTATGTTTTATCAAAATTGAAGTGCCTTTATTTCTGATCATATCAAAAATTTTTATAGTGAAAGGACGTTAAGGATTAAAAATAACTTTAATTCCATTCGATATTGTTTAATTGAAATGAAAACAAAAAGTTCCGCGATAACACTGAAAGTTTAAGTTAGAACATTAATGCTCCTTGATCAAGTATGCCATTAATATTCAAACTTAAACTTAGGGTTATCGCAGGGAAAATTGTTTTCATTATGAATAAACTATATCGAACAGTTGAAAATTACTTTTAATCTTTAACATATTTTCTTCATAAAAATTTTTCTGTATGGTCAAAAGTCATTTTTTGACACACCTCGTATACGACTGGTATAATTTAATATCTGATAGTTGAATTTCGGATTTTAGAACATCCAGATTTTTTTATAGCAGATACATTTTTTCGATAAGAATAATAAAATAGTTCTCCATATGTAGCTAATTTACACAAAATACTTCAAGGCATGAGTATTTTTATTACAAACTGTGATTATAACCCAAAAACAGACGAAAGAATTTTCCAAAAAAAGATATTGATCTCTTATACGGCTGTTCCATTTTTACCCATTGTTTTCTTGGAAGCTAATCAAACAGTTATTGTAAACTCAATTGACCCTATTCTTCAGCCGTGTTACGGTACTCAATTCTCTTCGATGAGGAAATTTTTTTCCATATTTTATGTAATTTTTTTATAAACTCTGTCTTCTTCAAAGTGATTTTCATCGACAATACGTAATCATATCATAGTTCAGTTTCGTGAAGGCGTTTTACACTGTCCACAGACAGTGCCGGATTAGCCACGTAGCAAGAGTAGCAAATGCTACGGGCCCCGCGAATTGGGGGCCTCGCGCTACGAAGGCACTTTGGAGATATTTTCAATAACGTGGATCAAAAAAAAGATTGTCGTAGTAAAGCTTACGGAATAGTTTCAACGGTGAATGAGTTAGAAACGGGAATAATGACAATAACGTGCAACGAAATCCTAGAACGGTTGGAAGCGACTAGTGCTTCGCTGCAGTCGTCTGATCAAGACCTTAATAGAGGATACGCCCTTTATGAATCATTATTTAGCTACGTCCAAGCAATGCGATCCACATTTGCAGATATTGAGGCAAGAGCCAAAGATCTGACCGATTGTGAAGAATACCAGCAACAGACATCAAGACGAATCAAGCGAAATACAAAGTACTACCATTTCAGCGGCTCTACTACACTGGACGACTTTGTCGAAAATCAAACACCTGGACAACGTTTTGAAGTTCAGGTGTTTATTGCATGTTTATTGTCATTATTGACAACGTACTGTCTGCTTTAACTAAACGTATGGAAGCATATCATAAAATTACTAGTGTTTTTGGAATATTTCGACAGCTAAAATCCCTTACAACAAAAAAGACTTTGGAAAAAATCCTCAATAACGGCCAGTGCTTACAAAAATGATTTGGAGAACAGCCTGGACAACGAATTAGGGCAGTTCGCGGAGCTGATGAAAACAGATGTGGCTACTGTTATTGACAGTAACAAACAAGAGTATCTGGAAATGCAATTCTATAAACTTTTATTAAATAATTATTTAGAGTCGTGTTTCCCAAACACAGAAATTGCCTTGAGAATTTACTTGTCTCTCATGATGACTAACAGCAGTGGGAACATTCTTTTTCAACAGTAAAACGCATAAAAAATGAGTTAAGGAACACAATGGGCCAAGAACGACTTGATCATTTTACTTTGATGAATATAGAGCATGATATGCTCAAAGAAGTTGACATTGAAAGTGATATCTCTGAATTTGCTCTTATTAAATCTAGAAAAGTTGTTATAGTTTTATTTTATTTAATACTTTTGATTCGTAAAAGTAATTAAAAAAATTTAGAGAGTTTATTTCCAAAACTGCTATCATTCCACGCACACAGATTTACATGTTCCTACATAGCCGCTCCGGGTTGTCACGCACACACATTTTCGGTTTTATTCTCTAATCTGAGTTTAACACCATAAACTTGAGAACCTTAAGTAAACCAAGGGCCTCTTGGCCAAATTTGCTACAGACCCCGCACTGGCTTAATCCGGCACTGTCCACAGACTTAAATGTAATGAAAGAACAATAAGGCCTATTGTCCATGTGTAATATTGATATCCGTTAAACATGTGAATCAAAATAATAATAATTACCTGATCTTCGAGATCTCTAATATGTTGAATAGCCTTCGCCTCTTCTTGCAGTTGCTCTTGAAATAGCAAAAACAGTTCCAAATTAGAAGGAGGATCAACTTTTATGTCTGCATGGTATCCATATGTGAGATTCGGGTAAAATTTCATTCCTTCTCCCATTTCCGCTATTGGAGGTTTTATGAAGGTCCTAGTTGATGCTGTTACCTTGCCACTATCATAGTGGAAACGGAGATGTATTTCTCTGTCGTTTATTGCAAACCGCCTTTCAGCTATATCTTTAGTTGCTAGTATATTTTCATTCCGATGAAATTTCTCTATGATATTCTGGAGAAATTGAATTTTACTTTTTGATTAACAGTTCTAGGAACGTTAGATGTGCTAAACGGTATATTTTAAGGAAGTAAATGTATTTATGTATTATTTGACTTCCTTTATATGTAAATCGACGATATTTACTTTTTTAATTTAGAAGTATATATATATATATATATATATAATTATATATATATATATATATATATATAAAAAAATATATATATATATATATATATATATATATAATTATATATATATATATATATATATATATATATATATATATATATATATATATTCTGCCATATAAATTAATTATATCTATCTATCTATCTACATATCTATCAATCTATCTGACCCGACAAACGTTGTTTAAATTATTAAAATGGCTATTAAAAAATATGGGTTGTTGATAGAAGGGTGAAAATTTAAAGTTGTATGTATTTTTTAATACATCATAAAAAAATATTAAATTTTGTCCAAAAAATCAATGAAAATGTTTGGGGCGAACCACCCTAATAGCTTAGGGGTCTTAAAAATATATTACGACCTATTCTCAAACCGACTATTGTTATTTCCATCTTGCAAACCTATTGTGGATCTATGGTCATGACAAAATAAAAATAAAAATCTTGCCAAAAAAATTAAAGTTTATAATCAACAAATGAAAATAGAAAAAAACACCCTCAACATTTAGGGGGATGAAAAATAGATTTTGTTCTATTCTCAGACCTAACCGATATGCACCTAACCTAACCGATATGCACACAAAATTTCATGAGAATCGGTAGAGCCATTTTTTCAATGCAGTATCATAAAAAAATAGAACAACAATTTTTGTCTGAAAAACAAAAAATTTAAATTGAGGGGTGGGACCTTCAACATATAGGGGGATGAAAAATAGATTATTTTCGATTCTCAGACCTAACCGATATGCACACAAAATTTCATCAGAACGGGCGAGCCATTTCGAAGGACTTTAACAAATGAAAAATAGGGATTGATCGTACAGGGGTGAAAAGTTAGAGTTGTATGTATTGTTGAATGCTGTATCATAAAAAAATAGACAAAAAATTTTGTCCGAAAAATAAAAAATTTAAATTAAGGGGTAGACCACCCTTATTATTTAGGGGGATGAAAAACAAATGTTGGCCGATTCTCAGACCTAAACGATATGCACACAAAATTTCATGAGAATCGGTCGAGCCATTTGACGAGAGTAACTTTTAATACCGTGACACGAGAATTTTATATATTAGATATATATATATATATATATATATATATATATATATATATATACATATATATATATATATATATATACATATATATATATATATATATATATATATATATATATATATATATATTATATATATATATATGTATATATATATATATATATATATATATATATATCAGGGGCGGCTATTCGAAGGCGGCTAAGGAGGCTAAGCCTCCTCCTCAATAATATTCCGTGTATCACTAATATATTATATTGAATAGTCAGCATTCAGCATATTCATATTAATCCAAATCATATTATTTTATGCACCTACCTTCCTTTCAACCTACATTATATAATATAATTTATTAATTACCATAGAAGGTATTTACATTTACTGCATTTCATTCATTTCAAGATTTGTGGCAACGCTGCAGAGGCTTAAAAAGGTATATTTTCAACGTTCATTATGCCTGCCACAGAAAAGCAAACAACGGTGCGAATACTGCGAATGAATACTTCATTGCAATAGAAAAGGAAAACACATGTAAATGGCAACACCGATTGCACCTAAGTCTCACACAATGTCGACTAATCACAACTATAGGCTTTCGGGTAAAATCGAGTGAATTCGTTGGACATGGACCGTTGGACGTTGTCGTTGTCACCAGTCGTGGACGAAAACAGTTTCGTCGGTTTTAATTTATTTTATTGGCGTATTGTTTTTAAAATGAGTTCGGTTACTGAAGTTAATTTTGAAAATTTCAATGGTGACTTAGTGTAATATTTGTTATCCCATAACTTTAGTGCACTAAGTTGAAACGATAAAGCTTTAATGAAAACATTGCGACCTACCCCGGAATTAAACAATTTGGTGCAGCGTAGCAGAATCGCGGTTTTAATATCAGAAATTATGAGAGACATCCTTGGCTTACCGGATCAGAGGTAAAAAATAAATTATTTTGTTGGCAGTGTTCACTTTTTACTAGGGAAAATGTCTCTGTTTGGCACTGGCATCTATGCAGGAATTATGGTAATTATCGATAATACAACAGAGTGCCCCGATTTCCTTGAAATTTCGGATTATAGCTTATTTTGGCCTGAACCTTACTAACCTAACCTCCGAGTTCATAAAAGTATAAAATTCATGAAATAGATGAATTTTATTATCAAAAAGACAATGTTTTTATTATATCTATAAAAAATAGATGTCTATACCAAAGAATTCATTTAAATTTTTTTGTTTAGGTCTAAATGTATATTTTATTATTTTATTTTGTTGTTATTTTATTAAGTTTTGTTTGACTTTTATGACAAGAATTTTATTTTAATCTATTTTTGGGAGGGGCCTATTTTATTTCTGGCAAGAAAAAAGTCTCACCTCCCCGTTGGTTCTTGCTGGGCAACAATTGATTAATTCCTCGAATAGGTACCTATTTAATATTTTAGGGTGTTTGTTTTACTTTCATTTTCTTCAAATTATAAGGCGGTTGACCTTGAAATCCTAAAAATTTTCGCCTATGGTGTATTTTTCAACACCTCTTGTAGCCTCCTTAAACCAACACCTCACGAGCCGCCACTGATATATATATATATATATATATATATATATATATATATATATATATATATATATATATATATATATATATATATATATATATATATATATATATATATATATATATATATATATATATATATATACCTAAATGACAAATTTAGTTTTGACTGATTCATTAGTATACAAAAAGGTATTATGTATTTGGGATAGCAGTCTTGAGGTAGAAATGAGTGTACTCTTTTCTTTTAACTCGAGCTTTCGAGAACTATAATTGTCTCTTCATCAGGAGCAACTGGAAAATTGAAAGTGAGAAAATGCCAAACAAACACAGATATTATGTGGTAACTTACGATTCAAGGTTTGATTAAGATCTTAAAATTACTTAAAATAATCATATAAGAGAGATTCAAAACATTGTGGATACATAAAATGTGTAGACAAAGCATTACAAACAAATCATAATATAAAAATTGAAAATTGATCGGCCGAATCGATTCAGTACAAAACAATGACAGTTGTAGGTTATGAGTCGAATCATAGAAGTTGCAGGCAGAGGATTTGTGGCCAACGAGGAATATTACCAGTGAACCAAAAATCAATATGTATCAGTACCAAACTAGGTATCCATGCAATGGATATATATACCTATATATATACATATATATATATATATATATATATATATATATATATATATATATATATATATATATATATATATATATATATATACTGTATGAGTCGCAACGATGGCCACCCAACTGTATGAAGAGAAAATGAATGTTATGTATGTGATTCATGGTTGGATGTTCAGAAGCTGTTGATGGTGTTAAAAAAATTAAAACTGTATTCGAATTTAGATTTTTGAAGAAAGGGGTAGTTAGTTGAGTGGATGTCTTCTAAGAATTTTGAAGGAGTATGTTGGATGAATCGCAAACAATCCAAATTCTTCGATGACATCCACTCAATTAACTACCTTCTTCTCCAATAGGCTGAATCCGAACACAGATTTAATTTTTTCACACCATCTAACTCAATCTGCAGAAGTTATGTAATTGAGTGAAATTTCGAAAACCACCAAAAAACAAGAAATAACTTCTCAAAAATGTCGGCGGTTGGGACAAATTCACCTAAATTTTGATAGTTTCCTTCTGCTTAAAAAAAACCCAGGAAGGTACCAAATTTCAGCTCATTTCGTTCGTTCGATGGTTGCCACTGGAGATACTAATTTGAAAAGAAAAAAAAAAAAAAAAAAAAAAAATTTATATATATATATATATGTGTGTGTGTGTGTGAAAACAAAAAATATCTATAGGAAGATGGCGGCGGTTGGGAGAAATTTACCCAAATTTCGATAGTTTTGTGCTGCCTCGAAAAATCCCAGATACCAAACTTCAGCTCATTTGGTTCGATATATATATATATATATATATATATATATATATATATATATATATATATATATATATATATATATATATATATATATATATATATATATATATATATATATATATATATATATATATATATATATATATATATATATATATATATATATATATATATGTATATATATATATATATGTATATATATATATATATATATATATATATATATATATATATATATATATATATATATGTAAACAAAAAATATCTAAGTAAAAATGGGGGCGGTTGGAGAAATTTGCGTTTGTATGTCAATTTTTATTATGGGAATAAATAATATGTGGTTAGTGTTGGGTATTACCATCATTATCCTTTTATGGCTTTCAGCTTGTCCAGGTGTTAAATACATTTTCTTGAAGTACGTGACGTATCTATAATAAAGTCTGAAAGCAAGTAATATTATGGAACTTATTAAGAATTTTACTACATTTTACCTTGATTCCTTATCAACATACTTTTCAGTCATCTGGTCGTTTTCCACTAGTAACGAAGCTAAACTATCATACCTTGCTTTGGGATCGAATTCGATAAGTCTGGTTTGCTCTTCTTCATTTTCGAAGCAGTAGTAGGAATGCTCTAAAAAACAACCACATATTTATTAAGTTAGTTGCAGGTACGATAAATACGTAGGTATATAAGTTAAAACACAAAAACTAAGTACGAACTCATGCAATTTTGTGGGAAGGGAAAGATTATTGTGACGAAAAAATACGTGGTACTAGTATAGTTATGGAGTTTTTGTCGTACCTCCAACGACAAAAGTTTGTAAATAAATGAGGAAGCTATTGCGGTTGAAGTTGTTAAAAAATTAATTTAAAATTTCATTAAGATAAATATTCATTTCAATTCTCAAATGTTTTACACTAATGAAGTTTTTCAAAGATGGCCTCATGTAGATATATGATCTTCAATACAGAGCACAAGCGTGGGTAGCAGGTCGTATTTTCAATTCTTTTGTTCTCCCTTACATGAGCAAAGCTTTACAACCCACGAAAAAACACAAAATATCTACATTGAAATGGCGACGGTTGATTAAAAGAGTTGTCATAAGGACACATTCTTAATATAAAATAAATCCACTTATGTACCAAATTTCATACCTCCAACTCAATCAGAAGAAGCTGTGGGAGTATGCGAAACCTCAAAAAATCTCTACATAAAAAAAGGCGGGGGATACAGAAAAAAGTCCATATCATCAACCCTAATATCAACTTAACCCATGTAATTTTTTTTATGCCATTGAAGCGATTTAATAAATGTGGTGATTGGTTTCAAAACGGAAACAAACCTATTCAATACTTAATCAATTTTTTATATGAGCATTATAAATGAAAGTAATTGATTATTCAACTGCTACATAAACAAATATCGATTTCACAAAAAAGGGAAAAAAATCACCCAGATTTTAATGAAATTAGTTTGAATATCTACTAGACTTAAATCGTTCTTCACTTGTACTAAGTTTCGGTGAAGAAAACATCATCTTTTTTAATTGAAGTATCAAGACTCAACTATATTATGCTTGTACAGCATTATAATAGTAGCTTTGCATTTATTATATCATAAGTGCTCATCGAAATATTGCTCCGAAAAAAATTGAACCTACTATATATGTGAATTAATTTATCTCAATTTTTGAAGCAAAGAAATTGCTAATTTTCTAGTGTATAATAACAATACTTACTGATGACGCAATCTTCTCTACCAGGTTTGAAATATTCTTCAATTTTGCCAGTGTCTAAATCAGCAACAACTCTATACATTTTATCTTGCCTATTATCATAGGAATCTTCGATTGTCGTTGGAGCAGTGCATTCAAAATCCTTATACCTTGTCACTTTTGTCACCAAACCGTCTTCTTGAAGGTAAGGTGCAAAATTTTGAACTAGGGTTCGTTTATACCAGGTTTTTTTTACTCCTTTGGGATATTTCCTGGCAAGTACTGAAAACAAATTATTGCTCTTCATGGAAAGCAGAAAATGACTATGCTTCTTCTAATGTCGACAAGAACTCGTTTTACTACTTGTCACCAGAAGTTGATTCACCTATTCCAAACATTCAACAAACAGTAGAGTCTGCTAATAGGGTGAGATATAAAACAACAATGTTAATCTTAATCTCATATAAAAAGAACTAGAAGAAGCTGGTACGGAGAAAAATTCCATAAAATATGAAAGAGGTTGGGAAAAAGAAAATTTGCCTTAAATATTTTGATTAGACATATCATGGACACAAAATGCTTGTGCAGGCGTGGATAATGACGACGATGAATGCGTGCGTGTTTGTGAAAAACGCCAATAGATTTTCGGAACAATCTTTTGGTGTTTTACTTTTTCTGCACCTACTTCGATAGTTTATATGGTCTTCATTTTTAGGGTTCCGTAAGTACCTACACGTACCTACGTAAGGAAAAAACGGAAGCCTTATAGGATCACTTTTGTCCGTCCGTCTATCTATCTGTCAAGACTCTTTTTCTCGGGAACGCGTGGAGGTATCAAGCTGGAATTTATATTACTCAGGTCTATTGTCCCTTGGAGCTGTGAAAATCAAACTTCTAAGCCAACGCAATCAAAAGATACTGCCGTTTATGCCGCAAATTTCCGCGAATTGTCGACACTCGCAAGGGAATCAAAAAATCTACTTTCTTTGAACTCAGAATCTTGAAATTTGGTACGAAGCAACGTCTTATAGCACAGATAAAGAAAAAAATTGCGAAAACCGTAAATTTCTAGTCACATCATATAATAAATAATTTTTCGTACGGAACCCTCGATGCGCGAGTCTGACTATAACTTGACCGGTTTTTTTCCCTCAGCAGCAAATACTTTAAGAAAACTGATCAAATATCATTTATTTTCGGGATTAAAATAAAAAATAACCTACGAACAGAATGGAACAAAATGCACTTTCTTGGCTACTCATACTATTCTTTTTCAAGTATTTATTCAATTTTTGAGCACTATGAGAAGCAATTATAAAAATAAAAAGCAATACGCCGATTATTATTTCTGAAATGAAAATTATACTGAAGATTATCTGCTACATTCCCGACAAACTTACTAACGAGCAAGCCTTCTGGGAATACAGGTACGATACAGACTACATTTCCGAGCGAGGCTTCCTAGTATTACATCGTTTAAGCCCATTTATTGAAATAATTTGTGTAGGAAAAGTGAACATATAGTACAATTAAATTATAAATGAATATTATTAACTATATTATCCATACCTTCGTGGGGAATATCTATTTGAGAACTCCAAGACAAAGGCATATCTAGATGTTTCTCCTGATAAATTTTAATCCTCTCAGTTTCCTCTTCTTCGGTTACCACATCAGGTTTATAATTGCGCCATTGAATTGGTTCGCCTACCAAAAGGTGTTCCCAGTTTTTCACATCCTTCAAATTGTAATTCAGCTTGCTCAAATTATCCATACATTCTTGCATGTTCACCTGATCGAATACAATAATGAATAGAATTAAATATTTCATATAAAGTGAACAAGAGACATTTTTCAATAACTGAAAGAGATGGATAGATAACTGTACTTTATTGATGATATAGACAAAATACACATTCATCAAAAGGCAATTGAGCGGAGTCCTTCAGCCCAACAAAAATTGGAAATTATCAAATAATATTCCAAGGGATATGTATTCCGCTAGGAGAAATCTGCTTTCACAAAGTAACATTGAATTATAGAAAATGTCAAGTCATCTCGACTGAAGATCTACATACAGCTGTTTCGATCTTATTAGATCTCTTCAGTGCACATACTCGACCTGGAGGCATATTTACAGATGCTACTGTATTTCGACACCAGAGTGTTGAAATCAGTTAGGTTTTGTAAAACGCTTATATTTACAGATGCTACTGTGCTTCAACACCAGTGTGTTAAAATCAGTTAGGTTTTGTAAAACGCTCATTTTTACAGATGCTACTGCATTTCGACACCAGAGTGCCAAGTCAAATAACTTCTGCACACATAGTCGGGTCGGGTTGACATTTGAAAAAAAAAGTAGCTGCAATTTTATGACTGATTTGAGGGCGTAATATCATAAGTTCTATTATTAAGTCTGGAACATTGTTTATAACAACGTTTTTGTGCAAAAAAAGCGTCTTTTTTCAATTTTTCGATTATATTTCGGAAACTATGGGTTATGGAGAAAAGTGCTTCATAGACCAAATAATTGTCATTGAAAAACCTTCCAAATTAGACCTGCCAAATCAAAATCGGTTAATTTGTTTAAAAGTTATAGCAAATTTAAGGCTAAAAAAGCGTTTTTTTTTAATTATTATAAACAAATAAATAAACATTTTATTGTTGCATCAAGGCCGTATAAGTGTAAGTTTTCATGTACTTGAAAAGTGTGCGCAGGTGAGCGATGTGCTATGAATAGTTGTTGCACAATTCTATTTGTTTATCCCGTTTTTGTAATATGGACCCAATTTCAACCGTTTATTGTGGGAAAAGTTATCAACTTACAGACCTCTAGAAGATCTCATTTCAAAGGTAATAGAGTCTACTTGTAATCGCCAATCACAGAAATTTTTTGCCGAAAACTATTTAAAAATTAACAATAAGCAAATGTTACATTTTGAACCGTTTTTTGCTTATAAATAAATACAATAATTTGCAAAGTATAAGGAATATGTGTTCATCAGTAGTACCATTGGAAAGCTGTTAAAAAAACACACATTTAAAAAAAAATTTCTACGACCTCTAGGAAACAAGATAGCTTTTTTTTTTAAAAATCATTACTCCGTTGTTTATTAACATTTTGAGCAGAAATTTTCACATTTGGTAGGCGACATTTCCAACTTTATGATCCGACATTTTGCATAAACTTTTGTTGTTAATTATTTAGTCCCGAGAGCAATATATCAAGGTAACATTCTCTGCGCTTCACGAGAGCCGAGTGGTGGGGGCGAGAGAAGTGGTGCGCAGCTTCAAAATCGAGCGGACAAAAAAATTCGCATTATCTCGGGTTCTAATTATCGTAGAACCTTCTTATTTTTTTAATCTGGGGTAGCTCGACGAAAAAATGACAATGGCGCAATTTTCATATACCTAAAATGTCTTTAAACTGCGGAAAAAAGGTGTTGCTTAAATAATTCATTGATTTATCGCGGGTTTTTTTGCATTATTAATAATTCTGAAAATTTTCTGTTATGCATGACTACAATATAGTATACGTTAAGTAAAAATATAGCTTCACCACAGCTTAATTAAACTATTAACAAGAATACAGTTTGTGTAAGGAATAATATTTATATACTTTTGACGACCGTACTTCTTATTTGATTTGGTCTGTGATGCTGCGTGAGAAATATGAAGCCGATCATCAAATTTTTTTTTAAATGTGTGTTTTTTTTAACAGCTTTCCAATGGTACTACTGATGAACACATATTCCTCATACTTTGCAAATTATTGTATTTATTTATAAGCAAAAAACGGTTCAAAATGTAACATTTGTTTATTGCTAATTTTTTAATAGTTTTCGGCAAAAAATTTCTGTGATTGGCGATTACAAGTAAACTCTATTACCTTTAAAATGAGACCTCCTAGAGGTCTATAAGTTGATAACTTTTCCCACGATAAACGGTTGAAATTGGGTCCATTTTACAAAAACGGGATAAACAAATAGAATTGTGCAACAACTATTCATAGCACATCGCCCACCTTGCGCACACGTTTTAAGTACATGAAAACTTACACTTTTACGGCCTTAATGAAACAATAAAATGTTCAATTATTTGTTCATAATAATTTTAAAAAAACGCTTTTTTAGCCTTAAATTTGCTATAACTTTTAAACAAATTAACCGATTTTGATTTGGCAGGTCTAATTTGGAAGGTTTTTTAATGGAAATTATTTGGTTTATGAAGCACTTTTCTCCATAACCCATAGTTTCCGAAATATAATCGAAAAAGTGAAAAAAGGCGCTTTTTTTGCACAAAAACATTGTTATAAACAATGTTCCAGACTTGAAAATCGTTGCATTTCATAAAATAGAACTTAATATGATATTACGCCCTCAAATCAGTCATAAAATTGCAGCTACTCTTTTTTATCATTTTTTGATATTTTTCATGTCAGCCCGACCCGACTAAAAGAGCTATGTAACTCGCAAACCCTCGTGCATATCAATACTCGATCCCAGGAGATGAATGATGATGATGAGATTGTTGCCATTAATAACAGTAGGTAATATTTTTCGTATGCATATTTGAAAATAAAAATCAGGGTTGGTGAATTTTTCAATCGAGTATTATGCGAAATAATATTATCTGCATCTACTTATCGCTTAGGACTCTTAGGTGACAATGAACTATGATATTTTCATAGAAGAAAAAACAAGATGACGATTAATTTTTATGATTATGATCATATTCTACTGATAATCGATGTGGGGGTTTTTGGTATTGTATATCACTTTTTTCAATTTAAAATTAATAGCAGCTTCAAACGATTCTCTAAAGAATTGAGAGGGGGAGGATTTGAGCGGTTGGAAATGGCGGCTCGAACGTGATGGACTAGGATTTATTTTCAGAATCTATTCAAAATTGGCTTCTTGAGACATTTGTGATGAAAGGTTTATTAATTTTCCATAAGGATTCGTGAATTCAAAATGGCGGATGAGCTTTGGGGTTTGTGACGTGATTTTGCAGACAGAAATACAAACGCGCGCAAATTGAAGTATTGTGGCACTACGCAAAATAGTTTATATATATATATATATATATATATATATATATATATATATATATATATATATATATATATATCAGGGTCGGCTATTAAAAGGCGGCTCAGCCTCCTCCTCAATAATATTCCGTGTATCACTAATATATTATATTGAATAGTCAGCAATCAGCATATTCATATTAATCAAAATCATATTATTTTATGCACCTACCTTCCTTTAAACCTACATTATATAATGGTATTTACATTTACTGCATTTCATTCATTTCAAGATTTGTGGCAACGCTGCATAGGCTTAGAAAGGTATATTCCCAACGTTCATTATGCCTGCCACAGGAAAGCAAACAACGGTGCGAATACTGTCAATGAATACTTCATTGCAATAGAAAAGCAAAACACATGTAAATGGCAACACCGTTGGATCCTGAGTCTCATACAATGTCGACCAATCACAACTATAGAATTTCGGGTAAAATCGAGTGAATTCGTTGGAAAGCATTAATTTAATCGTAGTGTGATGGTAGTGACTAATGGACGACAACAGCTTGTTTACTTATATTGCTCGTGTATTGTTTTAAAATGAGTTTGGTTACTGAAGTTAATTTCAAAAATTTCAATGGTGACTTAGTGGAATATTTGTTATCCCATAACTTTAGTGCACTAAGTTATGAGGATAAAGTTTTGATGAAAACATTGCGATCTACCCCTGAATTAAACAATTTGGTGCAGCGTAACAGACAACAAAACCGCGGTTTTAATACAAGAAATTATGAGAGACATCCTTGCCTAACCGGATCACTGGTAAAAAATAAATTATTTTGTTGGCAGTGTTTACTTTTTACTAGGGAAAATGTCTCTGTTTGGGACCGCTTAGGATTTGAGGATTTAATTCTATAGTTGAAAGTGAGGAATTTTTCACCGATAAAGTAACTTTAAATACCGCACGCGGATTAATATCCTACTTACAAGATAAGGAATTTATATATTTTTTAAACATCTTTAAATTAATTTTTGAACAAACAGAAATAGTTTTTCAAATTTTCAGATGTAATTTACTCACGAAATCGGCTCAAGTTTCTTTTGGAAAAAATTTCAGAATTTCGTGCAGAAGTTTATTTTGAAAAATTATTTTCTGTATTTCAAACTACTGATGATACGACTCAATTTAGCCCAAAACGAAAGAAATTCAGTTACGCAGATATGGAGCTTCACTATAAGCAAATATTTTATGAAACTTTGGATAATATTAGGGGTCAAATAGAAATAAGGTCCTCTGATTTGAAAGAACTGCATTTCTTCGACTTACTCAATAAAAATTTGTTTACCGGATTTTCGGCTAATTTTCCTGATAACCTTTTGGAAAATTTATGTCAAAAATACACTTTTTTTGATAAGGTGGCCATAAAAAGTGATCTGTGTGTTGTTTATAATGACAATGAAATTTTGGGGCAAAAGGAAAATCATGCGAGGACTATTAAATACCTTTTTGATAATGATTTGAATCAAGATTTACCCCAAGTTTATAAACTCTTATGTCTAATTGTTTCTATCCCTGTGACATCGGCTTCCGTAGAGCGCTCGTTTTCCACTCTTAAAACCCTCCTTTAATCATTAGATCCGTGCCCTTTAGCGTTACACTGGTTCTGCCCAATGTTTTTGCCCAGGTTTCTTATTCGTTTTACTCTTCTAGTCATATCTGTTTTGGACGGTCGTCCAGATTGAATCCTCAATTTTTCTGCCTATATCTAGACTATAGGCTGTATATTGACTGACAGCAATCTCTTTTTATTCTTTTATCAAAGATATTAGATAAACAAAGTTAATTTCTTCAAAGTTAATTTTTTCAAGATTCCTTTTAATTGTGAATAAATCTTTTTTGCAATTTTCAATGGAAATAATTATCTTTCAACATAAAAAATATTCAAGTGGTTATCTTCAAAGCTGGAAGATAGTGACTCAAACTTATTTATTATATTAATATATGATTATATATGATTCCACATCAGATTCATAACTCTAAAATGTAGAAAACGTTAGGTGAATTTGGCTTCAACAACAGTGTGGTGTCGAAATACAGTATCATCTGTAAATATGCGCGTTCTACAAAGGCTAACTGATTTCGACACTCTGGTGTTGAAATACAGTAGGATCTGTAAATATGCGACCCGGAGTGAATTGACATATTTCTTATTGTTCCTCAATTCAAATCCTGACATGGATAACAAACCATAGAGCCCTCTGCTGAAAATATTAGGAACAAACAGTTCCAAATATTTCCCGTCGGGAGAACAAATACTTCCTGACATGAAACTGTCTACTCTACGATTGTGGCGTATGAGATTCCAGAGCATAAAGATTTAGTGTTTAAAACTGTGGACACTCGCACGAGAGGGTGCTCCGTAAAAACTTGTAGCAATATTCACAATATTCAACAATCAATCCAACTAAAATATACTTGTTGACCATAGTCAATTCAATATATCACATAAAGTGAACAAGGAAAATTCGTCAAAAATCGAAAATTATTAAACAATCCTCCAAGGGAGCTGCTTATATTTTATTCCGCTACGCGAAATGTGCATTCGTACGCCACTATCGTGGAGTAGACATTTTCATGTCTAAACAGTGAATTATTGATGGCTCCTAATATTTTTCGCGGAGGTCGCTATGAGTTGTTATCCATATAGGCCAAGCTACAGAGATTTTTTCATGTAAAAAGTGTTAGAAGAAAACCAGCTCCGCCATTGTGTGTAAAATAGTTCCACATGATATAGTGATATGTTTTTCACTCGACTTTATTATTTATGTCTTTGTTATTAACAATTTTATGAAAAATAGACTTATTGTAGAAAATGAAAAAACGAAAAAAATGAGAGGTCGGACGACTCGATCAGACCCTTAGTCTAAGGGAAAATTGGAAAAAACCATCCAAAATGCAGTTTTTTCAAAAGTTCATAACTCGGTTATTTTTTGAGTTGTAGCGTAGATCCTCCGGTTAGTATTATTTATCAATATAAACTTTATTTGTGCGAAGAGCAGGAACTGTCCGATGCATAGTTTTTGATCTGTGGCCATTTGATTATGTTACTATGCAATTTTCCAGCAGACCTGAATGCGACAGGTATGGTCCGATTTCAATTTACTGAAAAGATTTTGAAAGTAGAATTCTCATAGTTCAAAACGTTCATCTTGGTTTTTCATAAAAACGCTGAGAAATATGTTAAAAATAAAGCTGAACATGACAAAAAACGGCCGAGCGCGTGAGAGTATATGAAGAGTGGGGGGTTACAATTATTATCTGACAACGTTTAGAAATTACTGTCACGTTCAAAATGCCGACGCTTTCGAATGTCATACTTCTCCTTGCCTGATGCTCTACCCCCACTCTTCAACTACTCTTACGCGCTCGGCCGTTTTTCGTCATGTTCAGCTTTATTTTTAACATATTTCTCAGCGTTTTTATGGAATACCAAGATGAACGTTTTGAACTATGAGAATTCTACTTTCAAAATCTTTTTAGTAAATTGAAATCGGACCATACCTGTCGCATTCAGGTCTGCTGGAAAATTGCATAGTAACATAATCAAATGGCCACAGATCAAAAACTATGCATCGGACAGTTCCTGCTCTTCGCACAAATAAAGTTTATATCAATAGCTAATACTGGCCGGAGGATCTACGCTACAAATCGAAAAATAACCGAGTTATGAACTTTTGAAAAAACTGCATTTTGGACGGTTTTTTCCAATTTTCCCTTAGACTAAGGGTCTGATCGAGTCGTCCGACCTCTCATTTTTCTCGTCTTTTCATTTTCTACAATAAGTCTATTGACATCATCACGATTACTCTGATAGTTTCAATTTTATAAGCAAAAAACTAAAAAAATTGCGATTTTTTGCATAAAATTGTTAATAACAAAGACATAAATAATAAAGTCGAGTGAAAAACATATCACTATATCATGTGGAACTATTTTACACACAATGGCGGAGCTGGTTTTCTTCTAACACTTTTTGCACCAAATGCTCACTCTAAATCTCTGTAGCTTGGCCTAATGTAGTAGGTATGCCTCGATTTGTATTGGGCAAAAATAAGAAATATGTCAATTAAATCCGAGTCGTGTATGTTGCACTGAAGAGATCTGATAAGATCGAGAAAGTTGTATACAGATCTTGAATCAGGGGAAATTTTATTGTTTTTAATTCACTGTAGCATTGTGAATACAAATTTCGCGTCGCGGAATACAAATAATCAGCTCCTTTGGAGGATTGTTTCATAATCTTATATTATTGAAGAATTTTCCTTGTTCACTTTATTGTGATATATTAAATGGACTGTAACAAGTTTATCTGACATGAATTGATTGTCGAATAAAATTAAAACTTGAAAATGGATCTGCTAACAAATATAGGTATTCGTTAGCAGATCCATTTACCGAAAATTAATTTTTTTATTATTTCAGTACCAACATCCAATTGAAAATTGATCGGAATAATAAGTTCAAGTTGGATACCTTCACTTTTATCAAAAATTCGAACTACTACATTTATTATAGAATTAAACGTAGGTACCTACCTAATCTGAATTTGATTTACTATCGTGATAGATTATTGGATCATTTTGTTTTCACTTTTTCGATTTACATTACGGATAACAGGAAAATGAACTTTAGGACTACAATGAAAAATATTTTTTACGCACAGAAGGTATACGTTTTTGCATTAATTCTTTTTATTTCGAATATTCTTCATAATTTTGAAATTTTGATTGCTCTAGTAAATGCTGAAATATGATGATATTGAGTCCAAATGCTTTCTAGTGTTCATTTTCTCAGGAAATAATATTCTATTCTATTGCACTGTATCAAAAATGAACAGTAAGGTGCGGGGTCGCTTTTTGAGTCCGTTTTGGACCTCATGATATCTGGAGTTGTTCTTGCGGCAGAATAAATCTATCAAAACTTCAGTCAATATTTTAGCATTTTCAAACTTTGGGCAAAGGAGTGATGCGGAGATATATTAGCAAAAATTTTTAATAGCAAGGCAGTGGTAAAATATATGTCAATTAATTCTGAACAACATATCAACCTTCTAGGGCACATGCAGCAGACATTAAAGTTACACTTTCAAATATCAGATAGTACCATATAGTCTAAGATCCCAAGTAAGGTCGACCTTCACTCATCTGCTTGCCAAACGAAATATATATTAAAATTAAGGTAATTTTATTGCGAATGGAGTAGTATAGAGTTGCCTGCAAAAATCCGGTCCAGAATATGGGTTGCCAGGCTTTTAAATTGAAAAAATTAACGAGCAAATAGTACTGGATTCTTGTAAAAATAATCGGGGTGAGCTGGCCTCAATTCCAAAGTTGACGGAATTTTGACAAAATTATTTGGGGATGATAGAGGGTGTCTTTGCTGAGTTTTCGAACACGAGGACCCGGAGCTTTTGACGGTAGGGCGAAAAAACCGCTATTTTTTTCAAGCCGTTACTGGTTTTCTTCCCATATCTCTTAAACCATATGGTTTATGACTACTTGAAAGAGCAGTGGATTTCCTTCAAATGTCATTGATCAACGGTATTTTCGACCCAAAATAAATGAAGTCCAAAAAAAGTAAAATTTTTCGAAATATAAAAAAATACAGGTTTTAAGATAGTAGGTAAAGTTATATTTTCACATATATCTATGTATTTTTATATAGATATAACCCATATTCTGGACCTGATTTTTTCAGGCAACTCTAAACTACTGCATTTGCAATAAAATTACCATAATTTTGATATATATCTCGTTCGGATAGCAGATGAGTGAAGGTCGACCTTACTTGGGATGCCCTTCTAATAGAGCATTTATGATACATTGTTTGAAACCTCGATTGATTCAGCGCCACTATAAAATTAATTTATATTGCTAAAAAAGTTTTAAAAGTTTTAAGACAACGTTTTGTTGAAGCATGTTGGAAATCAACTCCATAGGTTTTTTTGCAAACGTGTGGAGATGTTTCGTAGGCAGGTTCTACATTTTCCGTGAACACTGGTTTTTGCATTTAATGTCATCAATTTTCGATTTCAATAAACAATTTTCAATATAAATATGTTCGATAAATTCATGTTTTTTTCCTGAAAGCGAATCCTAAGATTTCAACTTTCTTCACAAATTTAAAGTTAGTACCAAAAGAGCATTTTTTTAGTGCCATTTGAATTCAACCTGTTTTTGAAATTTTTTCAGAGCTTATTGAAAAAATGTCCAGGTGGAATGTTTTATTTGGAAAACCTTGTATAGTGCATAGTAAAACGATCCCAATAATTTTAATCACAATCAGACGATTTTTAGAGTGAGCACCAGCAGTACAACCACTGCTGGTGCTGGTACAGCTCTCAAATCTTTGAAATCTCATGTTATAAGAATGCAATATAATATAATACAATTCAATTGGCTTAATCTAAATCATGGATGGCCAACCTTTTCAGAGGCCGGGCTAAACTTTTGAAATAAGATTTCCCGCCGGGCCACACAATCAATTTTTTGTTGGTAATTTAAAAGCAAACGAGAAAAATATATTTTATTTGAAAGAAAGGAAAACAGATCAGAAAGAAATATACGTATTTTTTAATTACGCACAAGAAAATTAAACTTTATAATTTTAGTGTGACGTCTGACTTTGTTTGGCAGAACTTAGTTCATTAATGTCGATGTTAACTGAGGTCGTAGCTAGACGCAAACAGTTTTCCAAATTCTCGTCGGTAATGCGGGTTCTCTCTTTGGATTTGATGTGCTTCATATGACTAAAAAGCTGTTCACACACGTGTTTGCGAATAGAGAAATCATAGCCGGATATTTTCCTTGTCCATATGTTTTGTAGAACTCTTCTAAGCCAACCTCATGAAATTTTTCCTTTAACTGTGCATCACAACATATTTCACAACTTTACATTTGTAACGTAACTGGCAATTAATTCACATCTACGGTGAACGGCGTTGCAACTGCAGAAAAAAGTACACGATGTTTTTCAAAATCTCGAAATAGGGTTTGAAATTCGAGCTACAAGTTGAAAATCAAAGAAGCATATTTATCCGCCGACGCCTGTGTAACATCTGGTTGCTCTGACACTACGGAAGTGAGCAAAGTTTTTTTGTGGAAGCTGTTGTTCCCAAAGCCCAAATTTCATTTGAAATGCGGAGATAAGGTCATGCGTGTCATCTATTAAATGATTTTTCCCGTGTAGGCGAGTATTAACGTCATTTAAGTGGCCTGTTATATCGACCAATAATGCAAAGTCGCGAACCCACTCCTTATCTTCAAACTCTGGGATTGTTTTTAACTTGCACTCGCACGAGCTGTATCTTGTATCATTTCGCGTATTCCCAATGCACAACGTGGACGCAAGACGTAGAGAGCGCTTTTTAAACTCCACACAAATATGTCTTTACTTCTGAGTCAAAATATAGAAAATGTTTTTCGGCAGTTTTATGTAAAAAAATTTGACATTTTTGTTCATATGACTCAGGGTCAGCGAGTCGCAAGTTGTCCCTCGGCGGGCCGCGGGTTGGCCACCCTTGATCTAAATTGACATGATGGTTGGCGTCCATGGACTGTAGCTGAAGGGTATACCGAAAAATCGGTAAATGAAAGATTGAAATTTCTCATAAATAAATCAGTCATTAAAAATTAACAATCACAATGTCACAACCAGAAAACATTTTAGTTGGCAAAAATAATGTACCATCGATTTCAGTAATAATTCTACAGAATATTGTAGCTACTAAAGGAGTTCATATTTATAAATTGTAACATAAATATTTCATCTATTGAAAATTAAAAATATAGACGTTTGCTCGTTTATGTTTGAAAATTGAAGTTTCTATTAGATTTTATTTTTCACTTGTATATTATACGTTTATTTCACCTTGGATACGGTTGCTATAAACACACTCATTATGCCCTAGGCCATTATGCCCGTATTTGCGGGCATAATGGATTTAAAACGCCCGCTTATTGTACTAGGAGAAATGAAGCAAATTTCATTGATTAAATACTTCATTAAATACATTCATCCCTCGGCAGTGGCGTAGATAGCTTCTTGCGATGGGGGGGGGGGGATATGACTTCGTGAAAAATTCCATGAGTTTTATGTTTGTTGATAAAAATAATCTTTCATGTAGTACAAAATAAGCAGAAATATTTCAGGCTTAAAATCGACTTGACGAATTCAATATTTATTCCACACTTTCAACTAACGAGAACCGCAGGTGTGGCAGTAAAAATTTTTTTGATGAAACTTGTCAGTTTTGATGAATTTATCAGCTGCTTTGTCAACTTCGTATAAATCATGCTTGAAAAACACCGAAAATCTGTTTAATATATTTTGACTAGTTAAGGAGGTAGCCCAGCGGTGAGGTGTATCGCTTGTAAATAGAGGATTGTGGGTTCGAGTCCCACCTTGCTCTTGTAAACTAGACTGTATTCTCATGATTAGTAAATCTTTCTCCAAGATCCATGATGTAGAAGTCCAGAAATGGATTATACGCCATCGCAAGAAAATTTTTACTAACTTAACTTTTTAACTTCAAAATATTATGGAGTAACTAAATTGACAATCAAAGCCAAAATTCAGTCCTATTTTTCAAAGAGCTCATATTTTGATACCTACTCTGCTTTAAAAAATATTCGAAATATTAAATATAGATTGAAAATCTTCTATGAGCAGAACTCACGCTCCTTGAATGTAAACAGGTATTTAATCGGTTAGTAGGACCAAAAACGTGTTTGAAAGAGCTGCAATGGCTGAAATGGACTATTTTTATGTACGAAGGAAGAAGTCAACCAAACCCTTATCGTACTTCTTCTCTTTCTAAATTCAATACTACCTATACTATTGAACAAAACTGCTTTAGATATAATACTAAGTACACCATTAAACAAAAGCTCGAGCACTTTTGTTTAATAGTAAGTATAGTATACAATACAGAAAGAGAAGTGCGTGGAGATTTTGGTTGACTTCTTCCTTCCGAAATGAAAATTTTCCATTAGAGCCATTTGAATTTTTTAAACAATTTTGTTCATAGTGACCGATTAAACTTACTATTTCAACATTGAATAAAATATGCTCAAAACTACTAGTTAC
This sequence comes from Cynegetis impunctata, assembly GCA_030704885.1. Lineage (NCBI taxonomy): Eukaryota > Metazoa > Arthropoda > Insecta > Coleoptera > Coccinellidae > Cynegetis > Cynegetis impunctata. The sequence continues at coordinate 1,089,786 of JARQZK010004340.1, forward strand.
TTTATAATATTAAAATTATGTCCATTCCTGATTGGTCGGCCTGTCCGAAGCGCGGAAATTATACAATACTCAATTGCATAGCCGTCACGAAAACATATCTAGATTTTTTTTATAATTGCACATACATAATAGCAGAAGAGGTGCTAGTGCTTAGTAAATTTCATGTAAATGTACTTAAATATGTACATAGGTACAGTTCGGTTATAATTATCGTAGGCTCATGGGGGGGATTGATCCCCTTGATCCCCCCCCTATCTACGCCACTGTCCCTCGGGCCAGAGGCCCTCGGGCCGAATGTTTCCCTCCGGGCGTAAGGATCTATATAACGCACTTGATACATAAATAACTATTTTGCCTTGTTTTTGTTTTCAGAGAGGTATAATGAACAGTAAGGTTCATTTTACGTACATAAATTTTTTCCTGTGCTTCCAGGGAAATTATCACGCCCATACGGGAAAAGTCTCTTTTCTGGGCTCGTCATGAAATATTCTATTCCAGAAATGTTGTTTTAAAATAAATCAGAACATAACTTACCCAGTAATTGAGATGGTTCCAAACACTCTCAATGCCGTTGTAAGCGAAAGTATTCAATGGATGCGCCATTCCAGTCGTTGGTTCAATAAAGAAAGGTTCATCTATTTTCCTTCCACCGTTCAATAAGAGTACCCAAGAATGAATTCTTAGACCTTCAAGATCGTCGTCGGGAAAGGCTTCTTCTAGCTAGAAGAAAGAAAACATTCTCTCAGATTTTCAGTATATACAGTATGATATGGGTAGCATTAGAAATTATTCATTTTGCGGATATTCCTTCAGAAAGACGGAAATCATTTGGACTTGAGCGAGGAAAACAATTTTATTTTTATGATCGTTTATTCGAGCAAAAGTTAAAATACTAACAATAATTTGAAATTTAACCAACAGTTCTCCCTTGTTCCTAATGCACGTCTGGAAGCTCTTTCTTGCTTCAACCGTTACGGTAGCTAGTTATATGTTGAAGCAGAAATATTTCTCTTTTTTATTCGAACAAAATGGAAGTGGAACTACTAACAATAATTTAATATCTACCTGCCCTCCTGTTACACATTTTGTTCAAAAAAAATGTTTGCTTCAACAAAATGTGTTACAAGAGAGTAATTAGGTGTTGAATTATTGTTAGTAGTTTAACTTTTATTCAAATAAACGATCTCAAAAAAACATTTAAGTCGGACAAAAAAGAAAAATATTTCTGCATCAACAAATTACTAACTACCCTAACGTTTGAAGTAACAAAAAAAAGTTGTCGGTCGTGTATTAGGATCAAGGGAGGACAGTTCGAGCAAAATTTGTAACTAGAGAGCAGATAGATATTAAATTATTGTTAGTAGTTTAACTTTTGTTCAAATAAACGATCATAAAAATAAAATTGTTTTCTTCACTCAAGTCCAAACGATTTCCGTCTTTCTGAAGGAATATCCGAAATTTAGAAGCAGAATTTTTCTTTATCAATGTGTAATATACCGTTAGAAAGGCCACTAAGAAGAGAAGTTTCTAAAAGAGAGTGAAGCAATTAATTGTTGTTACTTTTTTCAACATTGAATTTTGAAGTTCAATTATTTTCACAAAATCACTAATTTTGTGGAATAAAAAACCTCGTATGTGCCTTCAGTACTGTCAGTTGTAATGTAAACTATTAATTCTTTGAACAAGCATACATTACAGAATATCTATTAAAAAATGGTGCTTGTACAGGTATTAATAAAAAACTTACGAGGGTTTAAAGGCGACATTTTGGGTAATAAGAGAAAAAAATTGAAAAAATTATATCTTTTTTTTGAGTCTTAGAACTCAGGGTCCAGAAGTGAAAAGGTAGCAAATGATCCCAACAATCTCCCAAAGACTTTTGATGGTTCATGTGCCCTGTATATATTATATATATATATATATATATATATATATATATATATATATATATATATATATATATATAATAAATATATATATATATATATATATATAAATATATAAATATATATATATATATATATATATATATATATATATATATATATATATATATATATATATATATATATATATATATATATACTAGCTGACCCGGCAAACGTTGTTCTGCCATATAAATTATTTTTATCCATCTATCTATTCATCTATCTGGCGATGTATATCTAACTATCTATCTATCTAGATAGTAATCTATTTCTCCATCTATCTATCTATCAATCTATCTGACCCGGCGAACGTTGCTTAAATGATGAAAAAATATGTGTTCTTGATAGAAAGATGAAAATTTAGAGTTATATGTATTTTTTAATGCAACATCATAAAAAAATGAAAATAAAAATTTTGTCCAAAAAATTTATAAAAATATTTGTGGTGAACCACCCTAACCACTTTATTATATTATTATAGTGGTAAAAATATATTACGACTTATTCTCAGACCGACTATTGTCATCTTGCAACCCTATTGCGGATCTGTGGATAAAACTTTAAAAAAATGAAAATTGCGATGGAAAAATAGGGTTTGATCGTAGAGGGGTAAAAAATTGAGAGTAATATGAATTTTTTTAAGTCATGAAAAAGTAAAAATAAAAATCTTGCCAGAAAAATTGAAGTTTATAATAAACAAATAAAAAATAGGAGTTGATCGTAGAGGATTGAAAATTTAGGGTCGTATGTATTATTGAATGCTGTATCATAAAAGAAATAGAACAGAAAAATAGATGTTGTCCGATTCTCAGACCTAACCGTAATGCACACAAAATTTCATGAAAATCGGTCTAGCCATTTTGGAGGAGTTTAACAAATAAAAAATGGGGGTTGATCGTAGAGGGGTGAAAATTGAGTGTTTTATGTACTTTTGAATTTACATATCATGAAAAAATAGAACAGAAAATTTTGTCTGAACAATAAAAATTGAGGGGTGGACCGACCACCCCTCGGCCCACCTTCAACATTCAGGGGAATGAAAAATAGATGTTGTCCGATTCTCAGACCTAACCTATATGCACACAAAATTTCATGGGAATCGGTCTAGCCATTTCGGAGGAGTTTAACAAATAAAAAATAGGGGTTGATCGTAGAGGGGTGAAAATTTAGGGTTATATGTATTTTTGAATTTATATATCATGAAAAAATAGAACAGAAAATTCAGTCTGAAAAATAAAAATAAAAATTAAGGGGTGTGGAGGGGTCGAGCCTCAACATTCAGGGGGATGAAAAGTAGATTTTCTCTGACTCTCAGACCTAGCCGATATGCACACAAAATTTCATGAAAATCGGTCGAGCCATTTCGAAGGAATTCAACAAATAAAAAATAGGGGTTGATCGTAGAAGGGTAAAAATTTAGGGTTGTATGTATTTTTTAATGCTGCATCATAAAAAAAATAGAAAAAAAAAATTTGTCTGAAAAATAAAAATACAAAATTAATAACCCTCCACATTCATAGGGATGAAAAATAGATGTTAGCCGATTCTCAGACCTACCCGATATGCACACAAAATTTCATGAGAATCGGTCGAGCCATTTCGGAGGAGTTTAACTTCTAACACCGTGACACGAGAATTTTATATATTAGATATATATACATACATATATATATATATATATATATATATATATATATATATATATATATATATATATATATATATATATATATTCGAATTGTTGTTGCCTGTGAACTATTTCTAATCTCTTGATAATTATTAGCAATAACAGGCTTGTTGAATCTCAAAAAACTCGATTTTATTAAAAAGTTGACGTTTCGCCACGACATTCGTGGCTTTAAAACTGTTCATTTTAGATAAACAAGGTGACAATTTTATTATAAATTATATAAGAAATTCAAAAATCAAAAGATAAACATGGTATTCTATTTGAAATAACAAAGTTGATATTAAAGCCACGAATGTCGTGGCGAAACGTCAACTTTTCAATAAAATCTAGAGTTTTTTGAGATTCAACAAGCCTGTTATTGCTAATAATTATCAAGAGATTATATATATATATATATATATATATATATATATATATATATATATATATATATATATATATATATATATATATATAATATATATATATATATATATATATATATAATATATATATATATATATATATATAAATACAGGGAGACCCAGAGCTACGTTATCTGTCCATAATTTTTTTGTCATTGAAGATATCGATAAGAAATTTTCAGAGCAAATATGATTTGACTAAGTCTATTCTTCAGAATTATTTTGAAGAAAATTGCACTTCCGGTTTTGCCGGAAGTGATATCAACTTTGTTATTTCAAATAGAATACCATGTTTATCTTTTGATTTTCGAATTTCTTATATAATTTATAATAAAATTGTCACCTTGTTTACCTAAAATGAACAGTTTTCGAGTTATTAATTTTTTTCGTAAAATTTTGACGGTTGCATCAACAAAAATAAGCTATAACTTCTTTGTTAGTAAGTCTATTGGTATGCGGTTCAGATTTTCGAAACCTTGAAACATTGTTTCATTTATTTCTTGTCAAAATTTTCCATATCTCTAACTAATTACTTGACAAAATCTAGGGTGAAGTTGGCAAATTTAAAACCTTAATAACTTTCTTATTTCTAATGAAATGCTATGTATATGTTTGCATTGTTAAATTTGCTATTAAATTACCTTTCGATTTGTATAACCATTCCCTATAGGTACCTAAAGTTAATAATTACAAAGATATTTCACAATTCTGTAATAATTTATATATCAATACCTATACCTGAGAAATCGTCTAGCGAGTTATTTTGACGTATCCATGGATACCAATAACAAAAATTATTTGAAATCTAATTGTGCCACCTTTTCTAGTATTTGTTCAGTTAAAATGGATTTTACGCGACAAGAAATGATAAATATGTTTTATGTTCTGCTAGCTAGTAGAATTTATCATCAAAAATATTCTGATTCAACTACGTTTTGTTCTTCTGTTATTAATAATCATTGATTTCTGTCTGCCTAACGTTGAAGTGTATTATTTGGAGTAACTGTGAATGTACTCCTCTTGATCAAAATGATAATGTCAAACTTGACATTGAAATTTGATATTAGTCTACAAAAACATATGTTGTTTATAAACAACAATAATTATTGAATATAAATCGACGTCTTAGAATTACTATTTTTTCAATATTTTTTTGGATATCAGCACTAGGTGCTACAAACCTAATGAACAGAAGAGGTGACATAATTAAATTTTAAACAATTTTTGTAATAGATATCCATGGATACGTCAAAATAACTCGCTACTCGATTTCTCAGGTATATTGATATATAAATTATTACAAAATTGTAATTTGTAAAGGTAATTTAATAGCAAATTTAATAATGCAAAAATATACATAGCATTCCATTAGAAATAAGAAAGTTATTTAGGTTTAAAATTTGCCAACTTCACCCTAGATTTATCAAGTGATTAGTTAGAAATATCAAAAATTTTGACAGGGAATAAATAAAAAAATGTTTCAAGATTACAAAAATCCAAACCGCATACCAATAGATCTACTAACGAAGAAGTTATAAACCTATTTTTGTCAAAACTGTCAAAATTTTACGAAAAAAATTAATAACTCTAAAACTGTTCATTTTAGGTATGAAGAATGGTATGATAATTTCATCATAAATTACATAAGAAATTCGAAGATCAAAATATATACAGGCTATTCCATTTGAAATAACAAAGTTGATATCACTTCTGGCAAAACCGAAAGTGCAATTTTCTTCAAAATAATTTTTAAAAATAGACTTAGTCATATCATATTTGCTCTGAAAATTTCATACCGATATCTTCAACGACAAAAAACGTATGGACCGATTAGGTAGCTCTGGGTCACCCTGTATATATATATATATATATATATATATATATATATATATATATATATATATATATATATATATATATATATATATATTTTTGTAATTTTTTTTTAATATAGGTACATTTGTTTGACGTTTCGACTGCTCTACCAATAGAGATTTCAGTTGACTCACTTTCATTTTTTCCAACTCCTCTTCTTTCTTTTTTCGTTGTTCTTCTATTTCCTTTTCAATCACGCGCTGTTCCATCATCATTTGGAATTTACTCCGCAAGTCTCTGCTCGGTTTTAGGGTATACTTATGAGAAGCTTGCTCATCCTGTTTCTGTTCAGTTACTTCGCTTTGCTCCGCAAAAGGTGAATCGATTCGAATCATGATGTTTTTCGTAACGTCTTCAATAGCGTATCCAGACACCACGTAGGCATCGTAGCCCAAACCTAACAGAAGTGAACAAAGGGCTGTTGACAATTCGAAGCAATTGCCAGATTGTCGACAAACAATGGTGTGGGGACAGCACAGTCGATTCGGCTGAAAATAAGAAAAATTAGGCAAATCATTTTCGTTTTACGTCAAAATAAACTGTCGTCACATTCACCAGTTGAATACAATGAAAAAAGTACTAGTCATCAGCAGAGCTTGTATGTAACCCTCATTTTTTTTCTTTTTTGCATACAAACTCTTAACCTCATTAATTAATTTGGAGATACCGAAGAGATGCACAAAGCTTGAATACCTGCAAAATCGCATGAAGCTTTTACATAAAAATTGCAAGGGCGTGAAATAGTTATTTATGTACCCAGTGCGTTCTATAGATCCTAACGCCCGGAGGGTAACATTCGGCCCGAGGGCCTCTGGCCCGAGGGACGAATATGGCCCGATGGGCGTTAGGATCTAGTAACGCACGTGGTGCATACAAGATTTTATTTTTCACGAAAAAATTATTTTATTATAATGAAAAATCGATTTTAAAATCGGTTCATTGCTCCTATACTTTCCATTTTCCTTCTCATAGTAGGCATGCCATTTGTTGATATTTTGACGTTTGTGAATATTTTTGTCATCATATTTAGTGAATATCACTGCTGCTTTCTTTGTGTAGTCTTATAGAAATAATGGATATGAAAATATATGTGTGTGTGTGTAGTAAGCAAATGCTATATACGATAGTAATAATACAAGAATTCAACAAAATGTTAAAACAGTTTGCTTCAATTATTGGATATTAGCACTTCCCAATAAACTTTAAAACAAGAGAAGTATAAACAGAGGATAGTCATATGTTAAGCTCGGTGACGTTACAAAACCACGTGACTGCAACCACACACGCTGTGCTGTATGAAAAATTACAAAACTTTCTTAACATAAAGCAAACCAAGCACACGCTCGATGACGTAGTCGATGTCATTGTAGACAAAAGAAGTTTTATTTGACATTTAAATGTCAAAGGCTCATTTCAATGTAATTAATAAGGTAATGTTTCTGAGCCTCCAAATTTGACTCCTTTTAGGGAATTTGGATTTTTAATAATTTTAGATGTAATTATTTCATGAAACAAAATTTAAAAAAATGGTGAAGATGCTCATTGTACGCATAGTACAAAAGCGCAACTTAAAGGGGAGATTTCGCTGTAGAGATGCGCCATGATCGAAAATTCTTAAAAACGCTTGAAATTACAATATAAAATGTGCGGCGATGAGAGAAATCAATTGAAACTTCCAGTGTGCACTATATTAACTCAATCCACGTAACAAATTTGAACCCTCTAACTCAAGCTACAGAAGCTGTGGAAGAGCCCAAAATTTCCAAAAACAACCAAAAATACCCGGTTTCCCCCTTAGAGTTTTTAATTTTGTTTCTCTAACCACCGCCATTTCAATGTAGAGATTTCTAATTGAGTTAGAGTTCTGAAAATTTATTCAGTGGATGTGAAATAAGTAGGAACATTTTGGAGAAATAAAATCTTTACCTCAACTGCCTCAACTTTCTTCTATTTTTGTGGTTTCGACTGTTTTGCTTACCTCCGCTGCTCCTACTATTTAGTTAGATGGTTAAAAATTTGTAAGTGAATTGAGTTTATACGTCTGTGCCTTTTGGTGGTTTCAAATATTTTTACTAACCTCCGCTATTTTCATGTAGGGATTTCATGTCTTTTTAATGGGTTTCGAGGTTTTGACAACATCACATCCCACCTGAATTGACTTAGAGTGTTGAGGGAAACACTGAATAATCGAATAATTATTCCATTAAACGAATAGAATAATTTCATTTTTTGTTTCACCTCGATATACACGAAGCAATTTGAAAGTTATGCAACGCAAAAGGCAGCAGTGCATATAGTTGCGTACATTACGATATCTAGGAGTCAATTACGTCTAGCAAACTCTGCGAATGAATCCTGCGAATTTCTGTCTTTCATTCATACCATGGAAATATATAGGTATATATAGATATATAATATAATATATATATATATATATATATATATATATATATATATATATATATATATATATATATATATATATATATATATATATATATATATATATATACATGATGGCCCACCACATTCGCCTCGGTGTTTCTGTGAGAAATGAAGAGAGTGGGATTATTTTGAAATATACAGGGTGACCCAATAAAAAGATACATATCAAAGTTATATTTTTTCTTTTGGAGCACCCTCTATTTTTTTATATTTTTAGATACTATAGACCAAATAAAGGTAAGTTACTGTTATATTTCCTATACCTAAAACTACCCGCTGCTGAGAAATTTTGGGAAATAAAAAAATACGGACCATAATTTAAAAATTGTTTACACCCTGTAACATTTAACGAGCTGCTTGTAGCTGAATTTACTGCTTAGCTGAAAGGTTAAAGTTAACTAGCACATAAAAGTTTTATTTCAATATTGTACAGAGTCGTGAAAAAAATTGCATCTAAGTTTGGGCACATTTTTATTGAATAACTTCTTAAGTTAAATGGAGCATCCTGTATTTAATGGCATATTCTGAAGCAGAAATAGATTCCCTTTAAAACTATATCAGGGTTCCCTATACCTATCTCTCATGCTTTTTACGCAAAAGACGTTTTTAAATTCTATTTATGAGTAATTTCTTTATCTTAAAAGTGGAACATCCCGTATTGTAATGAAAAGCTGAAAAGATTTTTGAACTCATTTTATTCAAAAATTAAAAAGGTTAATGGTAAAAGAATTATTATTTAAACAAATGCTCAAAGAGGTGCCCATTATTCTCGATGATGCCTAAGCGAACACTTTCTTGAAATGAGTGCTGAACTCTTACATGTTTTGCGGTATGGAACGAAACGCTCTTCATATTCGTACTTTCAAATCCTGAGGTGTCGTTGGCAGTGTATTGTTATCAATATATTTGATATATCCCCATAAAAAAAAGCGGTACTTTTTAGTTCCGGAGACCTGGCTGGCCAGTTCTGTGGACGTCCTCGTCCTTTCCATCTATTTGGATATTGTCGATCTAACTCGTTTCTAGCACGTCTATTAAATTGCGCAGGTGAACCATCTAGCTCCATCCACATCCGTTCAAAATCATATCAATTCGTTCTAGCCGAGGGTAAATTCTCATTTTAACTAATTAAAATGTAACAATCTATCAATTATTTATTCTTTCAAAACAATAACTAACGTCATCTAGGCCAAAGCCTACTATTATTGAAAAAAATAGTAGTATAGTTAAAAGAAATCGTAACTTTGGTAATATTGAAATGTAATTTTTATTGACCCAATGGTAATATTATTTTGGGATTTCACGATGAAATCTAATACATTTACTAACAAATAGGGCAATTCAACATATTTCGTCTCAATAACTAAGACAAGTGACCCTGATTCAAGAATGTTTCAAAAGTTCAGAAATGGCAAGAAATTTGAGTTTATACTTGTGCCTGCATTTTGCTTGAGATCCACCGTATTTGCAAAAATTTAAACTCGTGCTTTTAGCAAATCTACGTGTTCCTTAATAAAAAGATTTCAAAAATGCTTTTTAATTACAATACAGGCTGTTTCATTTTTGGGAAAAAGAAATTACTCATAAGTAGAATATAAAAACGTATTTTGCGTGAAAATCATGAGAGATAGGTATATGGAACCCTGATATAGTTTTAAAGGGAATCTAATTCTGCGTCAAAATATGCCATTAAATACAGGATGTTCCATTTAACTTAAGTTGTTCAATAAAAAATGTGCCCAAACTTTGATGCAAATTTTTTCACGACTGTACAATATTGAAATAAAACTTTTATGTGGTAGTTAATCTTAACCTTTCAGCTAAGCAGTAAATTTAGCTACAAGCAGCTCGTTATATGTTACAGGGTGTAAACAATTTTTAAATTATGGTATATATATATATATATATATATATATATATATATATATATATATATATAAATCTTTTTGATCATTATTAGCAATAACAGTCCAGGTGTATCTCAAAAAACTCGATTTTATTAAAAAGTTGACGTTTCGCCACGACATTCGTAGCTTTAACAAAACTTTTTAAAAGGTTAAAAATAGTTCACAGGCAACAACAATTCAAATAAATATTATATATATATGTATATATATATATATATATATGTATATATATATATATTTATATATATATATATATATATAAATATATATATATATATATATATATATTTATATATATATATATATATATATATATATATATACCTATATGAATCCAAAGCGTAAGTTACTATGCTTCGAGACTAAAGAAGCCCGTGCACGATACTAGGCAGCCTAGCTGCCTCACCCATACTGCTGCAACCAAAATATTGAGCAGCCAGTTATAAAAGCCGATCTACGACTTTCGATTTCACGAATAAATTTCTCCCTACGGAAAGTAATTTTGTAAAAATTTTTCGATGCAAAAAATACGTCTGGCTGCTAAAAGTGCGCGGAGACTGACGCCAGCCACATATATTCGATTTGACATACTGACTGGGGCTGACGTGCAAAGAAGGAACCCGCGCACTAGTCAGCCTGGCTGATCCAGCCAGAAGCATGTGTAGGCGATTGTATGTCGAATATATGTTTCTGCAACTGCAACTAGTCTCCGCGTAGCCAGACGTATGACTACTCAACTGAACGTAGATCGGCTGCTCTAACTGTCTGATCAATATTTTGACTGCTGCAGCTTGACAGGAGCATCCTGGCTGCGCAGTGTGCGTTCTAATAGCTGCCGCAGCCAGGAATAAATTCGTGGTCGCCTAGTGCGCGGACTCCCCCATATGCCGTCATATGTTTTACTCGCTGCCGTATCAAGCTAGTTAGTCGAGTACTTAGCCTACGCTGACTATTATTTGGGAGGTCTCGGGTTCAAACTCCGGGGCCGACTGGTCGGCCTGGAGGTTTTTTCAGAGGTTTCCTCATGGTAATATAAGTCACTACTTGTAAACTTATAAGGCGAATGCTGGGCCAGTATTAATCCTATGAACCCTACCCACACTTCCTATGTTCCATAAATATCCCGTCTCGCCTATCCTTAATGCACTTATACATACAAGTGTATCCTCTGATCTGGCTGAAGGAGTTAATCCCAAATTCAAGCTGCCTGCCTCCCTGACACATACTTCAGGGAGGAATGAAACACGTTTGTTTCCTTTTTTTTTGCTGCCGCAGCCTGGCTAGAGGAACCAGGCCAGTCTCCTGCGCGAGCTGCCTAATATAGGTGGAGAGATACAACCAACGAAAATTTCAGGATCATTAGTTTTTGATGATAATTGATACATTGCCAATGGCTGTTTCTCATTTTAAAATATATTGTCAGAACAATTGAGCGAAGTTACATTACTCATTTCTTAACTGGTTACAATATATAATAATAATAATAACTTTATTCAGAAGATCAAATGAGTTTACAAGATTAAATGAGTTCACAAACAGTATACAATGTGAATAAAGTTGATTTGGCGATAAGTGTTTTTGCACTTGTTTCGCAGAATACAATACAGTAACAATAAGTAAAATTACATCAGCAAGATAAATAAACAGAAATGAACATTGATAATATGTAAAATTATGACGACACAATGGGAGTAAAAAATTATTAACCCTTTGACAGAAATCTATCAATAAAAATATAAACAATAAAAGCATCAAAACAAGCATGCTACTAAGTTGTCGTACTAAACAAGTGAAGAACACTTGTTTCGGGACATAAAATCTGATATAAAACAGAAACCAACCAATTCATCTAAACTAAAACACCTATAAACATAATCATGCACATTCTCACACTTCATGTAATATAACATAATCGGATTCACAGTCATCTTTGGTTAGTTTATATATTCAACATACTATCTATTTAGTCTTTTCAACTATATTCGTGGGAATTTCTCTTCCTAGTTCCAGGATATATGATTTCAGTGTTTTCCTGTATCTGTATAGATTTGTTATATCTCTGATATGCTGTGGGATGGTGTTATACAGCTTCGGAGCCAGAAAAGAATATGATCGTTTCCCGATTGCCTTCTGCATCAGTGGTACAAGCTGTGATTGCTTTTGGCGAGTATCATATGAGTGACTCGGATAGGAGAATTTTTTCAACCTGTGATATCTCTCAACAGCTCTCAGGTAGTATAGCTGACGAATGTCTAACACCTCAGCTTCCAGGAATAATAGGTCGGACGAAAATTATCTTTTTTTTATAAATTATTTTGAGGAGATTTTTGTAGTATATACAATAGTACGTTTATTCAAGAGTAGTATGTACTAACTGGAATTAACGATATTGGATTTCCTAAATTTTGGGACCAGCATAGTTTACCCCTTGTTCTTTTCAGACAGTAAGATTATCATCAGAAAATAGTACGAGAAATTCAGTCAACCCATATGAATAATAAATAAAATGAAAAATAGACTAAATCAAATGAAATGCTTCCAGCAAATCAATCACCAATAAAATAACAATCCCCCACTCGTATATTAAACTCAGGCAGAGGAGCTCTTCCTGTTATTGACCTACCACAACTATGACGAATATAAAGCGATAGCAGACACACAAACATCCACACTCACAAGAATTTATCGATCTCTATATGCACTATATTATCTTCGGAATGTTCCTAAGGAATCATACACTACAGGATATCATATATACATTCAAAACATTCAAAATAATTTTTCCAAAGAACCTTTTCGAACCAGAATAAACACTTGAATGCACAATAACAACGAATCGTTCTCTACAAAATAGTATAATTTCTAATTCGCGTCAAGATTTTCAAGTCCTATACACTTTTTAGACAGGCTTGGCAAAAATTCTATACCTTCAATAAAATATTTATTTTTAGACAATTTTGGCGAAGACATATTTTTGATAAAACCTCAAGCAAAGGCTACTATTTGCAAAGTTTGAATTAATTTGTTTTTTAGGTTGATTTTCTTGTGATTATGTTCAGCTTCAGCGAAGTTGACTACATTCAAACAGACTATTTGATATCTCTCATTATACAAATAAATCTTGGAAAATATTGAATCAAATGAAAAAACAAAAGTATTTACGATGACAAAATTACTGTCGTTAAATTCACTATCTCTATTAAAATTATTATAAAAATGTTATAACTTAGGCTTTTCTATATTGATAAATAGTGAAATTAGACAGTAAACTGCTGCTGGATAAGAACTTATACCTATTTTCTACGAAACGGGCACCACATCAGTTTATATTCTGAATATTATATCTCAATAAACTCATTTAGTGATAAGTTCATGCTCAAATATTATACTATATTAATTTCAAAAATTGGGAAACAATCAGATCACGAAAACTAAATTAATTTTTGTCTTTACATAATGACAAGATATTTTCTTGAGGTTGCAGAAATTAATTTTTTTGCACTGTTTTTATAATCTTCATAGTTTATTAGCTTTATAATAAATAGTAATATTAAATTTTATGGGTACGAAACTAATGAATGCATTTTTATTACTCCTTTCTTTTCCAAACACATAATTGTGTAAAAATGTGCTTTCACAAGTATCTACATGTATGATAGCTTTATTTTATTTCAATGCCATTACGGCTACTAACCTTACTAACCCAGAGTCAAAGAGAATGAATAACCACATATGCTTTTATTGCCTGGTGAAATCTGTTCCGTGATCTATTTATATCTGGATTCAATAGTTTCAGTTATTGGACAAGTTTCGAACCAATTTTATTATTTCCAATACGTAGATTTGGAAATCGATGTTGAGGAGTTTACATTGTTTTTATACATTATTAATCATGTATTCATTTATTTAACTATTGTGTAAATTTTTAGTTGTATTTTCCACGAAAATAATTCGATTCCACTGAATATATATATATATATATATATATATATATATATATATATATATATATATATATATATATATATATATATATATATATATATATATATATATATGTATATCAGTGACGGCTCGTGAGGTTTTGGTTTGAGGAGGTTACAAGAGGTTTTAAAAAATACACCATAGGCGAAAATTTTTAGGATTTCAAGGTCAACCGCCTTATAATTTAAAGAAAATCAAAGTAAAACAAGCACCCTAAGCTATTAATTTGTTTTCACTTTCGAGTGTCTACCTAGAGACCTACAACTCCTATTTACAATATTCACAAAAACTCTTCTCAGCCAATTAGTCAATTCATCTATTCTTCAAATTTTTTCTTTCACAAAATAGGTACCTACCTACCTACTTAACGAATTTGTTAATAGCTAGTGAGAACAAATAAAAAGTTATTATATATTTTTGAAGATTAGCGGGATTCTGCGATCTTTAACGTTAGCAAAATGATCTATAATATCCTCATAAAATTTTTTGTCTTTCGCCAAAAGTTTTACCAATTCCTTTTCAATAGACAACAAACTAATATTTTTCAAACGATCCTGGCTCATTGAATTTCCTAAATAAGTTTTAATTCTCTTAAGAGTGGAAAACGAGCGCTCTACAGAAGCCGATGTCACCGGGATAGAAACAATTAGACATAAGAGTTTATAAACTTGGGCTAAATCTTGATTCAAATCATTATCAAAAAGGTATTGAATAGTCCTCACATGATTTTCATTTTGCCCCAAAATTTCATTTATTATTTCATTCATTATAAACAACACACAGTTCACTTTTTATGGTCACCTTATCAAAAAAAGTGTATTTTTGACATAAATTTTCCAAAAGGTTATCTGAAAAATTAGCCGAAAATCCGGTAAACAAATTTTTATTGAGTAAGTCGAAGAAAAGCAGTTCTTTCAAATCAGAGAACCTTATTTCTATTTGACCCCTAATAGTATCCAAAATTTCATAAAATATTTGCTTA
>JARQZK010004340.1:1110000-1142500 GCA_030704885.1 Cynegetis impunctata
ATGCGCCGAGGGGCTTTATCATTCCTAGTGCTACGCAGTAGGGTGTCCTTCATTTTTTTAATTTAGTTTTTATACTTCTCAAGGTTTATCACATCTCCACAGCGTCTGCAGATTGAGTGAGAGAGTTGAAATTTGCTCCTTGGATTGAGGCTATATTATAAAAGTATTCTTTAGGGGCTTCAACTGTTCTTCAACCACCGCTATTTTAAAGTAGAGAGTCAATGTTTTTTTCTGCTCGCCTCCACAGTATCTCCAGAACTATTCAGAGCATTGAAAGTGTGTACGTGAATTGAATTGATGTTTGGGAACTGCCTTTTGATGGTTTCGACTAGCCCTATGATAAATCACTAGACGTATAGATCATTTTAGGATGACGTCACAACTGTCAAAACAAATCCGCCATGTTCACTTGGTGGGCAGACAAACTTTTCGGCCTATGCTTACAGTGTAAAAGTCGTTACGGAGTTTGCAATATATTATTAAAATGCCAATGTTTTGTTGTGTTGTTAAGTGTTCAATAAGATCGGAAAGAGTACAAGTTCGATTCTTCACGATTCCCACCGCGCTGAAAAACCGTGGAGACTATTTAAATGCCTTGTCAAAACAACGACGTGACTTATAGGTTAGGGCTTTAAAAAGGGGTCTTTTGAGCGAAAGTATGCTGAGAAATGCTAGAATTTGTTCAAGACATTTCCTATTGGGTGAGTATTTTGATTATAATTGAGTTTGGTTCCTTGATTTTTCAAAATAATATCCTAAGAAAAGGTACAAAAAAAACAACAAAAAAATGATGCCAAAAGCTAAATTCAAGTAATGCTCTTATATATTTAGGACAACCAGCCCTACTAGAGAATAAGAATAACCCAGATTGGGTACCCACTCAAAACGTGGGATACTTATATAGTTGGTGAAAAAAAAGATGTACAGTCCCCGAATCGACACGAAAGAAGTACAGTGAGGTCAGATGAACGATTCAAAAAGATTAGTAAGTGGTTCTTTATGTTCATGATCAAATATGTAACACATATTCTTGTTTCAGGATTTATCACAATAAGCGTGCCAAAGATTGAAATAGTTAATCAATTGTTTAGAGTAAGGTGACTTCTAATTTATGATCACTTTGTATTTTCTTGGAGATAGTAAAACTATTTAAAAACAGATATTGCTTATTTTCAACCCTATGTAATGTTGTTGACAAATTAAAAACAGTTAATGTTAAATTATTTATTTATTCTTGACAACAAACTAAATTATTTAATCAAGTCAATGGATTTCGTAGAAGGTACAGGCCACTGTGCAAGCCTTTGTGTGCAGGAAACAGATTCATTTCAAACTTCCCCCAAACCTGCCATACATGTGCAATGTTCACTGGAAACAACCCCATCTGATAACAGGATTAGCCAAACCTTGCTTTTTGAGAAAGTCTAATCTGTAACAATGAGAAAGTTATTGATAAAAAAATATAATAGTGAAATATAACATTTAGAAATTATAAAATTGTTTGCTATGCCTACCTTTCCAACAACAATGTAGGCAATATCATTCATTTGTCAAGCCAAAACATCTTGCACATACCCAGACTCATAATATTTGTAGGCCAATAAAGATTTGTAGGTTTTAAACTACTGTTCAGTGTAGAAGCTATGACTAAGGATTATATAATTTACCAAATCCATCAAAGATACTGAAGGGATTACTTTCAGATCCTTGGACAACTCACTTCTCCAAATGAATATGGGTCTATATCGTCTATTATCTCCAATTTCTTGTCGTAGCGGGCTTTCACATCATCGGTAAGAGTTGAATAATATTAACTACGAGACATAACTCAAGAATTTGTTGAATTTTCACTCTGAAATACTATAAAATTCAAAAAAACCAAACAAATGCATCTATCAATAAAGAGTATCAAATGACAGTAATGACACAATAAAGTTAGTCTGCCCACCAAGTGAACATAGAGGACCTGTCAAAGTCACGTGACCTAAAATGGTCTATTGTTAACAATATATTATATAATAATAAATAATTTCTGTTTATTCCTGCTCATTCACTGTCGAGATTTCAAACACTGAATAAAATTTTTCAAATTCTCTTGGGACAATGTTTTCCAACAGAATCGCCAAAAATCATACGTAATACCCAAAAAAACTCTTCTCTTCCATCAAATATATATTTTCAATCACAATATAACTGCATTTTTCAATTATATTGTTACTTATGATCAGAAAAAAATATATCGAGCATTCATTTAAGGTTCTTAGGAACAGAACAATTTTCAAATTGTGATTTCATCTCATTTACATTCTTTCATTAATTACAAGTCACATAACAGGATATTTTATTTCTCTGACTAGATCTAGAATTTCATGCTGATTCTGAACGCCAAATTAGTTTTAAAATATTTCATTATCTTTGACATAGTATGAACATCACAACACATCCATCAGTTTTCCGTGAATCGAACTCATATCTCTTCCTCAATAAGTAGCAGCTAAACGCCTATATTTTCAAGAGAAGAAAAGAACGAATATTTGAGGTTAATATGTCATCCAAACACGTTACTCAGCGTAAATCGACAACATGTTATTTACTATTAGAAATAAACTCTGCATCCCATAACGCAAAATAGCTACTTTCAATAGAATGATTTATAGATTAATGAATTTTATAGAGAGATTCTAAGGATTTGCATACCTCCACAACTCATCCAGATTGAGTTATAGGGTTGCAATTTTGATCGTGAATTGTGCTGATGTGCTTATCTCCACAAACCTTCCAAATTGACTTAGTGTGTCGAAAATTGGTATGGTTAAAATACTACCTGAATGTTGGAGGTCTACTGCTTACAGTCAATAAATAAAGGTTCACAAGAAAACCTCCAGAAAACATCTAAGGACTATGTATACTTTCGAAATTTGCTAAATGATTAAGTAGTCACCTCTGTTAAATTTGTATGCCAGTTAGTGACCTGTAATGGAGTTCCAAGAATACCTATGGGTACTCAGTTTATCAAACCGTTGAATAACATGCTTATGTTCTTACTAGTTAACGCGGCTCAATTGTCCATAATAAATATTAGCGAAAATATAGATCTGCCTACGAACCCCGATTCGTGTAATGCATATGGTAGCTCCCTATTCACGTCCGAATTGCGACCGGGTGATCGCCGGTTCTTTGGCCGGCGTAGATTTGCAACCTGTCATCCAGTCGTCTGTTTAGCAGGAGACCAGCTGAAACTGGGCTCACTCGATGCGATCGAGCTGACTACAATAGCGTAATTACCTCGCAAATCATAGCAACTTCGAAATTTTGAAAGCATACTTCTAGAGATCCGCTTGGCGGATCGGAAAGGCCACAGCCTACGCTCTTAATTCAATCTTCATTTCGGCATCCCTATTAGGACTTTTCTGGGGATTTTTCTTCGAAACACTCTTCCTGAAATTTTGGTAAAATGAGACCTTCAGACGACACCACGAAAGTAAAAAATGGCAAACCTGTAATACGTTTAGTGATGTATATGAATACTTCGTTAAGAAATGTATTTATGAGTGTCTGAAGATGGTCTGGTAGAAGTGAAATTTATTGTTATTATCATTTATTTGAATAAGGGCGGAGGATAAAGTCCTATAATTGCCCCTTATTAACACAATAAGAATGACGAATACTTATAGTAAAAATGAAAAACTACGTTATAAGGAGAATACAAAAAAACCAAAAAACAATGATCGACTAAAAAGACAAATGTCAATCGTATTTTTAAACTGCTTTACAGTCAATGAATCGATTGCAACTTGAGACAGACTGTTCCTTCCATACATCAAAAATTCTGTTACTAAGGAAGTGCTGTCTGGTTCGGATATGGAAAGTATCTTTCTTTTGCTTCAGAGGATGGCCATGCAGTAGACTATCGGGGTTGAGTGTGAACATTGACTGTAGGTCAGCATAGTTAGATTTTATGATCCTCAACGTCCCCTCGCACCCGACGTTCTTGAAATGTGGTCAGATTTGCCATCGCCATCCGATCATAACAGGACCTCTTACGACCAAATGAGAGTCTGGTAGCACGTGGTTGAATTTTTTTAAAGCATATCTTGCTCGCGAATTAGATCTGGAGACGATACGGGACCGGCATATTCCAAGATAGGTCGAATAACTTGCGACATATTGTAATAAAATTTGGTGTAAATCTGAACTTTTATTTCAGTTTCAATTGAAATGGATTCAGATCAAGTAACGATTACCAAAACTTTTTCACTTTTTCTTTGCTAGGAAGGCACAAACAAAATTACTTGCATCAAAAACTATCGACTTTTACATGCGCATATTTAAAAATATTGGAAAAACTAAGTTTCATTTTAATATGAATGAATGAATCTACAGCAGTACTGAAGGCTTAATTATGGGAAACCCGCTGAGCCCTTTGTTGGCTGAAGTATTCATGGATAATTTGGAACAGTTAATTCATAATCATCCTGCTAGTCGACAATTCGTTTATTGGTTTAGATATGTGGATGATATTATTTGTTGTTTCACTGGTACTCTTAGACAACTAGACTGCTTTCAAACATTCATTAATACTTTACACCCTAATATAAAATTCACTTTAGAGATGGAAAAAGATAACTCGATTAACTATTTGGATTCGAAAATAACAAAAGTAGATAATAAACATAATTTTTCAATTTTTCGCAAACCATCGCACACTGATAGCGTCATACATAGTACTTCTCTACATCCTTTCCAACACAAAATGGCAGCTTTCAATAGTATGGTACATCGTTTAGTAAATATTCCACTTTCAAATGCCAATTTTAACATCGAGAAAAATATAATTAAACAAATTGCCGTAAATAATAATTATGATCCCAATATTATAGACAATATGATAGATAAAAAGTTTTTCAAAAATGCAATTAACCAGGTGTACCCCTTTACTAAAAATAATATCAAATACAACAGCCTCACTTTCATCGGAAATTCAAGTAAAAAACTTAAATCTCTCTTATCTAAGCACAATATTAACATTGCTTATCGTACCGGTAATAATTTAGGAAATCATATAAAAAATAATAAATCCGAAGTTCATAAAGATAATAAATCAGGAGTTTATAAAATTAATTGTGGCGATTGTGATAAGTTTTACATTGGTAGAACTTTCAGAAGTTTTCAAACTAGAATTTCAGAACACAAACGTAGCTTTGTTAATCAGAAGTCGGATTCACATTATGCAAACCATTTAATCCAAGAAAATCACACATTCAATTTCGATTTTAAAATATTAAATACTGAAAGTAAGGGAATTAGACTTAATTTTTTAGAATCATTACAGATAAATAAATACAAGCATTCCGGTCTCCTATTGAATAGCCAAATCGATCATACTTCAAGCCCCCTTCTTAATCTTTTCAAAATTACCGAACTACCTGACTAGCAGTTCAGAATTGGTTTTTCCTTTTCTAATAATTATTTGTAACCATCTTTGTATTTACCCCTTCTACATAATTTGTCATTTCTTGTTTTCGATATAACAGAGAATCATAGTTAGTTTGCCATTAGCATCTGAAGAATGTGAAGTTCCACCGAAACGTGCGTCATGCGTTATTTCTTATAATAAATGTGTAAATTGTTATTTTTAACCATTGTTTTAATATGAATGAATGAATATTTAAATATATATAATACTAAATAGCTATGGTGGCTTAATTTCTTTCAATTTCATCACCTTTTGTGAAAAAGTTAAATATATGCCTCATTGCTTCTGCACAAAACATACTATGATTATTATTATTCATGCAAAGTAAATCTTGTCTCCGCAGAGTGGAACAGCACCGAGCCAAGGGTAGAATCGTTGAGAGTTATTCCTCCCTGGAGGCGATTTGTCCTGCGGATATTTCGCATTTTCGACCGAATTTGAACGCCTGGCTCAGCCACTGTTTAAACTGGATCTGATATTATGCAGTGCAGGAGGTGCACGTCCTGCCACGCAAAGCAATTTAGATTTTCTACGTGCAAAGCCGTTGTCAAATCAGAATATTGTAAAATATGATCTGATTCATTCGATCTACCTAGACCTCAGCAGTTTGAAATATCATTTCGACAGCAAATCCAAAAAAGTTTTCAACAAAAAATTTATGTATAATTGAACATCACCTTAACATTTTTTTTTAAATTGCTGGTTATATGAGTTCATATATCGAGATACAATTCAAAATATGAAAAACAAATATTGGAATGTTGGCAAATTAGCAACGCCACGAACAAATAAAAATGGGTATGCAGTGATCTTCCTCACTAACGTTGTGTTTTTACCAAATTTTTTTTCTTTTTTCTTATACAATTTTTTAGCCCATATAGAAGGGATGAATAAATGCAAAAATGCATTAACTTTCTACACAAAAATTGCGGAGGTGAGAAAAAACATTTGAAACCCCTATAAATAGCACGTTCTTAACATAAACCGAATTCCCCTACAAATTTTCAATCGTCTAACTGAATTTGGAGAGATGCGCAATGCTCGAAAATAACACCCAAAAATGCTTGAAATTTCAATATAAGATGGTAGACGAAATCAATTGAAGTGACCTAATGGTCACTTTCCCTACATCAACTCAATCCACATACCAAATTTCAGCTCAATCAACAAAAATGCAGCGTTAACCTCCAGAAACATGAAAATAAATGAAATTTCTACATTGAAATGACGATGGTGGAGAAAAAAAGTTTAACCACTACAGTGCACTTTTCTCATATCAACTCGATCCACGTAAGATATTTCAACGTCGATGAGCTGTTGAGGTGCGCAAAACCTCAAAAATCGCGAGAAACCAGGATATTCCTACATAAAAGTGACGGGAATCAGAGAAAAAAGTTTTATAACACCAATAGGCACTTTCCTGTATCAACTCGAGTCACGCACAAATTTTTAAACCTCAAACATAATTTGGAGGTGCAAGAATTAGCTCATTGCACTCTCCAAGAAGACCTGGGAAATTTAATCTTCGATATGTGTGAAAATAAATTTTCACACTTTTGCCACTGCTCATGCACCTCCCCGCCCCTCCCAAGACCCAAAGTGCTAATATGCAAAAATTCTGACTGAATTGACTGAAATTGTGATTTTTTTCTACATCTAGACTCGAGCTAACAAATTTAGGATCATTTGGTACGATGGAGACCGCTAGAAATATATATATATATATATATATATATATATATATATATATATATATATATTATATATATATATATATATATATATATATATATATATATATATATATATATATATATATATATATATATATATATATATATATATATATATATATATATATATATATATATATATATATATATATATATATATATATATATATATATAGGTACGAAACGACTAATGCAAATAAGATCCGTTCTTGGCATTTTATCTCGAGTTTATAGACACCCATTAAGCTTGGTTCAAGTTAAACACCCCTATATATGGTTGCACATCCTTTTGTGTAGTTTCATGCCTCTTGTATTCTCGAAGAAGTTACTCAATCCTAATAGCATTCTTTCCCTCAACCACAATTGATTTTACTCTCAAATTAAGTTTTATATTTGGGCGAGATTCGGCCAAAGTAACCAATTTTAATCATGATGGTGGCCTTTAGTTTAACTTCAACAGAGGGATTATAGGGCAATATATTATGAACTAATGTGGCTAAGGTCCAAGTCTCTGGTTTGTCTCCTGACAAAATATGAAGCATTTTCCTGAAATGTAGATTTTTAGCTCCTAGAGTCTTCCCAAGTGTGCTTTCGGCTAATCGCAGAAATGTTCGTCTGTCGATCAAACGATATCAAAAACAAGTAAAGTATCACTATCTTGGAGCTTTTTGTCCAAGACAGGAAAACATCGCGCTACACACACAAAAATGGGTCCTTCATACCCCTCCTTTGTCCCAGGGCAGGAGACCACCAAGGGTGACATATCATATGAAAGGTCGTGGAAAGACCTATCCAAAGGGTCGTATATTATTAGAATTGGAATCTCTCAGGAGTCACATGGACATGTTGGTAATTTTTGTGTTTTTTTTCGAAAACAGAGAACTTCTCGCTAAAACTGCAAGTTCATTATGTACTTAATTTTCGTATTCCACTCGAAATATTTTTATATATTTGCACAAAACGATATTGTGTACAATACTACAGGTATTAATTTCATACTTATTAGTACACATTAGTTTGTAAATCATTGCTATATAATATACCTACTTGTAATGTCAAGTACAAATGGTTCAATTTCCCCTTCAAAGAAATTCTTAATGATAATGAATATATCGCGATGTAACATTTTCAAAAGTAAATTTAAATATCCAAACAAGGAAGCAGGGAAATGTCTGCTTATTCCGATCAAATTACTAATTCGTCGTTCTCAAACAGATGCTTATTGAATCTCATTAGTTCAACGATTTAAACAGACACCTGTTGAATACTCATTTATCTATCTTCCTTTCTCTCCCTTTCATTTATGAGTGTCCAGTGCACAATCTGAATGCCATTACGAAGGAAACTCGAATAAATTTAGATTGCATTACAGGAACTTCAATTCATTCTATCGCTTTACAAACGAATGATTCCGATCTGCATAATAGGAATTATAGAATCGTCGAAGTGCCAAAAGTGGCGATTATCACGTTATTTACCCATTCATCCGCTGTAACACGATTATGTTCAATGAATTTAACAACGAATAAATAACTCATTCATACTCAGGTTTCATGGTAATAATAAATTTATTTGTGATTTTTGTAGCTTGTTTGTGCTTAAAATGTTATTCAGTATTTGTGTAATATTTATTAGACGCGAAGAAAATACTTTTTAAGTATTTCAGAAATTATTTGTCTAGACTTTATACCATAGATATTTTTCAAGAGCTAAATCACATTTGGAAATGACGAAATTATCAATTTTGTCAAAAATATTCAGTTCCATACTGTTTCTTCCAGTAGGATCGAAAATACAACACCTAGTGTTTCATTATAAAAGTATGTTTTCTTGTTGACCAAAGTCGAGGATACATTGAGTGACAAGAAATAATTGATTAAATTAATTTTATTATAGTCATATGAGGGAGGCGCCCAAGGTGTATATGACATCCTACTCTTTATGAAGCTGACACCATAAAAAATGGATTTATTTTGTTTTGTTGCGTAGGTGGCTGTGATTTCAAATCTTAATTTCGTTTTCAAATTTGAACAACTTCTCAAAATTAACTTTTCTAATAATGTCGAGTAGTTTACTCTTGATCCAAATTTCTATTTTTTGTTGTTCTCGCCTGTACCGGGTGGTCAGATAAAAATTCAAAGTGCTGTATCTCGTAAACTGTTCGTCGCAGAGACTTGCGGTAAAAAATGTTATAACAACAGTGGCCAACAGAAAATCCTGGAAATTATTTTCAGTTTTCCAGGATGATCACCAGAGGGCGTAACGGCCATCTAAAACTTTCAAGGTGATTTTTCTCTGAAATACACCTAGTGAATATACCACAAAATTATTTACTTTCTTAAGCTAAGCTTCATTCGAGTAATTTTTGTTTAACCTATTTTGACGTACCTATCTATTGAAATGAAGAAATAGGGGGTGACACAATGTTTTTTGAATAAACAGCTGTAACTCCTGAACGACTGAACAGATTTCAACAACATTGGTCCCGTTGAAAAAAGCATTTATTGTTACCAATAATTTCATCTGTGATATGCCAAATTTTTAGTGATGCCACTAGAGCGTGTTATTTGATATAATAACAGAAATTTTCCAATTTCTTTGAAAAATCAAATGCAATAACCTGACTTTTTTGTAATTTAAAATGTAGTGTAACGACACCAAAATGGGCTATTGAAAACCGTATCTCGATGTCTTCTTAGCCTAAAATATCCAAGAAAGAAAATTTAGTTATCATATATTTCTACGAAGACACCATTACACCGGTATTCATTTTCATTTATTTGTCT
This sequence comes from Cynegetis impunctata, assembly GCA_030704885.1. NCBI lineage: Eukaryota > Metazoa > Arthropoda > Insecta > Coleoptera > Coccinellidae > Cynegetis > Cynegetis impunctata. The sequence goes on from JARQZK010004340.1 coordinate 1,119,996, forward strand.
TTTTTCAAGAATCAATAATCAAATTTCATTATTTTATGATTTTTAAATAAAAGTATTCTTAGTTGAAGAAAATTTAAAAAAAAACGTGTAGGGGCATAATAATCAATGAATATAATATGCAAGTGCAAGGTAGTCAGAATATGAAGAGTAGGCCAAGGAGGAAAAACAAATGAAAATAAACTTGTCAAAAAATATTGAAATTATGCTAATAGTGGCAGTCGCATGAGTTTTTGTGGCATACACAAGGACTGAAAACTATTGAAATACGTTTACAAATGATGAAGCTGTTGATATTATTGCGTTATATTTTGAATATCTTCAAAATGCGGAATTGACACAAAGATTATACAAAGCTCGCTAACCAAATTGGCGTTCACGCCATGCGAGAATTTGTTAGGCATATTTGGGGAATATAGAGAATTTTTATCTGGAATTCTTAAGGTCGAAAGGTGCCAGTGTTACGCAAATTTCGCACTAAATGAGGAAAAATTCTCGCATCGCGGAAACGCCGATTTGGATAGAGAGGTCTGTATACTTTTTGGGCCAATGCCGCATTTTGAAGACATTCAAAATATACCGCAGTTGTATTAGTCTGGTCAATATAGACATTTGAAATAACAAAAATTCCCAGAGAGCCAAATATTAGTGAAAAGCTGGGGTTTACCATTACAAATAAAGTTTTAAAAGTCCCCATCGATCGTATGTGTGCTACAAATATTATTCGGGGTCAAAGGTCAAAATTTGAGGTTTTATCAAGAAAAAAATTTCAAACCAAAGTTGTAGATCTAAAAATTCTCTACAAAAATGGTCTTTATAATTCTACTATTCCTGAGATATCGCGATTCTAAGAGTCACACTGTACACATGCACACATTTCCAGGCCATCTGTGAGGTAGTGTACTCGACGCGTTTTTTTAACCGTGGTTTCCCCTGTAGGCCTACTCCGCTAACTGTCATGACAATTTCAGGATAATTTAAGGGAACAATACCCGTCAAGTTCTAGATTTTACCTTATTATTGATATTGCTATTAAGGGACCGTTCAAGTATTACGTAACGCAATTTTTGAAGATTTTTGACCCTCCCTCCCCCCTATGTAACGCTTCGTAACGTTTTCATGAACCCCTCCTCCCCCCTAGAAACGTTACGTAACACCCAAGTGACCATTTTCACCTAAAAGTCTCTTTTGCGGACATTACAGTATGAAGTCACTACTACAACACTGACTACAGCAATGTACTCCTGTGTATTACGTGTTCAAAACACTTAGTGAAAACTGGCAACGGAAACAAAATATAAATGACGAAGAATACAGTAGAGGTATTCCCCATAAAACATAAACGGATAGAGTTGCCAACTTGGGACAAAAAAATAAAACTGACTTACAATACAATCGCAGTGATTCCCCGTAAAACATAAACGAAAAGAGTTAACAACTTCGGAGTTTCAAATTCTCTAGTTTTTTATTTCAATAAAAATCAATGTTACGTAACGCGTTGTTCGAACCCCCTCCCGCCCCTGTAACGCATCGTAGCGTTTTACAAGACCCCCCCTCCCCCCAAATTGCGTTACGTAATACTTGAACGCCCCCTAATTATTCGGTTAACTATTGTTTTGATTTCTTTAGATATTTTGATCAGATTCATACTTTTGAAAGTCTACTTCAACAGTCATGTCTTCTTCCTCTTCCTCTTGCTGGAAGTTCATAAATTGTTCAAATTGGTCTCTTCATTAAAATCACAGGATCTACCCGTATTGTACCCAACTGGACATTTGAGCAAGACTGACCTTGGCAATTGGTACACGCTGGAGAACACAGCAACCTGACTTTTTTACAGCCATATTTGGTACTACAACCTTTTTTGCAATTGCAAAAAATAGTGTTGAGGAGTTTTTCTGGAGCAGGTGGGAGTAAAGTTTGAATCGGTTCCAGAGTATTATCTATCAATTTCCAACCCCAGTCTTCTGGGTTCAGTTGATTGCATAGCCATGTTTGAACATGATAGTATACTCGATACAAGTGTTGAATAGCAGATGCCGATGTTGCCGATATATATATATATATATATATATATATAGATATATATATATATATAAATAGTTATATATAAATATAAATATATATATATAAAAATATATATAAATATATATAAATATATATATATATATATATATATATATATATATATATATATATATATATATATATATATATATATATATATTATATATATATATATATATATATATATATATATATATATATATATATATATATGTATGTATATTTATATATACATATATAATGTTTACTCTTGTATCCTTAACTATCAAACTTTCTTTCGACAATTGTAAAACTCGAATTGCCTTTTTGAGTTCAGTGAATTCACTCAGCATTAAGGAGACGTAATTTTCAGCGAAAAAGTAAATGATCCGTTCGAGGCCGAGCAATTTGAGAATCCTCTGAAAGAAAAAGCTGCCCTAGGCATCGTTTTAGCCGTAAAATTTGAGTACTATTAACGTTTTTGCTATATCCTTTGTTTTTTTCGATTCTTCACACACTTGTAAAACTGAGAAACAACCGGTAGAATATTCAAAATCATTTCTGTGCCTTAGGGGGCATCCATTAATTGGTGGCATCCATTAATTGGTGAAGTGTTTAGGGAGGAGGGGGCAAGAAAAATCTCACTCACTCTCACGTGGGGGAGGGGATGGTCTCGGCAAATATCACGTAATTTTTGTTTTCGTAAGAATCAGTATAAAATTGCGAGAAAACTGGGTTAAATTGAGTGGAAAATTCACGAATTTCAGTATTTTATTGTTGAATCTCATTGTGATTATGTCATTGAAGAACTTAAGTATTAGTCTTAACTAGTCTCAAATAGATAAAATGATAAGAAAATTGTTTTTTTTTTAAATAAGTCTAATAGAGTAGAACACAGATTAGCGCATTTGCATAACAAATACGCATTAAAAAAAAATCTCACATGATATTCGGAGTGGGGGGAGGGGGTCGAGCAAAATCTAACGAAATCTCACCAAGGTGAGAGTGGGGATCGAAAAATCGCCAAAATTCTCTCACGTGATTGATGGATGCACCCTTAGCTTGAATTATTTAGGAGTAAGTTTCAAATTTTGTAACAACTGCTTTTCCAGATCTATAAAAGAAACTATGAAAGAAACTTACAAATCGACATGATTCCTAATTCGACAAATTGCTATATTTACTCGACGAATGTGTTTCTGGCTATTAATACATTATCACGGGTTCTCTAACTGTTCAGAAAACTCTTGATAAAAGGTTAATTTCCCGAAATACATATTCTGCGAGAAACAATAGCAATTTTACAATTTTAGTAAAACACAACATCAAGGGGTGGGCAATTAAGGACAAAAAAACAATAAATTGATTTTAGGACCAGCGAATCTAGAGAGCATCATCAAATATAGTACAGTACAGGGTGTCCCATTTTGGGTACTTTTGCGGGGTATCTCCGTTATCTTTAAAGATAGAGGGTTGCGGTTTTCACGACACTGTGCTACTTTTTCATAAAACTAAAGATGCCTTTGAAAAAATTTGAATAGCGCTTCTAGTTTTCAAGATACAGTGCATATTTGCAATTGTTGCATTTTGAGATCCGTTATCCCTCAACTTTTCGAAAAGGTAAATTAACCTTCTTATAGATTTTCTTAGGTAGAATACAGTGGTGTAAATAATTTTTGTCACATATTTGCTATTTTTGAGTTATAGAGATAACTTATGTTTTTTAAAATGGAATATCCCGTATATTTATAGATTATAAAATTTGTATTTTTTTTACCTTTTCTCTCAGAATCACGCAAATAGATGACAATTTTATAAAATTATAGGCATAATTCAATAGTAGGCCATGGATAACAATAATAAACAAGTAAAAGTTACATATTACTGACAAAGTATTGGATACCTTGCATATAGGTATCTTTTAATGAAAAAATACCTATAAATCTTTTTTCTAACAGTAAGTTTGTAACAACAGTTCTGTAGCGTAAAATAACAATATAACAAACAGAAAAAAAAATTCAATTTAAAAAAATAAAGGTATTATTCTAATTAACGACCATTTTCCCTAATGCAAAATTGGTACATTTTTGTGATTCTTTGAATAGAGTTTGGAAGAATCATTGTTCTCGTTCGCAGATTTCGAAAGGCTAAATGAATTACCTCTCGAAGTTCCGCAATGCCGTCATATCGTGTATACATCCCCATCAAAAAAAATCTAAAATTGGGGGATCTGGTGATCGTGAAAGCCATCTAACATGTCCGTTGGTACCTATCCATCTTTGAGGAAAGTATTATCAAGAAAGGCCCTCAAGAGCCTAGAGTCATGACTTGGGGCACCAGGAAGCTGTAGGTAAACAGTATTATATTGGGCTAATGGAATGTTTTCGAGCAGTTCTGCAATAACTTCCTCAAGGATTTATAGGTATCTACGTGCTGTAAGACCTGCTGCAAAAATCCTATAAACTATATGTCTCTCCAAAATAAAACATGACACCCCAACTCCAAAACGTTTATGTTGTGCACTCTCAAACATTGAATGCTGCTATTAAGCGAGCAAATATTTCAAAAAACGGTTGTCTTCTTTCTGGATATCTAACAAGAAAAAATTAAAATGATAATAGAGATTTTCATAGGCATAATAGCTTACCTACCTTTGGAAATATAATACCGAAGCTTCTTCAGAATTTTCATTACTCCCATATAAAAGATACCAGCATATCATATTCTTCATAATTTTCATACGCTGCCATTATTCGAAGATATTGATAAATATCAATTAAATAATTATACCAAAAGAACGAAAATGAACAGCTTTATAAACCAAAAGTTGATCGAAAAACCGATGAGTTACACAAATACTTATTTGACATTTATTTTTGTTTCTTATCATAAACAATATCCATGACGTTCTATAGGTATTAAATTATGCATTTAATTTAAGAAAATTCTCATTTATTTGCGTGTTTCTGAGAAAAAGTGCATAGTATTATACCTACATTTTCGAAAAGGGAAAAAAAGACAAATTTTATAGTCTATAAATATATAGGGTGTTTCATTTAAAAAAAATAAAGTTTGCTTTATAACTCAAAAATGATGAATATTCAGCAAAAATTATCTACACTACTGAATTCTACGGAAAAAATCTATAAAAATGTTATTTTACCTTTTCGATAAGTTGAAACATAAAAGGCAACATTTTCAAAAATGCCATGTATCATGAATACTAAAAAAGGGCTGTACACCCTGTACTGCGTCATACAAACTATAATGTAATCTAATCAGTAATGATTATGGCAACACATTGCTCTCAGCAAAATGAATATACTCAGATTACCGTATAGTTATTAAACTTTGGTGTACCAATTGGAAACATTTTGAACCCGAAGTCTCCACTATTAGGTACCTGTATTTTGATTATAACTACTTAAAATTTATAATCTTCTACAATTGGCGAACGTAGATAAGCGATACGCTGCCTACCGGTGTCGAATATTACTAACGCATGGGTCATAGATTGCTTTGTTTACATCTGTTTACGTGTATTTTATATGAGAAGTTGTTGAGTTTTAATTTTGTTTGGAATCGTTTACAAACGTTCAGAAGAGATGAATCACTATTGTTGTGTATCCTATTGTTTATCTTGGGCAAAGAAAACCCGAATATAGCTTACATACCTTTCCGAAAGCTGGATAATTCAAAGTTGTATTCCAAACAAAGTTGGGAAACAAGGGAATGATGGACAGAAAAATACACAAATTACGAAGCTAAACGTTCGAAAACCCAAAATGAAATGAACGTAAATATCATTACAAACAATGTAAACAATCCGTTAATGGCCCATGCTCTAGTACCGATATTGGCCGTTCCGGCGCTACGATCTTAATTCAAGACGCCAATAGCCTCTAATAGGTAGTGTTTTAAATAACACAGTACGCCACAACGCCTCCTGGTTAGCATATGTGGAGTTACTTTACTAAATGGCAGCTCAATTGACCTCCACGAGTCGAAATAGAAATTCCCGCATATAGCCTCGACGAATACCCAGCTAGTTAGCCGGATGTTTAGGATCGCTTAGTAGAATTTTGAAGGACTTGGGCTCAAACCTCAGGGTCGAATGGTCTGCCATAACTTTGTCACAGAAATTTCCTCTTGGCGTAAGTCACTTCTTGCCAACTTACAAACGCGAATGTTGGGCCAGTATCTTTCTTTTTGTAACCCCATCTCACCTACTTTCTTCCATAAATTGTTCGGTCTAATATCCTTAATGGCTGAAGAAGATCCTGCCCATAAAAAAGCAGTCAGCCTGAAATATATGGCATTCTTTCTTTCCATGGCTTACACACTAGCTTAACCCTAGCGATCATAATACTTCAAACAGACGGGCGAATAATCCGTAAAATGAGACTACACTTTTCGTAGTCAAAAAGAGGGTCAAAAAGATGCACTTTTTGTAATTTTCCAGAATATTACAGATCTTTCTGGTACAATTTCATTTTCACTGTAAGACCAAGCAATAGAGCAGAGAAATAGTAATACTGCGACAAAAATAATTGAATAGATCTTGTGCTATGAAACAAAAAACAGTCCATACTTATGTATATGCTGCCATGTTCAGGACACGCAACTATCATGTATCACTTTTTTATATACATTTAATAGCAAAAAATCTTGTTTTTTTAGTGTTCGCTTATAAAATGAAAACCAATGAAGACTGACCGACGTTTCAAACAGATGAATTGCAGATAATTAAAATACGAAGAAAATAAGAGCTGAACCGAAGTATTTTAACAATAGTTCCAGTTTCATAATATGTTTAGACAATTGAAATCGAACAATCTGTAGAGCATGCAGCAAGCAAATGCATAAAATAATAATAAATGCAATTACGCCAAAACTAATTATCCAAAAACGCTATGTGCTCACATAAAGTGTTCATCAAGACCTACTATGTGAAGGAGAGCCTGCGCTACAACTGAAAAATGTGGAAGTTATGGATTTTTGCAAAAACGGTGATTTTTCCGGTTTTTCTCCGATAATAATAATCCGATCGAGTCCACTCGGCGCTCCCTTTGTAAGTATTTCAATTTTCTACAATCAGTCTCCTTAGACTCTTAGAGCAGTGCATCCTAAGTTTTCTTTTTATAAATAAAAAAAATGCGATTTTTTGCTCTTAAGTGTTTATAAAAAATTCATATGTGATAGATGCGTTTTCGAAACATGGCGGAATGTAAGTACGGGCTGTCTTTCGAGCAATGGCATAACCGGTATTCAGGTACAATTTTTTTTAATGCAAAATTCTCTATTGCTTGGTCTAAATACCGTGGTTATGGTGCAAAATGCAAATCTATTTTTGAGAAAAATCATGACTGATAACTGTAATACAAATATTAAGTGAAATTGATTATAAAATTTTTACTACATAATGGATATTTGTATAGCTACTAGATATAAATACATTTCAATTAGAAGTTGAATGAAAATATTATTTTGAAGAGATTCACACTAAATTAATTACATTGTGACACACTTCGCCTCTACTACAGATACAAAAATTTCGTTTCTATCAGCAATATTTTTTATAATAAAAATATATTTTGTCAATCTAATTCTTGTTTATTTATTTTTAATAAGATGTTTTCGGTCAGAATAATTTAAAAAACTAGTGAGCAGCAGAGCTCCATCAGCATCACTAAGGTCGTATTTTTCGCACTAATGGAAAAACGTAAAACAATGTTAATGTTGGCAATATGATCTGTCAATTGTTTTACTTTTTTCCATGGATGACTAGCGGCGCCCCACGTTGATTTGTCAGTTGTGATGTGGGAGTTCTTTCTTGCATTTTTTTTTAAAATAAATTTTTGAGCAGTTCTCTCTAACATTTTTTTTATATTGATTATTTTACACCATCTCATGTTTTTATTTAGGGACACGTTTGGTTATAACCATACCGTTTTGATGTTCGGCGAAAAAATTTTGGTGTTTCCACCTGTTGAATTCAACCTCACTTTCGTAAGTAATAATTGTTTCGATGCCGTTTATAATGTTGTTTATATCTTTGTGTGTTGTTTATATCATTGTAAAGTTCCTGATGAAGAGCCAATAAAGACTCGAAAGCTTGAGCAGAAGCAAGAGTTTTCTTTTTAGTCAGCCCTAAGACTGCATAGGTACCTGATTAAGCATTTTCTATATATATATATATATATATATATATATATATATATATATATATATATATTTATATATATATATATATATATAGATATATATATATATATATATATATATTTCAGATATGAAAAATCGTGGTCTAGGAGGTCTAAAACGGATTAAAAAAAAACTACTCCCGCATCTGATTCGGGAAAATGCGACTAAAAATGCGGAAAACTTATGATAAAAAGCGGTGTACCCCTTACATCATTTACAGGATGACCCAAAAAAAACTTTTACTATCCTAAAGTAATTATTGGCCAAACATCTGAACTTTGTTATAAAGAATCTAATTTTATATGCAGTATTAGGGCCGACAACATCCGATGAATTAAAATTTCTTAATCACATAATGAAAATTAAAATCTGCACCCTAACGGAATTAACAAAGCTTTATGCGGGGCGCAACAAGTAGTACTTATAGAAATAAATGAAATGTAAAAGAGGGGAAGAGTTTGTCAATGAAAAGCTGCAACCCTGAATTTTCCAAGAAGTGATGGCAATAAAGATTATAATCAAATCGTTTCCGATTATGTTGAGTATTAAACAGTTTATGTTAATTACCTAGATTTTCACATAAAAGAAAAAGTGTGCAATGACTCAAGAAGTATTAAAAGAATTTTCCATGAAATTACATTTTTAATTTTGTGTCAATTATATTATCCATGCGATTGAATTACTTAGATGGTTTCAGTCTACACTGAAAAAAACAGTTTCAGTGTATTGTAAGGTTCCAAATTTTTTTAAAAAAATTATAAATTTTCATTCGAGACTACTTCGAAAGCTATAATGACATTGTTTTGATTACAGAATTAGAAAATATGGTAGAATAAAAATGATCGATATAATCAGAAATTTAAAGTGATGTGAAACGTGTAGTTTTTGAATTCGATATTTTTGAAGGAATTGAATTCAGAAAAGATGCATAAGGCAAACGGTCAAATTGTTTTCTATTCTTATCTGTTTTCTTTTTTTACAACTCAAAGTGCTCTAGATATAAATGATAAAAAATATCTGGATGTTTCATCGTTCTCGGAATTTAATCACAAGTTCATAGACACCCATGAAACTTTGGATCAAACGTTCAATTTACACACCCCTTGACTGTACAGAAAAGTGGAACTGTGGTTGTGCATGTGTCTAGAAATTCCTGACGAAGTGACTTACCCTTCGTACAATACGATGAAGATAGATCATGGAAACACAAAAGTCCCAGGATGATACTCAGCGAAGACCAGGATCAAGATTAAGTATTTTTACTCGTCATTAGGACAGCGATTTCGAGCCAAAATATAAATGTAATATTTTTAAGTTCATGACTGTAATATCGGCCACGACTTAAGATACATAAAGTTAGCTCACCAACTTTTGAATTTGGAAATTCGAAAAACGGCATCGTTTGCCGTACGTTTGCCGTTTCAAAGCCGTGAAAGAATTTCTTTTGCCGCGCTTAATTTAAAAAAGTTACAGGGTGGTGCGCTAACTTTACATAAAGTTAGCTCACCACCCTATGTAAATATAAATATTTTTAAATTCAAACGACGACATCGTTTGCCGTACGTTTGCCGTTCCAAAGCCGTGAAAGAATTTCTTTTGCCGCGCTCAATTTGAAAGAGCTACAGGGTGGTGAGCTAACTTTACAAAAGTCAAATCTCCACCCCGTATGAATTTTGCAATTCTAACAACGGCATCGTTTGCCGTACGTTTGCCGTTTCAAATCCGTGAAAGAATTTTTTTTGCCGCGCCTAATTTAAAATAGGTACAGGGTGGTGAGCTAATTTTACAAAAGTCAAATTACCACCCTGTATGAATTTTGAAATTCTAACAACGGCATCGTTTGCCGTACGCTACAGGGTGGTGAGCTAACTCTTTGTAAAGTTATATATTAATTTTGGAATTTGAGCGTCGACATCTTTTGGATGATATAATATATATATATATATATATATATATATATATATATATATATGTATATATATATATATATATATATATATATATATATATATTTATATATATATATATATATATATATATATATATATATATATATATATATATATATATATATATATATATATATATATATATATATATATATATATATATATATATATATATATATATATATATATATATATATATAATAAATTTTTATTCGCGTACTTCGCACGATATAGGTACTTTGAAAGGAAATAAATTGAAAAATATGAAGTAATTTTCAGCTGATTTCATGTGATGCGAACTGCTGGAGAGGCTCGGGAAGTATATTAATAGAATAGAATAGAATATATTTCCCTTTAAAAGTTATAAGGTAAGTCAACATGAAAATTAAACAATAAATTAATACATAAATGTGTAAAAGACTAACATAAGATGTTTAGACAAACTTGGCAACTGCGCAAAAGAGTATTGCTTCAAAGTTCACAATTTAAAAATTCACAATTTAAAAATTCATCGGTGTTATAGAATGCCCCTGCAACCAGTATTTTCTTCAAATTCTTCTGGAAATACTTTTCCGGCAATTTTTGAAAGAGTCTGAGAGCCTATTATAAAACTTTATGCCTAGGTACATGAAGCTGCTTTGTGTGGCCCTCAGTCTACACTGTGGTAAACACAAATCTTCACAACCGCGTGTGTTGTACCGGTGGGCATCATTTTGTTTTCTTAAATTGTTTTTTTGACGATGGACCCATGAGAGGGAAGCAAGTATAAAGCACGAAGGCACGGTAAGTATTCCATATTTTTTGAAATAATCTCTGCAGCTGGTCCTCTGGGAGATTCCAGCTATTGCCCTAATGCATTTTTTTTTGTTTCAGAAGCACTTCATCAGCATGGCAGGATGCTCCCCACAAAATTATACCATAGGTGGCAACAGTGTGGAAATGTGCATGGTAAGTGATTAGTGCCTCTTTTTCTCCTATGGTCTGTTTAATTCTGCGTACTGTGAATATAGCCGAGGATAGCCTTTCACAGATTTTAACGACGTGATGTCTCCACGAAAGCGAGCTGTCTAGTAATATACCCAGTAATGGGATAGATTCTACCTCAGAGGGCTTAGTTGAAACAATTAAGTTTTGCGTTTTTCCATTATTCATAATCATGTCATTGGCTTGAAACCACTCCTGTGCTTCTTTCGACGTTCTCTCTGACAACTCAAGAAGGTTTCCTCTGTTGCTAGCTTTGTTTAGAAGAGTGGTGTCGTCGGCAAAAATGATGACATCTTGTGCAGTTAAGTTTTCAGCTAGGTCGTTTTATGAATAAAATGAAAGAGAATTGGCCCCAATATGGAGCCTTGGGGTACTCCCAGGTTTATTCGCATTTCTTTTGATTTTTGATGTTTCCACTCAACAATTTGGTACCGATCTTCTAGATATGAAGAAAGAAAGTTTGTGCACGGGTCCCCTAATCCCGTAGATTTCCAGCTTTCTTAGGAGTTTTTGGTGACTTATACTGTCAAAGGCCTTTTGTCAGATCTATACAGGTAAGTTGGACTTCATCTTTTTGATTAAGTGCTTCACAAACCTGTTCCATTAACTTGGTCATTGCTGTTATTGTCGAACGGCCATTTCTAAATCCGTGTTGGCCATTATTCAAAATGTTTTTAGCTGTCATATAATTAACTATTCTTTCTTTTATAATTCTTTCGAAAAAACTTTGAAAGAACTGGCAGAATGGAAATAGGGCGAAAAATTTCCGCAGTCATTTGGGTCACCTTTTTTGAAGACAGGTACAACACGCGCAGTCTTAGTTTGCTGGGAAGGTTCCTTCATCAAAACACTTATTAATAATATAGCATAGTGGTTCTATGATATAATCTGCTATCCTTTTGATCAAATTTGTCGAGAGGCCATAGACATCACGTGAAGTTGAGTTTTTCATGGAGTTTTTGGCATCAACAACTTCTTTCTGCGTAGCTGGATACAGGAACATCGACTCATGCGGGGAGAAGTTGACTTTGATGTTTTTAGTATCTGATGCATCATTTTTTCGTAGCAAATCTTCAACAAATGTGGTGAAGTACTCATTGAAGTCATCTGCTGTTAAGTTGGATGTGTCATTTTTATCAACTGTTTTTTTCGTCGTGTTATTTATCACCGTCCAAATGGCCTTGCTCCTGTTTTCTGCTTGCTCGATTATGTTGGAGTTTATTTCTTTTGTTCTATTGCTTATGTACGTTTTTAAGTTTTCTTTAGTTTTCCTGTAGAGATCGCTTGACACTTCATCCTTTCTGACTAGCCAAATTGTATGAGCGGCTCGTTCTTGCATTTCCAGGTTTTGCAAAACGTTGTCATTTTTCCATAGGTTTTTTTGTTTATTTGCATTTGTGTTTATTTTTCTCAGGGGAAAGCAGTTGTGGAAGCCACCTAATATGGAAATTTCACACCTGTCATTTTAAGCCAATCACACACTTTCATTGCGACAATTACCAATGACAACTAGGGTTGCCAACTCTCAAAGGGGGTGGGGTGTGAGAAATTGTCAATTAATTTTAAATTTATACTTACTTTGCTTTCGAGCATTATCTTGTATTTCACTATAAAATCATAATCATTAAAGATCGAAGTTTTGTTATAGCGAAGGTAATGTATAATTTCAGAAAAACCGGAGAAATAATTGTAACCCGGGAGGTCGGGAGGATAACTATTATTACCGGAGTCTTCCGGGTAGTCCGGGAGGGTTGGCAACCCTAATAACAACCTTGAAATTTTTCGGAAATTTTTCTCCTCCTGCCAAGCTAGGCGAAAATTAATAAGTGGAAATTTTATCATCATATGATAAGTTTCAAAATGAAACATGTCAGATGAAAAAAACATGTCAGATAGGAAAAAATGGCGGCGGTTGCAGCTCTCCTTTTGCAACAAAAACAATTACAGGTACCAAATTCAGGGTGACTAGATAGGAGCCGCTGGAGATGCTAATATGCACAAATTTATATATACATAGGTATCAGACAAGAAACATTTTTCGAAAATCGTGTTCTACGAGGTCTAAGACGGATAGAAAAACTACTTCCGTTGACTGATTTCTTGCGATACGCTGCAATAGTAAGTATTTTCGGTGAAAATGAAACTAAAAAGTGTTGCTTTTACAGACTAATGGAGAAAAGAATTGTATCAACAAGGGTCACTCATCATTGTGCTCTTTACGGCTTTGTATAGGAATATCTGCTGCAAATGTTAAGCCTAGTAACGTTGTAATAACTCAATTATTTTTGATGTAAGATAATAATTAAAGCAAGCTGACCACACTCAGAGAATGAAAAGTGTTGTGTTTTAACAATATATAGACAAAATATTTGAATCAACATGGGTCGTTCATTATCAGGTCGTTCATGGCTTTGTAGAGGAATAACTACCGCAACATTAGAGTCAAACAAAATTAGTTCACCATAGACTGAGAATTAAAAAAAAATCTATGTATATATATATATATATATATATATATATATTATATATATATATATATATATATATATATATATATATATTATATAATATATATATATATATATATATATATATATATATATATATATATATATATATATAATCTCTTGATATTTATTAGCAATAACAGGCTTGTTGAATCTTAAAAAACTCGATTTTATTAAAAAGTTGACGTTTCGCCACGACATTCGTGGCTTTATCAAAAACTTTTGATAAAGCCACGAATGTCGTGGCGAAACGTCAACTTTTTAATAAAATCGAGTTTTTTAAGATTCAACAAGCCTGTTATTGCTAATAATTATCAAGAGATTAGAAATAGTTCACAGGCAACAACAATTCGAATATATATATATATTTTGAGGTTGCAGTCGGAATAATTGTTGAACTCAGTTACACAGCATTTACAACCAGGCTAAACATACTTACTAACATGAGATTATGTAAATTTTGAAAGCGTAAATGAAAAACGGAGAAGCTGATGGGTAAAATTTTGAAAAACTGTCAACATGAGGAAACATCAAATTCAATATTAAAAGCCTTGATTTTAAAAAACGAGCAAACATATTCCTATCATTCCAGACACAAAAACTACAAGGACAAAATGGTCGGAGTTACCCAGAGAACGGTTGTAAATGCTGTGTAACTCAGACTGCTCACCACACTGTAGCTATTTCAAATTAAGCGCGGCAAAAAAACTTCTTTTACGGCTTTGAAACGCCAAACGTAAGGCAAACGATGCCGTTGTTCGAATTTAAAAATTTATACAGGGTGGTGTTTTGACTTTTGTAAACTTAGCTCACCACCCTGTAGCTGATTTAAAATGAGCGCGGCAAAAAAAATTCTTTCACGGCTTTGAAACGGCAAACGTACGGCAAACGATGCAGTTGTTAGAATTTCAAAATTCATACAGGGTGGAGATTTGAATTTTGTAAAGTTAGCTCACCACCCTGTAGCTCTTTCAAATTGAGCGCGGCAAAAATTATTCTTTCACGGCTTCGAAACGGCAAACGTACGGCAAACGATGCCGTCGTTTGAATTAAAAAATATTTATATTTACATAGGGTGGTGAGCTAACTTTATGTAAAGTTAGCGCACCACCCTGTAACTTTTTTAAATTAAGCGCGGCAAAAAGAAATTCTTTCACGGCTTTGAAACGGCAAACGTACGGCAAACGATGCCGTTGTTAGAATTTCAAAATTCATACAGGGTGGAGATTTGACTTTTGTAAAGTTAGCTCACCACCCTGTAGCTCTTTCAAATTGAGCGCGACAAAAGAAACTATTTCACGGCTTTGGAACGGCAAACGTACGGCAAACGATGTCGTCGTTTGAATTTAAAAATATTTATATTTACATAGGGTGGTGAGCTAACTTTATGTAAAGTTAGCGCACCACCATGTAACTTTTTTAAATTAAGCGCGGCAAAAGAAATTCTTTCACGGCTTTGAAACAGCAAACGTACAGCAAACGATGCCGTTGTTAGAATTTCATAATTCAAAAGTTGGTGAGCTAACTTTATGTATCTCACGACTTAGGACACTGCATTGTCACTAATATAAATAATTTTCGAATTTCAAACTCAATTAGATCATAAGACTAAATATGTAATATATGATATTTAAATAAATAATTATTACATAAAAAAAATTAAAAATTTGTATGGGTCCGTTTGACCAAGTTGGCTCCCACTTTCGATGAGAATAACTCACAACGAGATTGTAGAGCAGCATATGAGGAACCTATTTGGCTAAGCTTCAAGACTCTGGGTTGTGTTCTGACGAAATGCGCAGCATTTTATTGTAAGGTACCCATACAATTATGTATTTGTATCCCTAAGAACTGCACCTTTCATGAACATAATACATGTTAAAAAAATAACTTCGCACTTCCTTCAGCTAGAATGAAGAAAACTCAGCAGGGACCAAATCACTGAAGCTGTACAACAGACTTCCAGATGAAATAAAACAATAAACCCTTTCAGGGCAACTGGTTAGCTAGGAAGACCACAGTTTGTTAGTCATGAGTAAAACTGCTCGTTGGCTATTTCGGTATATCAGTGTGTTTTGTGGGTTGTCTAACATAGCAAAATTTGACGTGTTCATCGAAGACAGACCGAAATGAGTCGAAGCGCGTATAACGTGCATTTGTTTACTACAGTTGGACACTACTTAGAGGGTCTGCTGAAACTGTGTGAATTTGTTATTTTTATTTATGAATGGTGGAAAAATGGCTACAAAGTTAATTACTTATATCTTACTTATGCATTTTCATGAATATATTGAACGTACCTAAATGTTTCCTTTCTTTCGAAATTACTAATTTTGTTGGGGTCTCCTTAAGTGACCACTGGGCACTTACGTAATCGTGTTATCTTATTTTACTTCTGAGGAAGCAAGTTTGGAGTACCTACCTACTGAATAGGGCTGCCAATTTTTGAAAGGACCAACCCGGGAGATTTTTTAAAGGAGTTTAGTAGGGAGGGGGTTGAAGAAATCATTTATTTATTTTTAATTTATATATACTAATTTGATTAGTAGAGCGCGGTTGCGTATAATTTTAAAGAAACTGGGAAAATTAGTCACCACGGGAAGTCGGGAGATTGACCATTATTACCAGAGTCATCCGGGCAATCCGGGAGGGTTGGGAACCCAATAGCTGAAAATTTAGAAAATCTTCATGCAGATGATTTCTATGATTTGTAAGAAATGTTCAGCGTGCAAAGTAGAATTGTATTTGAAACATGACAAAAACTGTTTCTTGTATATTACGCAAAATAGGTTATATTGTTTGGTTAGATGTTCCTACTGGTTATGTGGAGTGACCACAGCCTGCAGGATAATCCTTGTGTTTTTTTATCTTGAAAATTGTTTCATTTTCTTCGAGTATCTCTAATAAACCATTATCAAACCATACATAATATTTTTTCCACAAAAAAATAAGTTGGGCTGGAAAAGGTAAAACCAGACAGCTTTCAGGAGAAAAGTGAGGAACCTACTTTTAGAGAGAATTATTTACAAGTTGAGTGATTTTTTAGGAAGTTGATTTTATTTTTACTTGAACTAATAGTTTAACTCGAGTTTCTGAAGTTTCTATCCCATATACAAAGTTTTTATTTATGTTTGAACCAGCGTGTATATATTAACATATATATTTTATTATTGCATTTGTTGTGGATTCTATTTGTATTGTCGGGCAGGCCATGGAATTTTGTTGATGGTATATTATATGTACGTATTTTCTGAATTACTGCTGTATCAAGATATATTATGTTATGTGCAAATAAATTATTATTATTATTATTATTATTATTATTATTGTTATTATTTGGAACCTAAAACTGACCCAAGTAACTTGCCACCTAAGCGCCCCAATTTCCGTCCATCTAAAGACCATTCTTGATCTAAGCATATCAAAAATTCCATTATGACTTGACATCATTCTGGTGCAAAAGAAGTGAACCTTCGATAAAAATAATTCATCAATGTTTATTATTGTTGATGTTACCTTAGCAATCGTTAGTGTCCCTGCAAATTTAGACATAGATAGTTCCGATTTTTAAATAATTTAATGTTATATATATTCTTTTGTAGAAAGCCAAGAGAAATTAACATTAGGGGTTATTTAAAGCATAAATCATGGTGCACCTTCTTATTATTGGCTAATGGCTTCATCAAGAGAATAAGATAAAGGATCAGTATTTACAACGTGTACATAACAGAAAGAAAAATTGTTCAATAAAACCAGAAAATAATACACCTCAATGAATAAAAAAACAAAAAAATCCGGACACCCTACTGCGTAGCACTAGGAATGATAACCCCTCGGCGCATGTGCATATCGTAATGCCTGATAAGTCTATCGCAGATCATTTTTCCTCATGGTATCGGGAAATGTGTAGTATTTGAGATTCAATCAAAAATTTGAGTGAAATTCATAATTTTTACTAATTTTTTTATTCCTAGGTGTCTCCACATCAATATTTTCTGAATGTATTATATAAATTAAAAAACTACACATCATTTTATTTCATTATTGTAAAAGTCGGTTCAGGTTTAAGATTTATAGATAGCACCACATGTCTATGGGCAAAAAAAATCTAAAAAACGATATGATTTTTTTATTCTTCGTGGGAAAAAATTTTTGAAAACACTTTTCTCATGAAATCATGTGTGTTTTATCGATATCCGTTGGAATTTTTAAAATCGGACCAGCTACTAACTTTTTTTCGTTATACTATAACCCCTTAGCTTCGCCGCGGGGTAAAAATGGATAGTTTATTGTTCGATTACAATTTTGTGAAAATAGTTATCATTGTTATAATTTCGATTTTTCCGTTACTTACACTGATGCTAACCAACTAGCTGTAAACAGCGAGATGTTATCGTGAAAATCTATATATAATGCTAACGTTTCAATTGGTACTTTGTATGGCTAATAAAGAGTCAGTAGATATTTTGTTTCTTATTTAGAACCACTGCTTTCAGTCGTTGCACGTCATTGTCGATTTCTGTCTCATGGGCGGCATATAAATCACTCACGGTTTAAACGGCGGACGACAAAATGCCTTTTAACAATAATCCCAAATATGTGAATTGTCACCCGGCACTCTAGAAAATTCATGGCCTGTTGTTAGAGACTCTTGGAGAATGGTGTTCTCGTTTTTATGATATTCTGCTGCTTGTTCCCAATGTTTGTCGTATAATGAGGAGGATAGGAATAACGGATGGCTGACCTGCGTCCAAATTGAACTGCTTTTAAAGCAATTCCCCTGAACTTGTTGAAGTGCATTTTCAGCACTCCAAATGCCGATACACAAGCATTATTATCCTCGCAATGTTTTTTTGAACTACCTATATAAAATAATTCCAGAATTTAAGGAATTTTTGAAATACTAAGAAATCTCAGCAAAATGCATTATTGATGTGGACCAAGTTAATTGAAACTAAACTAAAGTTTAAAAAACATGAAAAACACGGGCTTCAAGTGCAATGCGATTTAAGAAATTGAAAATAATTTATTTTATTTTAAAAAAAACATGGGGCGCTTTTTACTGTATTTTTATTTTATGAAGTCTCCGTTCATAAAAAATATTCTAATGAAGAAATATTTTTAACATTTGATATCAATCGCCCCACGCTTTTTTACAATAAAATAAATTATTTTCTAACCTTAAGTTCGGTTTGCAATAAAACTGTGTTCAATTTTTTTAAATTATAATTTTATTTTTTATGTTTCAGTCTCAAAACGGAATCAACAGCAATAGTCATCAGGCGACTCGATTCTGAGTTTATCAATAGTGGCGATAGACCTAAAATTGGCTCATTTTTGGTCCTGATGATCCTGGTCAGGAGTCAGGACATTAGAATAAAGTGTTGAAATTAATTTGTTCTCATTTATATATTACGTATGCCAATTTTCAAAATAATTAGAAGTCCTGAAGTCTGTAAACATGACTTTGAAGATTAACCTACATACAAGAAAGTATATTCTTTAAAAATTCAACATAAAACATTCAGTATGTGTGAGGTGGCTAGCTGCTTGACTTATAGGGAGGAACAAGATCAGAGGATGCACTTGTATGTACAAGTGGGACTAAATAATTTATGGAGAACCAGTCTACATCGGAGTTCCAACCTGGGACTTCTCGAATGCTAGTCGCCTAACAGTTCGCTAACTATCTCACACACATAATGCAAATTTTACTTTTTCTACGACATAGAACTAGAGTGTTCAAAGATGCAATTATGGCAGATCATTCCGATTTTTGTCTGTAAACATGGCGAATTTCCTTATCTCTCTGCAATTTCTCAGTCTCCATAAGGCTTCATCGCCATGTATCGGCGGTAAATATACATAGGTATATATATATATATATATATATATATATATACATATATATATAATATAATATATATATAAATATATAAATATATATATATATATATATATATATATATATATATATATATATATAATTATATATATATATATATATATATATATATATATATATATATATATATATATATATATATATATATATATATATATATATATATATATACAAAACTAGAAAAGTATTTGAGTAAAGCAGCAAGCAAAAAGTGTACTCTTCTAACACGATATTCCCGATATTTCGACAATGATTACTGTCATCTTCAGGGAAGCTACAAAAAATAAGCAAAAAATATATCACAGAGTAGCATATATCGACCAACAGTTCAAATAGTCAACAAGTATAAACCACATTAATTTACATTCAGGCGAACATTGGGAAAAACCGAAATTTAAAAAATGTTTTTTCGTTTGATATATTTTTTGCTTATTTTTTTACGCTATTTGTATTCATTACCGATATTGTAGGGAATTAAATTTCCTACAACTTCTGTATTTAACATTTTTTCATACCTCGAACTGTTTTCGAGATAGAGGGCGGAGGGCGCGCGGTCAGAGAATCATGTGAGGTCAACTGGTAGTCCCGATAGAAAACTCGTAATATTGAGGTTATAAATTATTGCTAAATATATAATTATCATTTTTTATTAACTTTTTCATTAAATTCGTTTTCTTGGTTACTTATCTATTTTTAATAAAGTGTCAATTTATTTAATAACACTTACCTGGCCGTGTAATTAAAAAATTGTTGAGGAAAATACTTAAATTATATTTTTATAATTGCAGAAAAAAACCGTTTTTTGTGACATTTGACCCCTGACTTTAACACTTGCGACCATCCAATTATATGTGACTTCTGAGAACAGTTTAAGGGCAATCTGTGAGATATTATTATTTATTTACTTGAATATAGCAAATTCAAAAAAAAGGTCAGAAAACAGTGTCCTGGCGTACACCAATAAGTTTGTTCCTGATAATGCAGACCGGATAATTAAAAATTGAATGATCACTTCAAACTGAAATCAATTAATCGGAAATTAACACAGTGCTGTTACCCGTTTCTTCTCCTTTTATACACAAAAAGCTACTTCCTTAGTTCTTTCAGACAATCGGAAGTAAAGAACGACATTTAATAACACTTATCGCGAGATGAAACTTTCCTTTCTTTTTCGCGAATAAACCAAACGGAAAGGTATCCCATTGGGGACCGCTGAGTTCGGTTTCCAATAGTTACGATAACAGCCAGCGGCGATCCTCGCCGTTACGGAGACTTGAACACATGGCCGGATGACGCCGTCGTTTCTTAAGCGCGAAAGGCGGCCCTTCACGTCCAGTTATTAACTGCAAACTTCAGAATGA
Organism: Cynegetis impunctata; assembly: GCA_030704885.1. Classification (NCBI taxonomy): domain Eukaryota; kingdom Metazoa; phylum Arthropoda; class Insecta; order Coleoptera; family Coccinellidae; genus Cynegetis; species Cynegetis impunctata. The sequence continues at coordinate 1,140,949 of JARQZK010004340.1, forward strand.
GCCTTCTCAGTAAGTTTGAACAGGTTTCGAGATCCATAGATTCATGATTTTATTATGTACTTAAAATGTCGCATGCAATTAGATTGGTTTTTGTGTCCTTTAAGCATATTTTGTGTTTTCATTCATTGCACTAAACTAAATAGGTAGATATTCTTTTGCTGTATTATTCCGGATTCAAACATTCAACTGCATCATCAAAATTTAGAACTATACGGAAATATTACAGTTTCATATGTAGCTAATAATATTTGAAAGTGACCAAGAAAATTATTGTTTATTCTTGAGTCGTAATCAAATCAAATAATACACAGAAATTTCATCATGCTTTAAACAGTGTCCAAGAAATTATTTGGATCATACTTTCTTATGGTAAATGTTCTTAAAATGTAAACCAAAATTTACTTAAATATAACACAAGAAACGAAATAAATGAAAACATATATTTTAAAGAGATTTTAGTCGTATTGCCGGTATATACTGGTATCATCAGCGGCTCTCATCAGACCAAATGACCTGCAATTCAGTATCTGGAGTTGTTTTCGAAGAAAGACTTATAATGTGGGGAAATTTAGAGAAAATTTAAGCATTTCAAAACTTTGGGGAGGAGATTTTCTAACCAGTAAACCAGTGTTTCAAACTGATGAAGATATTGATTATGAAAAACATATTCAAAACTTAGCATTCTTGGTTCTTCTAAAGGTTGTATGGAGCTAACAAAATTGGGAGGTAGCTCTACACTATCAAAGGCTTCTGGAATTTTGTGGGCATCAAATTAATTTTTTTGAAATTACTCAATAATATTTGAAATTTTTGCTTGCGATTTTGCCAACAGAGTATGTGATATCTAGAGAAATGAAATTGAGGAAAAAACATTTTTATTTCATTAAATTAAATTTGAATTAACGTATTTTCAGTATTAATATGAAAAGATGCTTGGATATCATTTTAGCAAAGCCTTCCATTATATAGCGAATAATCTATATATATATATATATATATATATATATATATATATATATATATATATATATATATATATATATATATATTTATTTATTTATTTTTTTTAGTTTTTTAATGTAGAGTTTTTGGTGTATTGTCAAATTAGTTATTAAAGTTTAGCTTCCTTGCACTTCATTTATTTACATAATGACCATTTTATGCCGTCTGCCAAAATCAAAACGTAGATTGTCAAAACACTGAAATAAATAAACAATAAAACATTTCTACTATACATAACTGACATACACGACAAGGCACCGTACTACTAGCTGAACAAATTCTGCATGTATTATACAAGAGAACGTACAGTTTAGTATTTCTTCCGTTTTTCGATCAACCAAAATTTATGAAAAAGTAAAATTTAGTAACAAAATTCGAAAATCAAAGATATCCCAGATTCTTATGTATATCATTTGCCGACATCCAAAGATATCAAGATACTACGAAAATAAGATCAATATTTTTATGTACTTAATTAATTTATTCATATCACCTCGTGACAAATCACAAGGCATATTGAAATCTATATAAGTAAACCAAGAATAAATTC
>JARQZK010004340.1:1145000-1262500 GCA_030704885.1 Cynegetis impunctata
AAAATCAATGAAAATAAGAGAATAGATGTAATAAATAGTGTTGTCGAGAACAGCAGTATAAATTCAAGATCAGTAGCCGCTGCCCATTCCAATTCACAAAGTTCGGTGATGCGAATTCTACGAAAGAAAAATTTAGATCATACAAGTACCAAAATTATCAAGAATTAAAAGTAGGCGACCCTTCTTTATTTCTTTTGTTAAGAACTGCTGCTCCTGAATTTATACTGTTGTTCTCAACTACACTAGTTACCACATCTATTGTCTTATTTTCATTGATTTTGTATGGTGCTCCAACTCCGAATCTCGGATGAGATGTTTGCAAACAGAAAATGTTCTTAAATTTTGCTGCTATCTTTGATAAATAAAAGTGTTTTTCTTCGTTTCAGTCTTTATTTTCCTTTCATTGCTGTTAAGCTAACTCCTACGTGTCATGACTTACTCTTACATAGTTAATAAGATTAACTATTTCCTTGAAAGCCAAAGCAATTATGACAACTGCGACGTATCAAAAATATCGCTAAGCAACGACAAGTAATCTGTATTGTTGTTTTCCCTATGTATACCTTGAAATGATTCTCATGGTATATAGATATATATATATATATATATATATATATATATATATATATATATATATATATTTATATATATATATGCGGGCCGTTTTTTTTATTATGTGTGGTAACATTGCTATATTCTAAACCGTAACAGATATGGGAACGATTAAATGGGAAAAAAGTTAACTATTATGGTGAGCAGTAAATTGGTCAGAAAAAATCTTTAGGGACTTTCGCCGTTCCCGAGTTATACAGGGGAAACTGAAAATGGCGTTTTTGGTTTTTTACGAATAGAATTGTTATTTCAGAAAATATGAAAAAATGGAAGAGGAAATTTTTATTGTATTCAAAATGTACTATAACCATGTAACAATAAATCTTAGATTGAACGTTTCGTCTCAACACGGCCACCATCAACTTTTTTTTTCGAATACGGACCTGTCTTTTTTATTGCAAATATTGATGAAGCGATAAAATCAAAATTCTGTGGTATATCACAATCGGTATTTTTATAGCGTTTCATTCAAAATAAGCATCATCAGTGACAACAATTTTCAATTACGGTCCTGTTGTTAGTTCCTCTGTAAATAGTTTTGATTTCTTCAAAACTTGTTCAACTATTGGCATACTTCAGACATTAGCCAATAATTTCGATAAGAAGATACCCCATCACAATGAACATTTTAATTTTTGTATTACAGTAATCCTTGTTTCGTGGTTGATTTCTCTTGAATTAATTTTTATACGTTCCAATCCTCACAATTCAGTGGTATATCACAGTTGATATTGTTATACAATTATTGTGGCAATTTTCTAGCATGTTGGGTGTAATGCTATTACATGCATCTCTCATTAACAATAAACAAAATTTTATTCCGAATCTTTCCTGGAAGTTGGTTTCTCTATGTAAATGTTCATTTGAATTATTCCACCTATAATGGATGTTTCTATTAAACCTACCATTATTGGTGAATTTTGATTCGTCCGTCCATATTATTTTTCTACAAATATTTCCTTCTTCCCTATTTCTACGTCTTAATCACTTCGCAAATCGAACTCTCCTTCCGTAATCCCTTTAATTGAGGTGATGAACTTTGCGTATCCTGTAACATTTGTATTTGTTCTGTTTTAAAATATTTCTGGTAGATTTCACAGAAATCCCTAGTTCGTGGGCAATTTCTCGTAAAGAACAATCTTGATTAGAAATATTTTTATAATTGACCAATCCTAAATTGAAAAAAAATTTTTTTCTTTTTGTTATTGTTTATGAGGAAATATTTGCTTACATAAAACATTTATTCGGTTCGTCATACTTCCAGATACAATACATTTTCTAGTTTTATTTCTGTCAAATGCACCACAGTCTATCAAATTTCTTTCTAATCGTCTAAACATTTAAATGTTAGAATGTTTGGAATACGACGATTCGGGTATAGCTCACCATACATATTTCTTGCCAAAAGAGGATTTCTATTTGATTTTGCATAAGTAAATAGCATATCAGTGATCAGTCCTTATCATTTGAATACATCTTCAATATTATGTAACCCAGTGCATAAACGTCTGACAGTTCTTAACAGATATCAACAACTCATTTATTTTTCCTGCCATAGAAAACAAGCAAAGCCTACGTGTTTAAAATGACGAATGAAGTAAGATGCTACTTCTTAATTGTACTGAATTACACAACAATCGTATTTTGACCAAAAACGAATATTTTCGTTACCTATTTCCACGATTGAGAATTATAAAAATATTCCCTATAAAAATTGATTCAGGAAAAATCAGCCTCGAAACAAGGATTACTGTATAATACAAAAATTTCCAGACATGAAAAATACGAATTTTCGTTATGTTTGGGTACCTTCTCATAAAAATTATTGCCTATTGTCAGAAGTATGCCAATAGTTGAATAAGTTTTGAAGAAATCAAAACAATTTACAAAAAAACTAAGGACAGGACCGTAATTAAAAATTGTTTTCTCTGATGATGCTAGTTATTTTGAATGAAACGCTATAAAAATATCAAGTGTGATACACCACCAAATTGTGATTTTATCGCTTTATCAATATTTGCAATAAAAAAGACAGGTCCGTATTCGAAAAAAAAAGTTGATGGTGGCTGTGTTGAGACGAAACGTTCAATCTAAAATTTATTCTTATATAGTTATAGTACATTTTGAATACAATAAAAATTTTTTCTTCCATTTTTTCATATTTTCTAAAATGACAATTCTATTCGTAAAAAACCAAAAACGCCATTTTCAGTTTCCCCTGTATAACTCGGAAACGGCGAAAGTCTCCCTAGATTTTTTCTGAGCAATTTACTGCTCACCATAATAGTTACCTTTTTACCCATTTAATGGTTTCCATATCTGTTACGGTTTAGAATATAGCAATGTTACCACATGATAAAAGAAACGGCCTGTATATATATATATATATATATATATATATATATATATATATATATATATATATATATATATATATATATATATATATATATATATATATATATATATATATATATATATATATATATATATATATTTGAGGTTGGCTGAGATATTAAGAACCAATTTTTGCTTAAAATTTAAGCGATCTCTTAGTCTCCTGTTAAAGCTATTGAAATTAGAGCAATAAATATAAATGATATATTGAAGTTTCAGTTGTATAACCAAATAATCCTATGATACTTTTCGATAACCATCGATGTACGGAAACAAGTTATATCACTATTCGCTTTGTTTGTAAATATTACAATGTTTATTAATTTTCATCAAGTATTAGTCTTTCCAATTCAACTATTGAAATTATTTATTGTTTGATCAGTTCTACTGAAACTTGAAACAATCAAATTAGCAGTAAAGCTCCGTCACTAAGATCGTATTTTTCCTTAGATAGAAGATTTTTAATAGAAAAAATCATGCTGCTTACCCCTACCGCGATGTGCATCGCGTATTGAGTGCGAAGCAGTTCGTGCAGCAATTTGAACGGAAAATAGTCAAGGATCATCACGTATACAAAATTACATGTAATATCTACATTAAATAGACGACGGTTAAGGAATATACCTTACATCAACTCAATCCACAAAATAAATTTCAAACCTCTTTTTTAATTTGCAGATACCTCCAAGAAGCACTTCCTTAAAATAAACTTAATTTACTTATAAAATTGCAACCCCCACCTCAATTTGGGAGGGTTTGGGGAAGCAAAAATCCTCCTTTATATATATATATATATATATATATATATATATATATATATATATATATATATATATATATATGTATAAAGATAATAATACGCTGGGAAATTCATTTAAAAATTTGAGTATTGCTACTGCATGCTTGATGAAACATCGAACTAAGTAACACGTTGTAAAAGTTAGCATATATGGTTGTCAACTGACAACCGTATATGCTAACATAACCCATAACTATGGGTGTTTTTAAAAATTACATTTCATCTCAACTTCATTTTATGGGATATTTGAAATTTAAGTATTGTAACTTTTTCAATTAACTTTAAAGAAAAACTCTAGATCAAAGAACATGCAGATTACTTAACGGATCCCCATGGATCAATTATCTAATTAATGAGCAAATTTGTGGCCACAGCTATATATTATTGAAAATATAGGTTAGCATAAGTAGGAATTTTGAGTGGTTATTATTATTTCATGTTTACTGTGATAATATAACACCATTAGTACCACACCTTACATTTATTGAAATAATAGCTTTTTGTGAGGTATTACAATGCACATAAAATTATCCACAATTTTACTATTTTGTCCTTCCTACAAATATGTCCCTTATGTTCAAATTTGTCATATTACAGAATTCGTCGTTTTTGAAATTTACATCTTCAAAACCTGTTCAGGATTGCAATTGTGCGTAGATATGCGGAATTTGATTTAATAGCAAAAATTCAGTCAAGAATGGGATAATAATGAATTTACTGAATTTTACAGTTGGGACACCTGATGGTTAACTTATTGACCTAATCAATAGACTCTTCAGAAAACAAACAATATGAAATATTATTCTTAAACTTGTGAGTTGAAAATTTGTAGTGAAAAAACATAATAATTAGTGAGCTATTGTTGAAATATTAACCTCACTTTACAAGACTTCAATAAAATTATCTGATATAATTTCAGGAAAAGTTATAAATATTCAAAATATAATATGCATTACACTACTCATTCAGTCATGTGTATTTTATAGTTACTGCAAAGCGTATATGATTGAAGATATCAATACCCTATGGAACTTGTTGATTCAGTGCGTGTAGCTTGTTTTATATTTTATCACAAGTAATCGAGTAACGATATCCAATTATCACCGATGATAGTTTACAAAAATAATATAGCCAGCCATATGGTGGATCTAGAATCGGTAGGTATCGCTTCTCACTATGTAGCATAATGAGTACATTATTTCAAGAGTTTACTATTGCAATTATATCGAATTGAAAACTTTATAGATAAGTGAATAAATAAGTTAAAACTTTAATAATGATAATCAGCAGAAAATTCAAATCCATTATTATTAATATTATCTAATACATAATAGGTATTGTAAAATTTTGAATTTCCTTCAACTTAATTCTTTTACTCTACATGAAACATGTAAAATGTTTTCGTACATTGATGTTTTTAATTTTAACAGTGAAAAGTCTCTTCAAATAATCCCTTATCTACTGTATTTTATAGCTGAAATAATAGATGCGTTTTAATCTGCTTCACTTATCTGTTTATTATAGTTTCTAACTATTTTAAAAAACTTGACTGTGAAGCAATATCGAAAAAATTAATATACCTTGAATATAATATATAAAATTAATCAATAAATAACTGGATCGTTGCACTTCTTTGAGAACGCAGAGTTGCTATGGAAATTGTCCTTTATATGTTAGTTCTATTATACAAATATTTTGAAACGAGTAATAGCGGAGTGTTTGGCTAGCTAACTAACATTCGGGAAGTCCGGAGTTCAAACCTCGGGGTCGAAGGTCTGGCATGAGTTTTTCTCAGAGGCTTTCGGTGAGTCACTACTGTCAAACTTACGATGGCGAAATGTGGGCCATTCTCTGAACACCAGCTCACCTATTATAATCATGCACTTGTACTTATATATATTACAATATTTGTACTCTATGATCTGGCTAAGGAATTTCATTGCCATAACTAAAGCAGTCCGCCTCCCTAACGCGTTTATGAGGTAGGAATTTTGTAGGTGTTTCTGAAACGCAGAAAATTAACTATCTTCGTATGAGAGTATATAATATTATTAGTAACTTCATAAAGAAACAAAAAACTAACTTTTCACAGGTTAAAATAAAATTCAATGAGTAAACGCGTTTCGTCATAACATTGACTTCATCTCGTACTAAATTATGGAATTACATCAAAACAATCTATTTTACGAAAAATTGAACACAGGGGGCTCTTAGAGAAACTAAATATAACAATAAGCAATTCATTCAGAGCTATTGGTAGGTAAATTGAACAGATTAAGAAGAGGAGAAGGGTTTACTTCAATCTGGCCATTAACTAGGTTTCCGGAATTTTTATATTTATTGATGTATAGGGATTCCCAACAGTCCCCAGCTCCAACTCAAGTTGAGAGAGAGTTTCATTTTAGCTTCATGCGCCTACTTAAAATGCCTATAAGGCTGAATTTCGGACATATTGTTCATAATTTGTTTCCACATCTTTTTCCACAGCTCACGAAACATTCGGTAATGCCCATTCCTTCCACATCCTTTCCCAGCACATTTGGTCTGATTGGAATAAAAAAAACGGATTTGAAAACCGCTTCGCGTCTTTTTTGTGGTTCTTTCCGTAACGGAGCAATAGTATATTTTTTTTCGGGGAAAATTCGACAAATATAAGTAGTACAAAACCAGTTTGATGACTAAGTTAACTTCGAACTATACAATCTAGTCACTATGATTCTCCTTATTTCATTTGTTATTCATTTGAGGACAGAACGTACAATTGGGCCTCGGTAGACCAGCGGTGAGCGAGAACCGCCTTGTACCGTTTGTTGACCGAGGATGTGGGTTCGAGTCCCACCTTGCTCTTGGGCGTTGTGTATGTCCAGAATTTAGTGGTTCTAGTTATGAGATTGAGTGTTGGGTAATGTACATTGTTTACAAGCCCATTGGCCGTTCGGAACCGGCATTAAACTGTAGGTCCCTCGAGTTAAAAAAAAAAAAAAAAAGAACGTACAATTTTCCGGGTAGGTATCGATATCATAACTTACTAATATTCGAATTAATAACTTATCTGATAATGTTAAAAAACCTTGTGAGCACCAGAGCTCCATCACTTAAGTCGTATATTCTTCATGCGAAATGCTTCGCGTCGAGATGCACTTCAAACGGTTTGAATTATATTTTGAAAAATCACGCTTATAGCAAACCGAATTAAAAAGTAGAAAATAATTTATTTTACTGAAAAACTAAATTCGCGAAGTGCAACGTGGTTGGCGAAAACAGTTGAAACCAACGAAGAAACGCACCTTAACTCATTTCGCATACCAAATTGCAACCCTCTATCGTAAAAAAAAAATCGCGAAGTGCATCGCGTACTGATAACGAAACAGATCGAGATGCAATTAGAACGGAATATTAACCACAAAATGCAGCGTGGTTGAGAAAAAGAGTTGAATCCAACAAAGAATCTTAAGTCAACATAAACTCAATGTACGTACCAATTTTCAACCCTCTAACTCAATCTGCAGAAGCTGTAGAGAGAGCAATTTTTCGAAAACCATGAAAAACAAAGAAATATCTACGTAAAAAATGCTGGCGGTTGGAAAAATTAAACCAAATTTTCATAGTTTCGTTCTGCAACAAAAACAATCCCAGATAAAAAATAAAAATTTCAGCGCATTTGGTGTGATACGAACCGCTGGAAACATGAAAAGTTTCTCGAAAATCGTAATCTAGGAACTCTAAAACAGATGAAAGCATACTCCAGCACCTGGCTGATTTCCTTGGATACACTGCAATAGTATGTATTTATGGGATAAAATACGACTAAAAAGTTATTTCTCGTTCACAAAGAACTTCACATACAAGTTAGAAAACAAACAGTGATCCAGACCTGTTAGTTCGTGTCCCTAACAGGGATCCCTCGTCAATTCTGCACCATTGACCGTCAAAGTTGCTATTTAGCAAAGCCATTGTGTAATTTTCTAGAAGGATTATCGTTAATTTCGTCACATATGCTGTACAAAATAAAGACTTTGATGTATGAAGATTTTCGATCACGACGAAGGAAAATATTTTCAAGGCGTTAAAGGTTCATCTAAATGTTACTTGGTATCCAATTTTTTTTAAGGAGATTTTCTTTCAGTAAAAGTTTTGAATTTATGTATATGTTACCGGGAACGTGAAATCTAGGAATTGTATAAAATTCCTCGGAAAATTGATGTATTTCATATTCATTGTTTACAATTCCTTATTGTCACTCTCGACTCTATTCCATAGAATTAGAGAACAAATGAAAAATAAAAGGGATTAACTGAGAATCATAATGTTTTTAATAATGGTCTTTATAATTTTTCACTTGTTGATTTACAGATACATATATAGATAGACAGATACATAGATAAATAACAGACAGTTAATATTTATTGATTCCAGAACCATATAACATACAAGTTACAGACAAAAACCCATGTGAGCATGGAGCCACATCAACATAAAAGCAAAAAACTGAAAACAAATGAAAATATATAAGAACAATTTCAAATGTCTCGACTCTATATAAACCTGAAAACGTTTTTAGTTTTGAGGCTCTGGTGGCACACACATAAAATTAAAAATTGAAATATATTTTTCATAACAACTATGACGATAATCAGTATAAACAGGTAAGCAGCTAGTAGCTAATGTCCAAGTATTCCTTATATTGATCTAAGTTTAATGAACTTATTGATATTTGCATGGTTGTCTATAAAGTGGAACATAAATCACAAAATTTTTCATTTTTGAAGCACAAACATTTCGATATACTACAACCTTTTTTACAAAGGTACTTTTTGAATACCGAGCTCCAGTTGATTGAAGATTCGCAACTGAACATAGCGAAATTGTGTTACTAGGTAGATCCTTGATATCCAGAATATTTCTTGGACAAACATTGAAGTGAGATTTGGAATACAATTCTTTGATGATTCAATTCTTTGTACCAATTTGATAACGCTTGCCATCAGTTTTATCCAAGACCACACCTATTATATTTTGTGAATCTATTAACCTCTGGTGCGGAAGCCCTTACATAAGAGCCAATAGACACCGAGGGAGCTTCTTATCACTTGTTATTATAATTTTTTCTGCGTGTTGTTTTTTCCTAGCAGTGTGACAATTTTTCAGTTTGACAAAATTTTTAGAGCATAATGGGCACAGATCTTTAGACATATGCCTTTCATCGGTTGATTCTTCATTATCAGCGCAAATTGTGTAGATCTGTAGATGGCACATCCTCTAGTCGTTTCTTGTATAGAGACGACGCGTTTCTTATTTTCCGTATTGGCTGGTGACTGTGAGCTTATTTGACACTGTTCCAAATTGTTGTGAGAGACCTGGTTCGTTTCTCTATGAACTTGAGTGTCCAAAAGTGGAGACTCTATGATCTAGTTCATTTTGGTCAAGATTCCACTTGATTTTCCGAAAGTTTTCTTCAGTTGCTACATTAACCATCCTGAGCAGGATCAGCGAGAGCAGACTAGCAGACTAAGAAATAGCAACAGTGTACTATCGATTTCCATAATCTAATACATCAGAAATGGTTTTCAGGAAATCTATAGAATTCCTTTGAAATGTATATGAAAAAGTTCATTTTACAAATCTACTGGACTTTTTAGACATTTTATACTTTCACTAGGAAACCTATAGATGACAGATTACCTACTTCTGAGCTAAACAGGAAACATCATTGGAAAAATAATTTAAAAAATAGATGATAAACGAAGTCAAACCTCCAACAGTTTGATGAGACTCGACGACATGGAATTCCCATTCATCCTTTCAGGGAGAGTATTAGAAAATTCGACACTATAGAAATACTAGACATTCTGTTTCGTTCTTAAACGAGCTCATCAGTAGTATCCCGTCCATCGAGTGGGCAACGACATTGAATCCACAAAACCACCTCATAGTTTCTTAGAAAAGTACTAATGACATTCGAACAAATCACAGCCCCATCCCAAAACACTGCGTCGGTGGGTTGATTTAATTAATAATCCATTTCTCAAACAAAATTCATGTTAGCAGATAAAACAGAAAATAATATTGAAAGTCTTAAAATAAATGCAGAAGGGACAGTATACGATTTCGAAAAAGTTTGATTATTTGGGAGTAACAATAACCGATAATGGTAGAGAGGAAGATGAAGTAGGAGAGAGAATAGCGAAAGGTGCGAGAAGTATGGGAGGACTGCTTCATATCTTTGAAGTCTGAAACGATCTCAAGGAATGTGAAAAAAGAGGCCAGTGGTTATTTACGGCTGTGAAACATGGAAATTAAATCTGAAAGAAAGAGAGTCGCTAAACAAATTCGAAAGGGAAGTTTTGAGGAAAATATACGGCTGTAGGAAGGTGGAGGAAATTTGGGAAACGAGAAAAAATGAGGAAATAAGTGAATTATATGAAGATCCATCTATAACTAACATAGTGAGAGCACAAAGGATTAGTTGGTTCGGGTATATAGCAAGATTAGAAGGAATAATACCAACAAAACAAGTCATTTCCAGAAAAATTGTTGGAAGAAGAGGAAGAGGGAACCAAGGCGAAGTGTATTCAAGTGGTAGAAAGGGTTTTATAGGAGCTAGGAAAACGGGACTGGCGAACAAAAGCAATGAACAGAAAAGAATGGAAAAAAAACGTGCAGCGCTGACTTAAAAAAAAATTCATTGTGTTATAATAATTATATGCATATATATATATATATATATATATATATATATATATATATATATATATATATATATATATTATATATATATATATATATATATATATATATATATTTATATATATATATATATATATATCAGTGGCGGCTCGTGAGGTTTGGTTTGAGGAGGCTACAAGAGGTGTTAAAAATACAACCATAGCCGCAAAATTTTTTTAGGATTTGCAAGGTCAATATAATTTAAAGAAAATCAAAGTAAAAAAACAAGACACCCTAAGCTATTAATTTGTTTCCACTTTCGAGTGTCTACTCTTGAGACCTACAACTCCTATTTACAATATTCACAAAAATTCTTCTCTAACCAATTAATTCAATTCATCTATTCATCAAATTTTTTCTTTCACATAATAGGTACCTACCTACCTACTTGACGAATTTTTTTAACAGCTGTCGAGAGCAAATTAAAAAGTTATTATATATTTTTGAAGATTAGCGGGATTCTGCTATCTTTAACGTTAGCAAAATGATCTATAATATCCTCATAAAATTTTTTGTCTTTCGACCAGAGCAAGTTTACCAATTCCTTTTCAATAGACAACAAACTAATATTTTTCAAACGATCCTGGCTCATTGAATTTCGTAAATAAGTTTAATCTCTCTTAAGAGTGGATACGGCGATCGCGGTGAGCATGCGTAATGGAATCATACGTTGCTATGGCTGCATCAATTATTATCGCAGTACGTGAGCGATGTCACCGGATAGAAAACAATTAGACATAAGAGTTAGTATAACTTGGGGTATATTCTTGATTCAAATCATTATCAAAAAGATATTTAATAGTCCTCCAAACCATGATTTTCATTGTGCACCCAAAATTTCATTGTCATTATAAACAACACACAGTTCACTTTTTATGGCCACCTTATCAAAAAAAGTGTATTTTTGACATAAAATTTTCCAAAGGGTTATCTGGAAAATTAGCCGAAAATCCGGTGAACAAATTTTTTATTGAGTAAGTCGAAGAAATGCAGTTCTTTTCAAATCAGAGAACGTTATTTCTATTTTGAACCCTAATAGTATCCAAAATTTCATAAAATATTTGCTTATAGTGAAGCTCTCCATATCTGCGTAACTGAATTTCTTTCGTTTTGGGCTAAATTGAGTCGTAATCATCAAGTAGTTTGAAATACAGAAAATAGTTTTTTAAAATAAAACTTCTGCACACGAAATTCTGAATTTTTTCCAAAAGAAACTTGAGCCGATTTCGTTAGTAAATTACATTTGAAAACTTGTGCTGTAAGATTTGAAAAACTATTTTCTGTTTTTTCAAAAATTAATTTAAAGATGGTTAAAAAATATATAAATTCTCTTATCTTGTAAGTAAGATATTAATTCCGCGTGCTGTATTTTATAAAGTTGCTTTATCGGTCAAAACTTCCTCACTGTTCAACTAGTATAGCATTAAATCCTCTCAAATCCTAAGCCGGCTGACCCCAAACAGAGACATTTTCACTAGTAAAAAGTAAACACTAGCCAACAAAATAATTTATTTTTTACCTGTGATCCGGTAGGCAAGGATGTCTCTCATAATTCCGTGTATTAAAACCGCGGTTTTGTTTTCTGTTACAATCGCTGCCACGCGTTGGGATTAAAAAAATTTTGCTCCTGGTAAAATTCAGACCCCCGGTTTCAGGGGTAGGTTTTTTTTGTTTTTATCAAAACTTTATCCTCATAACTTAGGCACTAAAGTTATGGATAACAAATATTCCACTAAGTCACCATTGAAATTTTTGAAATTTAATTTCAGTAATCAAACTTCACTATAAACATACGCGTAACGCGAGTTGATTCCGGCGTCCATTATTAAGACAGTACGAATACGAATTACGATCCATACTACGATTCATAATCAACGCCACTTTACTCGATGTCAGGGAGATTCGATAGTTGTGATTGGTCGACATTGTATAAGGCTGGAGTTTATCGGTGTTGCCATGTACATGTGTTTTGGTTTTCTATTTCAATGAAGTATTCATTCGGAGTATTTGTTTTTAAGTGGTGTGAGTTTGCTTTTCTGTGGCAGGCATAATGAACGTGAGAATATACCTTTCTAAGCTTTCCGCAGCGTTGCCACAAATTTTGAAATGAATGAAATGCAGTAAATGTAAATACCTTCTATCTTAATTAATAAATTATATTATATAATGTAGGTTGAAAGGAAGGTAGGTGCATAAAAATAATATGATTTTGATTAATATGAATATGCTGAATGCTGACTATTCAATATATTTATAGATTCTGTAGGCCCGCCCTCACGCTACCGGTTCGTCGTGGCCAACGTAACCTAAAGTGATACACGGAATATTATTGAGGAGGGTTAGCCCTCCTTAGCCTATATATATATATTATATATTATATATATATATATATATATATATATATATATATATATATATATATATATATATATATAGGTATAAATAATATATATATATATATAGTATATATATATATATATATATATATATATATATAAGATATATATATATATATTATATATATATATATATATATATATATATATAATATATATATATATATATATATATACTAGCGGACCCGGCAAACGCTGTTCTGCCATATAAAATATTTTTATCTATCTATCTATTCATCTATCTATCTTTTTATCTAACTATCTTTATTCATCTATCTGCCGATGTATCTCTATATATCTATCTATATATCTATATATCTATATATCTATATATCTATCTATATATCTATCTATCTATCTATATATCTATATATCTATCTATCTAACTATCTATCATTGTATCTATCTATATTTCTACCTATATATCTATCTATCTTTGTATCTATCTATCTAAACATCTATTCATCTATCTGTCGATGTATCTCTATCTATCTTACTATCTATCTATATATTTATCTATCTATCTAACATTTTATCTATCAATATATATCTACCTATATATCTATCTTTCAATCTATCTGACCCGGCAAACGTTGTTTAAATAATGTATATGTCAACACAACGTTTGCCGGAATATAACTATGTGCTATGATAATACTTGCATATATTTATTTCGATAAGAGAGTGCTAAGCAATAAAGCACCAAAAATTGAAAAAAATAAGAATAATTTCACATTGCATTCACTATAATATAAATTTAACTTATACATAGGCCTCAGCAACATGTAAAGCGTTAGTAATTTCAACATAGCGATCTATTGGATACTTACTCAATACAGTCAACTAACTACCTTATACCGCCATCTGTAAGTATCTTATCAAACTAACAGAGATAATCAACAAAAAACCGGCAATAAAATAATTTTGCGACTATAAATTAAGATGTAAAGATCATTCAAGTTGTATCAAACTGCACACGGTGTGCAAATTTGATTAAAATCGGTTAAGTAGTTTAGGAGTCCATCGCGGACAAACAACGTGACACCTAATTTGTATATATTAAGATATACTCAAACGTTAGAATATAAGAATTCGTATCTGGAAAAGATATTGAATCGTTCTCGAGTTAAGTTCGTATAGGTCTGAGTGGATTGCACCTAATATCCGATTTATCAAAATGGTTAGGTGAACACGTTCACATCTTCCGATCGAAAACTACCCCATCACACGGCACGGTGATATATTCTTGGTAACGAAAGTTTTCAAGGGACAAGCGCAAGCTTGAGTACGGTTCGATGTTCTTGCAGTTAGCGCGACCCTCTCGTAAACTCGATAACAATTATTGCTGATATCGAATTTCCAATCGGAGGGCGCTTGAAGCGTCTTCGGAGTGCCCGCCACAACGGCGAGAGAGCCGTTTTCGATAATGCTCCTTCAGATTCAGGACTTGAAAAGGGTCGCGAATACGATACGACGAGTCTAGTTTGATTACTTACCGCGGCGAGCGAGCTAACTACTAATTTAATACGAGAGATTAATTTTACTTATTTTCAATTATGATTCTGATCGTCACGAATCCTTCTCCTTTTTCTATGTATATTGACATAAGTACAGAGTAGTTACAGTGGCAATTTTAAATTATACCTTAACAAAATCATACTCTTTGAGATTGTTAGTTACATGAATTTTTGTCATTGAATTTTTTTTCATATTCGATTAAAACTTTTTAACGATTTGAAAAAGTAAAAAGTACCTATTTTTCGTAATTTTCTCGGCAAACACATGAAATAATCGTTTATTCTAAGTTTTCATTCATTTGTTTCAAATAGATTTCTTAGTTTTTAATTTTTTAGAAGAGAATTTGTATGATTCATCAGTAATTATTTAAATTTGACATAAATACATAGCTTAATTCTTTCAATTTTATTCAGCATAATTACAAAATTACCTAAATCGTGTGATAAAAAACTAGATGTAGTACCACATAGTTGAAATTTTGAATTTCAGTGCTTTTATCTAGCCAGATTGCTACCCTCCTACATAGTCAATATCATCGAAAGGCTCAGTAAAAGAACAATGCATTTGAAACCATTACAGCTTTTTGATTCCAATTTGTAGATAATATTGTCAAAAGTTTAGTTTCACTGATAGTGACAGAAGCAATACAATCGTATATTATGATATTAGGAGAATAAGTGATACTGTATGTGCTGAGCGTGGAAAGTTTGTATGCGAAGCACATAAAGTATCTTATTCTCCGAATATCATATACTACTTTTTCTTCAAACGTGCATAATTTCTTTCGGAATAAAACAATAAAAGGAACCGAATTTTTTAATAAAGATAACAAGATTGAATCTTTAACTTATTTCACTGTATATTGCCTTTTTCGTATCGTTGTCATGGATACGTACTTCTTTGACTACCATTGAAACAAATATTTCAAATTCGGTGAAGAAAATGAGTTTAGAAATGTGTAATGATCCTCCCGAGGTGGTAGAGGCAGCTAGAATAGCTATACAAAACTTGCTGCCGACGAAATCTGCTGCAGTATATGAAGCTGCGTTTGTTAAGTTCAACAAATGGTGCAATGGAAAAAAAGTAGTGCAATACTCTGAGAACGTTTTGTTGGCTTATTTTACCGAAATGGCACTGAAAATAAAGAGTTCTAGTTTGTGGGCTCATTATTCAATGATAAGGTCTGTGTTGAATTTGAAGCATAATGTGAACATTGAAAAATACAACAATTTGCGTGCATTTTTAAAAAAAGCAAGGAGAAGGTTATAAGCCAAAGAAATCGAGAGTCTTGTCAAGGGAACAGTTCAGCAAATTTTTGTCTGAAGCCCCAGATGAAAAGTATTTGGCGATGAAGGTAATAAAATTACATTTTATTTGTTTCACATTGTGCTAACCAACACTTAATTTTTTAGGTAGTTTTGATATTTGGAATATCTGGGGCATGTCGTTGCGATGAACTAGTGAATATGACAGTTGATGATCTTGAAGATATGGGTTCTTTGCTGCTAATAAACATTCCCAACACTAAAACTAATAAGAGTAGAACCTTCAACGTCCTGGGTGATGAATATCTGAGCAAATATAGAAAGTACGTTAATTTGCGCCCTGCCGATTTTAGGGAACAACGTTTTTTTTTTTGAAATATCAAAATGGGAAATGTTATAAAGGTGTTATGGGTATCCATAAAATTGGTAGTGTAGCAAAAGACGTGGCATTGTATCTGAAGATTCCAAATTGGAAAGAATATACAGGGCATTGCTTAAGAAGAACTTCCGCAACAATGCTTGTTGATAGTGGGGTGGATATCACTACGCTGAAAAGGCATGGGGGTTGGAAATCTGATGCAGTTGCCGAAGGGTACATCGAAGACTCTGTGCAAAGTAAGAATTCTTCAACCTAGCTCCGCGGAAAATCTCGAACAATCTTCATTTAATGAACCCGATACAAGTAATGGATTTGTAAATGCCGTTCACTCTGGAAAAGTTGTTATGAATAGTACTTATATTGCAAGAAGTGGAGGATTCTTAAATGATGCAAATCTTCATAATTTTACTTTTACTATAAATATTACGAATAAATAATAAATACCATTGTGAATAAATTCATAGTACTATAATGTGTTTATACGCTTAGGAGTATAAGTACTTATACTTCTAGTCATATAAATCACACTTAATGTCATTGAGGAACGTCACAAAAGTTATCACTTATATGACGTTTGAAGAAAAAATATTTTAGCACTACTAACCACAAAAATTACATTAAGGTCATTCAAAGTACTTTGGAATACCATTTCAAAACGAGTTTTTAGTATAAAAAGACAGTTTTATGTATAGTATTCATATATGTATAGTTGCTGGAGAAGCCAATATGTTTCAGAAAAATAAACATATATATATATATATATATATATATATATATATATATATATATATATATATATATATATATATATATATATATATATATATATATATATATATATATATAGCGTGTCCACGGATGAGGTGCCCAAGACAAAAAATTTTTTTATTCTCAATTTTAGGGAAAAAGCTATTCTTGATCAAAAGTTTTGCTTTATCAAAACCTCAAGTTCTTTAAAACCTGCTTTATTTTATATTCAATTTCATGTAAAACCGTATGAATTTTTGCACTAAATTCGGAAATGTAATAATAATGATTTTTGCCTTATTCCTAGGTAACTGTCAACTTCAGTAAATACTTTTCAAATTGTCATTCTTTTTCAAATATGCAAACTCTTCAATAAAGAATATAACTCGTAAAGTACTATGGTAGTGGAGCTGTTTCGTACAAGTAAGAAATCAATTTATTTTATGAAAAATACCGTATTGTACCAGTTACGATGAATGGATTTAAAAAAGTAATAAAGAAATGAGATACTCACTAGATTATAATTACATTTTCCAACTAAGTGCAAAAACTCATAGGGTTTCACATGTAATTGAATATAAAATGAAATAGGTTTTGAAAAACTTGAATATAATTTCATTTAATGGGGTTTTTGAACAACAAAACGTTTTATCAAGAATAACATTTTTCGCTAAAACTAAGAATAAAAAAGTTTTTCCTCACGGGCACCTCATCCATGGAAACGCTGTATATCTAAAACGGTTATAAAAAACCTCTCCTGCATTTCACTGTTGACTTTCAATAGAACGCAGTAGTCTATTATTTTCGAAGAAAATACGAGTAAAAAGTTCAGAACTCTCCTTTAAGATACCCGTAAACAATTCCAGCCAGGAGGAAAGACAGATTATGCAATCGCGGTGTTGGCCACATCACAAATTCAATATTTCAGACAAGAAAGTGGAAGCACCTAGGGTCCTTCCGAGAGATTTACGATGATTCAGGTCTTGCTTAAGGAAAATTTGTTCCTGGAAAATACGATGTGGACTATCGCTCTTCTGAATACACGTAATAAATCTGAAGTGAAGCCATATATGTTTTATACGGAGAATTTAACACTTAACTGGATGTTAGCTGATAAGAAATTCCAATAGTGGTGAAAACTTAAAGTAAATTCGTTTAATGGTGATACTTTTCGCGGATGTACTTAATTAACTATAAAGTTTTTTTTATGATATATTCTAGCATCATTATTATGAACAATGGATAATCGCCTATTTCAAAAGTAATTAAAAACTTGGAAAAGAACAATATCACTCAGTGGATTGTACATAGGAACGCAAAATTCAAGTGGAATACAGGTTGTCATTTTCAGTCTTATTTTCCCCGAAAATAATAGACTACTATTGCACTGTATCGAATGTCAACAAACAGTTAGGTACGGAAGAGGTTTTTGAATCTGATTTAGATCTCCAACGGTTTCCATCAGACCAAATGAGCTGAAATTTGAAATCAGGGATGTCTTTTGATGCAGAACAAAACTAACAATATTTGGGTAAACTCAGCCTAAATTTTGGCATCTTCGAATTTTTGTGCAGGGAAAGTGCATGAGCGAAAATTTTTTTCATCGGTGGATAAAGATGTTGAAGTTATTTCTGGACTTTTTGAATCGAAGTATCTTTCACTTGATGGAAATTCATATTAAAAATTAAGAACACGTTTATTAAAACTCAATTTCCACTATATTCACATATAATGACCATTAGTGCAGTCATTGAACCTTTTTAGCTCAGAAATTTTTACTATGAACCGATGGACATGAAATTTTGGAATTAGGCTTATCTTACCCTCAACTTCAGAAATGACACTGACCCGAACTCCGTTTTCATCCTGGGGGTGGTTGTCACCTCTTTTCGGTGGTGGGAATATTTTTTCAAAATAACCTTGGACATCGATAGAAGACCTAATTTTAAGCAAAAAATGTTTCATAAAGTTTTTTCAGAAACCCAATACTTTTCAGGTTATTGGCAATTGAAAATTCGGAATTTTCTCACGATTTTCAACGGTTTTTTGCAAATATCTCCTAAAATATGTATTTAAACTATAATATTATAATGAAAAAAATTGTAGCAGGTGAAAAAATGAACGTCCTCAATTGGGGACATGTCATGGTGCCCAAACGGAGCATTTTGAAAATCTGAATTTAACATCAAAAATTTTCAAAAAATCATAATTTGCATTACAGTAAATTTCAGATTTTTCGCTTCAATAGTTTTAATTCGTGACCGAGAGGGTTAAGTAATGCCTGAAGACGATAGGAAATACCTAACGTTAGGTCTGCCTAGAGTATTTAGGAAATGCTTAACCTCAAATTGATATAGGTAATAAAATTATTATATTTCTATCATTTTTTCTTTTCTTACTATCCGTTGTCAAATTTACAGTCTAGTATTAAACAGTGGTACCAGTTATATGTACAAAACTTCCCAAATCAAGTTTTTAACAAGGTATTTCTTAACTGAGAATTTCTCAGGTTGGTGAAATCCGATTTAGGTAAGTATCGGATTTAGGTATTTCCTATCGTAGGAATTAGTTAGGAACATAAGATTCCTATTTCGGCATTCAATACTGTAGTGAAATATTAGATTATTGATATAAAAAAGTCAGTTCCAATGTTCAAATCGTACCCAATTTCAATCGTACTACAATTAGATCCGGAAGGCGTGTCTCCCAATCTAAAATGGACGTAGTATGTACGTCATAGTAGCATGTGAATCTGGGAATAAACTTTCACGTTGGAGTACCGTTCATTCATCCACCCACGCTAATCCATGTAGCTGATTTCCAGGCTAACTTTGAATTTGGAAATTTCGTGACGAAAAATGTGCGGAGAGAAATAACCGATAGGGTTGACGTCAAAGCCGATCGATTCCATCTATAAATACACACATCAATTACGTGGGTCCTTAACGTGACAAAGGTAACATTCGCCGTTTATTTTTCCTGTTTCTTTTTCATGTACGGCATTCATCATCACACACTCCAGAATTCAGTTTTGTCATGAGAGCTAGACGACGTCGATTCGACGTGCTGAATAATGCATAAGGCACAGTATCCTACGGACTAATAGTTGAACTACTTCAAGGAAGAAATATTGATGTTTGTTGAGAAAACTAAAGCGAAATCTATCCGATACCAACAACACACCTTTTGACATTCGACGTGATCGTTTCTTCAATTAAGTTGACATCATCAGAAGTTTAAATTAAACGGAAAATTTGAGCTTACCTAATTTTTTTGACGTCGTGGTCTGTTCAATCGGTTCATTAGTTTTTATTGTGACCCAAGAAACCACCATGAGTTATCGATAAATATTCAATAAATCATAAAGAGTTTTGAGTAATAGTTATATTGTCCACATCATTATGCAAGGGTGGATCCAGGCAATTGTTTTGGAGGGGGCCATGAGTCTGAGGATATATTTGTAGCGTAAAAAAATTGCACTCCGTTTTTTAAAAAAGTAAACTGTATGATTATCCATAATTCAGCCAAACAACAAAATGGTGTGATGAAATTTGCGCTACTCACCGTAGAACGGCCGTAACTTTGGTTCTATATACCTATCAACATTTTTCAATAGTCAAATGAAAGATTTTGCTTTATATAACTATAGATTTCTATCAAGAAAAAATAAAAATTTTGCATAATATTAAACGAAAACGCCATAATTTACCGCAATTAGTAACGTGCAAGGGAAAATACCGAGTAAACGGGGCCCAGGCCGCAGGAGGGTTTCTTAGCTGAAAAATCTAAGAACATTTCTCTCTGGCAACCACCGGGCTTTTTAGAGCAGTCGTGAGAATAAGATCACGATAGCCAGAATGATCGCCAACATCCGGACCGGATAGACACCGAAAGAAGAAGAGTAACGTGACAGCTTTGAGAGATATTTTAAAATTTAGCAAACCTGAAGACATTATGACACAGGAAGGAAAACTTTTAATTTGACTGCTGAAGTTTGTAGATAGGTGCCCGAGAACCAAAAGTTATACTGCCGTTCCAATAAGTAAATATCTTAACCCTTTCAGGGCAACTGGTTAGCTAGGAAGACCACAGTTTGTTAGTCATGAGTAAAACTGCTCGTTGGCTATTTCAGTATAACAGTGTGTTTTGTGGGTTGTCTAAGATAGCAAAATTTGACGTGTTCATCGAAGACAGACCGAAATAAGCCGAAGCGCGTATAACGTGCATTTGTTTACTATAGTTGGATACTACTTAGAGGATCTGCTGAAACTGTGTGAATTTGTGATTTTTATTTATGAATGGTGGAAAAATGGCTCCAAAGTTATTTACTTATATCTTACTTATGCATTTTCATGAATATATTGAACGTATATGTTTCCTTTTTTTCGAAATTACTAATTTTGTTGGGGTCTCCTGAAGTGACCACTGGGCACTTACGTAATCGTGTTATCTTATTTTAGTTCTGAGGAAGCAAGTTTGGAGTACCTACCTACTGAATAGGGTTGCCAATTTTCGAAAGGACCAACCCGGGATTTTTTTACGGAGTTTAGTAGGGAGGGGGTTGAAGAAAATGTCAATCATTTATTTATTTTTAATTTATATATACCTACTCTGCTTCTAATATTTGACAGTTTTTTACCACAAAATCATAATCTTTAAAAATCGAAGTTTGATTAGTAGTGCGCGGTTGCGTATAATTTTAAAAAAACTGGGGAAATGAGCCACCCCGGGAAGTCGGGAGGTTGGCCATTATTACCGGAGTCATTCGGGCAATCCGGGAGAGTTGGGAACCCAATAACTGAATATTTAGAAAATCTTCATGCAGATGAGTTCTATGATTTGTAAGAAATGTTCAGCGTGCAAAGTAGAATTGTGTTTGAAACATGACAAAAACTGTTTCATGTTATATTACGCAAAATAGGTTATATTGTTTGGTTATATGTTCCTACTGGTTATGTGGAGAGACCACATCCTGCAGGATAATCCTTGTGTTTTTTTATCTTGGAATTTGTTTCATTTTCTTCAAGTATCTCTAATAAACCATTATCAAACCATACATAATATTTTTTCCACAAAAAAATAATTTGGGCCGGAAAGGGTTAAACTACAATTTTTACCCTCTCCTTATATACAGGGTGATTCACGGTGGATGGCACATTAGACGTTTCTGGTGAACCATACTACGGATCACTTTGAAAATTTACTGGAGGGTATAGTCGGACATTCTCTACCCAACTAACATATTTTTGGTAATGCGGTGTTGCCACTTCTATTAGAAAGTAGTAGCAACTTTGATTTTTCGAATGGAACACCCTATATATAATATTATTTTTAGAATCTCCAACAATTTCCCAATAACTTTTCATATACTTCCCTACACCTATCTATTACCGTTTCCGAAATAAAAATTATTTTCATTTTTTTTCTCCGAAAATCAAGACCTATTAAAACGCTGATATCTTCGAGTTGAGAAATAATGTGATATCGAAATTTGGATTGAAGTTTGGTGATACTTGAAGGCTCCCTACACTTCAGGTTAATCTGCGTTACTTCAATACAGGGTGGTAAAAAATTCAGTTATTTTGTTTGCTTGAAAAAGTGACTGAAAGTTGATTATTTCAAATGGAAGTGGAGAACTTCTTTTGAATAGTTTTGTTCCATCATTTTTGAAGGTATTTGCAACTTCTGAGATGTCAAAAATATTGACACTATTAGCAGATTGTCACAACGTTACTGTCAAATAGTGATCATGGATGCTTACCAAATACCGAATGGGGACACCATTTACAAGGAACATTTTCACAAATAAATGCTAATAAGTCCTAAACCTGACTAGTTAGGTATAGCTTTGATATACATGGATAAAAATCAAATTCCAGCAGCTTTCCGAATTTTCAATAATATACATGGCATTCCATGTAAGCATTTTCAGCTTAGGAAGTAATTAAAGCTCTTCTCTCCCACTAGTTTATTGGCTTAAAATTACAAATGTATGGTTTTAATCGCATAATATTAGATTTGGTGTTGCGGGTAATTATTTTTATTTCAATTTGTGGGAATCATTTCATCATTTTAAGGATATTCAATATGCTCTGGGGGGGCCATGGCCCCCTTGGATCTGCCCTTGTTATGTAACGGTAGTTTAGACATAACTGAATGTCACAGCATTTACAATGTTTGTTATTGCTACAACTGTTTAAAGATTAGATATTAGAATACTCATTTTACTCTTCGGAATCACAAGTTATCAATATATTATGAACACGAATTCACAATTGTAAATCAAGAGATAGACAAATTCTAAATTATAAAATTCCAATAATCCATTGAAATTGTTAATTTTTCTAACACTGAGATCGTATCGTACTATCGTATTAGTCTTGATTCATCTATTGAGAACTTGAAACTTTTTTCTTCCTGAAGCAACAGTTCTGGTTTGGTATCTTCAATTAATGTCTCCATGCGCCCTGAACTCACATTGTTTTTCACTGTTTGGCTTATATTATGTTTATTTATTTTACTGTATAAAAAAAAATTCGGGAATTGCATCGCGTACTGATGCGAAGCAGGTCGAGTACCATTATATACCAGCAAAAAAAAAAATATATATATATATATAGAAGGACAGAACAGTAACGGGGTACTAGTAAGTATTAGATCAAAGGTGTAACGATGGGATACCCCAATATTGTAGAGGAAGCAATAAAAGATATAGGGTGCTTCTAAAGCTAAATTGCTTAATTGATTTGAAGAGAACTAGTGAAATTTTTCGGTTTTACCTGTTTTGTGTTTTACCTGTTTTGTGTTGTGAACTTTTGTTAAAACTGATGTGTTTTTGCTACTTTTGTAATGTGAAGGAGAGAGAAGACTATTAATAATTTTTAACTCTGATATTTTAGACACTGCCTTCCTCTAAAAATACGTAGTAATGTTAGTTTGTTGAATTTCCGACTAGTTGTAACCTTAGCCACATACTTTGTTGACAGTTGACATTCTGATATTGCTAGTACAACAGAGTCAACACGTTTTAATGTTTTAATAATTATCCTAATGTGATCATGTAATTGTCTGTAAAAATCTATAATCATCAAATGAGACTATTAGTAGAATGTATGTAATTTCGGAGTGTTTTATTGTTTGACGTTTCTTTTATCTATTTTACACAAATTTGTTCAAAAACTCCAACATTGTATGAGGTTATGGAAGAAATGAATCTTGAAAGCTGTGATAGCCAATCTTTAGAGTTTTAATGCTAATTCTGGTGAGTTAAATTTAAGAGACCTAATGTATCGGACACCGGTAAATGGAATGTTTTCATAATTTTTAGTTTTTTCCTGAAGAAGTCTGTAAACATGGACGAAAGCTTGAACTTGGAATAAAGGCATAACTTTAGAAGCACCCTATATCTTTTATTGCTTCCTCTACAATATTGGGGTATCCCATCGTTACACCTTTGATCTATATATATATATATACATATATGAGTTGTGATTTTTAAGAGTCTATGATTTCAGTATTTGCTATAGGATTGAGGGTATAACGACTCGTTTAGGAAGAGATTAAGAGATACTCTTCTTCTTCGTCAAGCTTTCGAATTTTATTTAACTTAACCCCTCAAATTCAAAGCCCTGATGACGAATTAAATAAAACTCGAAAGCTTGGCGAAGAAGAAGAGTATCTCTTAATCTCTCCCTAAACGAGTCGTTATACCCTCAATCCTATATCATATACATACATATATATATATATATATATATATATATATATATATATATATATATATATATATATATATATATATATATATATATATATATATATATATATATGTATATATATATATATATATATATATTATATATATATATATATATATATATATATATATATATATATATAATATATATATATATATATATATATATATATATATATTTATATATAAATTAATATATATATATATATATATATATATATATATATATATATATATATATATATATAGTTGTTGGGAGTTTCCTGTAGGTAGCAAGATGGGAAAGTACTGATTGTTGAAAATAAGATTTATACTTCTTGAAATTGAGGTTGACACAATTATGTGACGAAGTTTCAAGGTAACCATCAGTTTTTCTGTTCCCTTTTTACGTTTCTCAAAATTTATGTAACCTCATGTTAATATCTTGATAAAGGTAATAACCATTACCGAAAGGTCGACCATATGACAAAGAGTATTCTTCAACCTAGCCCAACAACTATTCTGATTGCAACCTCAAAATATATAAATATATATATATATATATATATATATATATATATATATATATATATATATATATATATATATATATATATATATATATATATATATATATATACATATACATATTTATACATATATTATATAATATTGCCATCATACTAATTCAGAGATTTGTTGTTTTCTCCTGATTTCTGATGTTTTGCACACCTCCACAGCTTCTGCAGATTTACACAGAACGAAAAACGTACGTGAATATAATGAATAAAACCATTGAGATAATGTATTCGGACATCAATTTTCAACCGATGCTCAAGTTCATTGATTCAATGTATTATTATTGATTGCTTGATGTTCAAGTGATTATATCAATCCCCGAGAGGCATTGATTTCATCACCTGGATTTCAAAACAAAGTACATTCTACTAATGACCATTGTGTATCAGTCAATCAACATCCAGCATGATATTAATGTTTTCTGTACATCAACCGATCACCTGCAGTCATTGAATTAAGGAATCCAGGACATTGACTCAATCAGCGATACATTGATTCTAAGCCATGCGCACAATGACTTTCGAACATCGTTCAATGTTCGAAGACGTTTAATATAATGTAAAAATACATCAATCTGAGCCTACTTGTTGCTCCTTTTGTTATCATAAATAAAATAGACTATACTTATATATATATAAATATATATATATATATATATATATATATATATATATATATATATATATATATATTTATATTTTTTTTTTCAATTTATATATATATGTATATATTTATACATATATATATATATATCTAAATATATATATATATATAATACATATATATATATATATATATATATATATATATATATATATATAAATATATATATATATATATATATATATATATATATATATATATATATATATATATATGTATATATAGTGACAGGTTTATAATTGCCAATAGGGAAAAAATGTCTATATATTATTGCTAATGCTCCAAGCAATTATGATGGCACTGTCGAACGAGTACGTTGCAAAGATAACTACAAACAGACACAAAAGATTCATTGAATTGGAATAATACAATTTATTTTTCAAATATTGACATAAGATATGTGTTTTACTGAATACAATTCCTGGATTAGCGCGAGGTTAAAAAAAAGTATTCAATAAACGACCAAAACATAATACTTTCTGGAGAAAAACTTAAATTGGAAACATAAATAATATTTAAACAACTATTAACAGCTCTTATAACATTGAAAAACTTATATCTAATTCCATCGAAGTATGTATATAACTCTCCTTGAATTTTTGTTACATCTTCGCCAATTGCGAACACAAAAGATTGAATTGAAGTTTTCTGCGAATTCAAAATGTATATCCATTCTTCAATTTCTTGTGGTGTTTTTGCAAGATATAAAAATGAGTGCTGTAAGTGAAAGTTTTTGGTATGCATTCTTCCAGTAATATCGTTCTTTACAACTTTGTTGGTGGCTGCTTCATCTCGCCCATCTAGAAGTAAAAATATATTATGGTCAAAAATGAAAAAGGTGAATTCCAGATTTTAGAAAACTGATTTTCTTTTTCATTGGGACTCTACTTTTTATTGAAATGAGTATGTTATGAACTTTAAATGATGTTCACGAAATATGTATCAAATTATTCTCAAGCTGTCATTTGATTTCAAATGAAAAAAGTGTTCTCTTTCAACCCTGACATAGAATAATAATATCAAGCTCTTTTTGAACTACTAACATTAGCATCACGGGGTGAACACCATTCACTGAAATACACAATCTACACAAGCAGATACTTACTTTCGTCGATATTTTCGATTTCCAATGGGCCTAGTAAATACTCAATCGCCTTGTCTTTGACATTGCCATTGAACAGAAATGCAATAATTTTTCACAGTTTTTGAGAAAAAAATTATCATTTTCGTTCTTCATGGTTGAGTCCATATCGATCTAGAAGTAAAGTTATAATAGTTAGTTGCAACTATAGCTATATTATACCTATTGAATGTAATAGGTAATACATGAAATTATACAAGATAAAATTAAAAATCATGAAAAATATACTTGTTGACCATGGACAATTTAATATATCACATAAAGTGAACAAGGAAAATTCTTCAATAATTTAAAAAAAAACATACCTACGCCACAGTTGCAAAGTAGACATCTTATGTCAGAAAGTTTGTATTCTAGCGACGGGTTTCTGCATTTTCGATCTCAGCGGTGAATTGTTGGTTTCCAATATCTTTGGTGGAGGGCGCTCTGGGTTGTTATACAGATAGTTGTCCGACCATGATTTGTATTGAGGAAAAGTGAATACTGAATTAATATGAAGGTGTTTGGAATATTTCGGGGTCTACTTCAGATCGAGATCACACTTACAAGTATCGTCAATACCTGCAATAAATGATTATTTTTCAAGATGATGTTGAAATAGTGTAGGCCGTCAAATTTTAGTGAATAGTAGATTTTTTGTAAATACAATTTTCTTTTCAGTAATTTACTGAATTTACAGGGGTATTTAGCAAAACAATGTATGAGCAAGTTCCATTATTGAGCATATCTATTTCTCATAGCAAAATTCATAGTAGTTCGCGAAATAATATAAAAATTGTTCAAAATGCAATATATTTATATATTTTTACTATAAGTGCTCGAAAAACGCCATGTTTTCATTCTCTCGTCTCTTTCAACACTGTTCAGTGTAACTACTTATTTTTTTGAGATTGTATTCTGGCAAAAAATATTTTCGTAACTTTTATTCAAATGTTATAAAAAACTAACAAGATTTAAAAAATACAGTTACTGTACTTACCACCTTCTAAAGAAACTGCTTCCACAAAAATTTACTTATACACAAATAACACTTCACCGTTTGGCTGTTAGCGTTAGATAGATACTCGTATAGCGAATTAGGCGGAAATTTGGCATATTTACGTTGAGACGGTGGGGGTGCAGCCAGAAATTCATCAATCGATGATTCTTTAAGCATTGTCCCAATGCTCTCGGACATTGACCGAATGACTTAATACATTAGGTGATGAATGCAGTGCATTGCTATGATGAACTATACATAGGTTAATGTTTTCAATCATTAATGTTATGCCTATTGAACATAGCTTTATTAAAAGAGGGATTATGACAATGTGTCGTGATGATTAAAGGTACATAGTATTAATCACTATGTGGTCATTAACTTGATGTATTTTTCACATTGCTCTGATGTAAATAACATTATGATGATGACTATTTTCATTAGATTCATGATTTAATTACATTATCATAATGACCTAGATTTCATTATAACAACAAAATCGTTGATTGATCAATCACAGCAATTCATTATTATCAATAAATTTTGGACATTGTCCTAATGAAAAATACGTTATGATAATGAATATGCGGTCAATCATTGGCAGTGATTGATATCAGGCTCATTATTATTTTCTGTGTAGTATCGTGGATTGTGTTATGGATGTGGACACTGTGGGTTTAAATCAATTAATTCTATCGCCGCTTCTTTATGTTGAAATATCAAGATTTTCGAGCATTATGCATCGCTACAGAAACTCCAAATTTAGTTACAACACATATCAAGGAGGTTCTTTTTGAGGATTTCAAGAGTTTTTTTCCCTCCACCACAATTTTTGTGTTTCTCTTCCGACTTTTCAAATTGACCAAGGGGGTTGAGTATTTGTATTTAAAAAACAACAAAAATGAGGGAGAAACACGAACTTAGTGAGCAAGCTCTCCTGCTTACACATTTTTTGCATTTTAGTTGGAATTATTCTAAGTACAGATTAATGTTTATTTCTTCAACTAAGAGTTTCTGAGATTGAATAACTGAGATTGAGTCTTGATAATGAGTTCATAGCTCGAAACATGTCGACTTTTTATTACTGCTAAGTACAGTATCTAAAGATTTTTTTATATTGTGAAACATAAGCCAAGTGTTTTTATTTTAAAGTTTATAAGAGTTTCTGTTTACAATTTCGAATAACCTTAATTCTATAGAGAAAGAATATTCTGAAAATAAAAGGGAAACCGGACAAAAGACTTTTAGTCCTTGAACGAAGATGAAATATGCCAGATAACAATATTCCGAGCCAGTGATCGATGCAAGCTTAGTTGGTGATTTGGCAGACCCCGCATTAAGTATTGTGCGTCCATGTTCGCACACAAGGACGCCAGTTGGACCCTTTAACGGTTAATTTCACGACTCTTTACGGTCCCACCGTCCCACCCGCGATCTACCGCGTTCATTCAGATGGAGAAAGAAGCGTACCAGCAGCTGCCGATGCCTCGTCCAATTTCAACGCGAACAAACCAGTGCCTCGCGATCAGTGGTGGCGGGAAATAAAATTTTTAAGTGGTTTTTTTTCTATTTCCACTTGAATTTATCCTATAGATTCAATAGATTTATCTGTGGTGATAATATACTATGAAAATTACACATTATATGTATTTATACTACTTTAAATGTAAATTTTCAGAAATTACAGTTTTATGCATTTTTTTTTAAGCTGAAAAACTGATTTATATTTCTGTCAGTATATCCTACCTGGATTTTCTGAAACATTTCGGAAATAGAGAAACCACAAGAAGAATTATAATTGAGTTTATCAAGGTCTTGTGGAGTTGAGGTTAAGTGACAGTCTAATTCAATAAAAAATTAAGTAGTAGAGTAAGATAAATTTTTGACAATCCCAAAATCCTTTAGATAGAGTAAAAATGAAATTTAATTTTGAATAATCACTAAATTTGGCCTTTTCAAGGTTCACAGTTAGGTTATTTTTGTACAGATAACCCAATTCTAATTTATCTGAAGAGATTATCAAATTTGAAACAAATGAGATCCTTCAATTTCAATTAAATTTGAATGAAATAATATGGCATTACTACTCAGTAACAGCTTTTTCATTCTACTTATTCAAGACTTTTTTCAAACACTTAACTTACATTCAAAAGTTCGACTTGTTATCAACTTTCATCTCAAATTTATCATTATCGAAGCTTGAGCTTTTGTGGATATAGATATTCAAACAACTAATTACTCGAAAGAGAAAGTACAATCAAGATGATTCATTTCCATAATTTACCAAAACCTTCAATATTATTATTAAGTAAACATAAATGAATATCAAAATAAAACATTTCGCATGATGTTTACATAGTTAAAATTTTACATTGTTAAAAGTTAAAACTCTCAATTAATCCAAGTAAAAAAATTTAACTTTTCTAAAATAGTCGTAAATAAAAAAAAATTCCCTACAAATTCGAGCATAAAACTGTAATTTCTGAAAATTTACATTTATAAGTGGCTCAAATTCAACAACGATATATAGAATTAATTGAATATTGAAGAAGTCCGACAAACCAAATTTTCTGTTTATATTTGTATTCCACCATATCAAAAATTTCAAGTGAATAAAATAAAGCGATCGTTTTTAACTTCTGTCAGTTTTTTAATTACAAATTTTCATTGATATATATATTCGAAAATCAGAGAAAAGTACTACGAAAAATTGTTTTATTTTTGACCTGATTTCAAGTCCTTTTCACAATCTACGCCCTTGGTCGCGTTTCTCGACCTTCGTCTGCGGGATTCGGTTTTTACGGGGGTTTTACAACACCGTCATTGTCGCATTCGTGGAACCGTTTCAACTAGCCGGTCTTACAGCACATTCAGCAAAAAATCCACCCATTGTTCCACGGGCCAGCTTCGCCGGGTCTCGTTTATTTCTCCCAGTACGTCGTTTCACCCCTAAATCGAGTACCCTTAAGATGATGCACGGTCTGAAATTCACCCGTTGACGGTCCATTGTCTGATCTGGGACACGGTGTTGCTTGCATAGCTGATAATTTTTTCTGGTTCCCTGCAAACTGTCAGACTGAAAACAGGTAACGGCACCAGTTTGTCGGGGTATGTCCTCGACATAAAAGTCATGAGAGGTTGCGAGAAGATGCTTTGAATAGATTATGTTATAAAACAATCATACTGTGGCCCAGTTTATACCATCATGAAATAAAAAGTTTAATTTAACAATATTTCAATTCAACTGGAGGCGCGTTTTTCGATATTGAGCATTCACCAGAAAGGATTATCTACACGAAACTTAAGAATAAAATGTCCAAGAGTAGCTCGGCCCATATGATATAACATATAGAATTTATTTATAACAGAATATATTTTTAATGTTATTAAAAATCTGTAGAAGAGAAATATTCTTGTGTATTCCAACGGATATCGATAAAACACATATGATTTCATTAGGGAATTTGAATTCCCAATTTTGACCAACGAAGAATAAAAAAATATAGCGTTTTTAACCCGAGGCGAAGCTAAATTCTCACTACAAAAAGTTGGGATCTGGTCCGATTTTAAAAATTCCAACGGATATCGATAAAATACATATGATTTCATCAGAGAAGTTTTGTTCCCAAATTTTTCCCAACGAAGAATAAAAAATTATAGCGTTTTTTAGATGGGCATTACAACATGCGCATGCGCCAAGGTCGATATGTACGAAGTCCTACAAAACATGCGTCGAAGTGCTCTGTGTGCCACGGTAACCAAGCGACGTTGATAGCTTAAGCTTGATTCTGCGTCTGTGTCTGCTTCCCATCCATAGAGATATCTTATCAATTTGATTCATAATTTGCAGCAAAATGAGCCGAGATAGGATATTCAAATTCGACAGTCAAACAATGAATTTTTTTGCTAAATTTTCACGGATTTTATTCGTAATATCGACTTATTAATACATTTATTGCAATTTTCCTTCATTTCATTCGTAAAATCGACTTTCATTGTAATTTAATTTATATAATAGGTACATTCAAAAAATATTGACGACATGCACATGCGCCGAGGAGTTTTATCATTCCTAGTGCTACGCAGTAGGGTGTCCTTCATTTTTTACATGTGAATATCTAGAACTACCTCTACCTACAGAATGATAATTTCAAGATTGTAAATGAAACCACTTTGCTTATTCTGATTGCAATTTTATTTTAACAGAAATACGACCAATTTCGAAGAATAAGTCATTTTCAAGTGGCTCTTAATAACAACCAGTCGTATTTATGTTATAAAAAACAAGTGGAAATCGGGTAGAGCAAAATATTTTTCATTATATTCAGATAAATTTTCAATTATTAAAAAGTTATCACTATATTATATACAACAAAGTATTACAGTAATAAGATTGCTCCTCTTAAATTGTTTTCAATTTTTTCATGCCGAATCGCGTAAATTCATAAACATTTGATTTGATTTTTCACACATGTTAAGAAAAACAACACAACTATGTTCAATTAAATTTTTTTGCAACTGTGGCTGTCTTCAGTTACTAATTGAGTGCTATTCAATAACACCAGTCAGGTCGATATAATTAGACAGTATGGGAAACCATAGAAACCTTTGCCCACGTAATGTACAAAATAGGTATTCTAATCAATGTTGTGGATGTGATTGGAAGTTCTGAAAATGTGGATGGTGTTGAAAAATAGAATCTTAATTTCAAAAAAGTTGATCTATAAGGGATAATTCCTTGAGTGGATGTTATCGAAGATTTTACTCTGTAAGTTTGTTGGAGAAATGATTGTGTTTTGATTAGTGTTATTTTCACAAAAATAAATATAGATGTATATACATGCAATTAATTTTTCTAAAATACAACCCAAATTCTTCGAAACATCCACGCCATTTTCCAATAGACGAACTTCATATACAGATTTAATTTCTCAATATATACATCTTCAGAACATCCATCAATCACATCCACAACATTAATTTCTTCTAGAATAGATGTAATAGAATACCTACTCGAAATTACGAGTAATGTTTTCTGAAGACAAATCACATCAGATTATCAAGAACCTATTTTATACATTATGTGTGTAAGGGTTTCTGTGGTTTCGCTTACCACCTAATATTAGCAGACCTGACGGCTGATATTGGACTAAATAGCACGTAATTAGTAACTGAAGATTGCCACAACTGCAAGAAATATAATGAAAAATGGTAGTCTGTTTTTTTTTCAATTTTTCCAGAAATTCATGAATGCCAAAGTAATTTTGATCTTTCAAAAGTTATGAAAAAGTTACGAATTTCATTAATAAAATCGGGTTTTCGAAGGGCCTGTTATTGCTAAAAATGGATAAATAATTATATATATATATATATATATATATATATATATATATATATATATATATATATATATATATATATATATATATATATATATAACAAGCTCCACTTTTTTGTATTTCATGATATTTTGTACCGAAATGCATCACATGTTAAACTAAACAAGTAAATATTTATTATATATTTAATTTCTCACGATGATTATAAATTTTCAAAAAGTAACGGTCTCTTCAATACAAATCTTACAAAAATCCATGTGTAACCATGTTTTAGAGTAAATAATTATTTGTATATTAGGTATGCATTAAGATCTTAGTAAAAAGAAGGGTCGATGCAATTATTGCTATTTGAAGTGATTTTTGAGGGGGAATTCCATAGAAAATATGTATTCTGAGATTTTTAGACTCAGAGTGTTTTTACCCCGAGGCGAAGCTAAAGGGGTTATAAAAAGTTTGGATCTGGTCCGATTTTAAAAATTCCAACGGATATCGATAAAACACATATGATTTCATAAGGGAATTTTTTTTCCAATTTTTCCCCACGAAAAATAAAAAAATATAGCGTTTTTTAGATAGGCATAACGATATGCGCATGCGCCGAGGGGGTTTTATCATTCCTAGTGCTACGCAGTAGGATGCCCGGATTTTTTTTTTAATTAGTCATAGTCTTTCATTTTCATTCATAGGATATATTCCAATCATTACAAGAATTATAAAATTAAACGATCTTTTAGATAAAAAACAACGAATATCTTGTTCCCATATATAGTATGAGTCTCCTATTATAATTTATCATTCTACTATCTCCATAATTGCCTTTCTCTCAAGTCAAATTGATAAATCGGCAATATGTGGGCAATACCATACGATAATTACAAAATGATTTGTTTCCCCGAAACAAAAACCATCGATTTTATGAAATTAAGTTTGTTAAATATTTTGTCAATATATTATTCGATTTTTCTTTGAAATTTATGAAGAGTATTTCAAAATGCTCTCATCAAACTGCTTGCTATGTTTTCTGTTTATTCATGTAGTTAGTTCAACAAATTTTTAGCAGGTTTTCACTTTGAAAACCTGCTTATTAAAATGGGTGCGATTAGCAAAGTTGGACCTAGGACCAAGATAGTTTTTCTCCGATGGTGGGAAAAGTGACACTATTTTGACCTGTTTTCTATGCGAAAAGCTCAACTTTCCAGAATAGTGGTCAGTTGCTAAGCAATTAGAAAATAACAGTGCGGTAATATTCTTACCGCACTGCTGTAGCGTGCGGTAATGTAACAAATGGATTATTACATTAAAATGAAACAAAGTATGGTTTTAATTTTTATAATTGTTGTTAATATTTACATTTTTTGTATCCTGTAGCTTGACGTTTTAAAACTGCTCTCAGTTTTTGGTACTGAGCAATATTAATATTATTTTTAACAGACAAAGTTGATCGAAGCATGGAATAATGTGCCCACAACGTCGAAGATTTCATTGTTTTAACCAATTCAGCAACATACACCATCAGTACATTCTCAGAAAAGGATACACTGTTGTTTTTTCTACAAAAATTCATGAAGCGTTGGTACGCAAGTTCATACTTCTCTCTGGATTTCGCCGGAAGTAAATTAAGTGAAGCCACGTTCGCGGCTTCTACTAGTTCAGGAGCCGTGCAAGACAACAAATAATCACTATCAGTGTTCATGTTTACTAATTCTTTTTTAATTCCTTATAAAATACCACGAATCAAACAAAACCAGCTTTAAAATTATTTTACTTTACAGAGTAATTTCCATGGTTACTACTTCTATATTTCAATATGAACATAGAGAAACCTATTTAAACTTACTTGATTACATCTTGGATGAAATATTTTTTAATTAATTAATTTTTTAAATGTAAATCAACGATCGGAGAAAAAAGAGTATTTATAATTCGTGGGAAAAGCATATTCCCAAACTCCTGTGTTACCAGACTCGTCGCTACGCTCCTCGTCTGGTAATTATCACAGTCGTTTGGGAATATTATGCTTTTCCCACTAATTATACAATATACTATTTTCGTT
This sequence comes from Cynegetis impunctata, assembly GCA_030704885.1. Classification (NCBI taxonomy): domain Eukaryota; kingdom Metazoa; phylum Arthropoda; class Insecta; order Coleoptera; family Coccinellidae; genus Cynegetis; species Cynegetis impunctata. The sequence goes on from JARQZK010004340.1 coordinate 1,180,329, forward strand.
TCTTGACTTCTTATGATACTTGGCACCAAAAACTCAATTTCATATAGCTCTATATATATATATATATATATATATATATATATATATATATATATATATATATATATATATATTATATATATATATATATATAGATATATATATATATATATATATATATATATATATATATATATATATATATATATATATATATATATATATATATATATATATATATATATATATATGTTCATATGTATGTATGTATAAGCTTATGTATTTTAGCGTTGTTTACACGATAAAGGGCGCAATTTTGAAGCAATAGGGTTGAAAATTTGTAAATAGGTAGTTTCGCATGATATCTTGAATGGTATTGTTTTTGGTTCGAATTGGTTGGGGGGTTGACCCCCCTAGGGGGAAAATAAATCTTGTTTACAGGATAAATGGCGCAATTTTGTAGCAATAGTATTGAGAGTTTGTAAATAGGTAGTTTCGTATGATATCTTGAATGGGATTGGTTTTGGTTCGAATTGGTCAGGAGGTTGACCCTCCTGAGGGTGAAATGAATCTTGTTTACAGGAAAAAGCTCGCAATTTTGGAGTAATAGGGTTGAAAGTTTGTTAGTAGGTATTTTCGTATGAGATCTTGAATCGGATTGTTTTTGGTCCGAATTGGTTGGGGGTTGACCCCCCTGGGGGGAAATAAATCTTGTTTACAGGATAAATGGCGCAATTTTGTAGCAATAGAAATGAGAGTTTATAAATAGGTAGTTTCGTATAATATCTTGGATGGGATTGTTTTTGGTTTGAATTGAATGGGGAGTTGACCCCCTGGGGAAGGAATTAAATCTTGTTTACACGATGAAGCTCGCAATTTTGTAGTAATATGGTTGAAAGATTAAGTAAGTAGGTATTTTCGAAAGATATTTTGAAAATGATTAGTTTTGGTTCAAATTGGTTGGGGAGTTGACCCCCCGGGAGAATAAATAAATAATGTTTACATGATAAAGGGCGTAATTTTCGAGCAATAGGATTGAAAGTTTGTGAGTAGGTAGTTTCGTATGATATATTGAATGGGATTGGTTTTGGTAGAAATTGCTTGGGGGGTTGACCCCCCAGGAGAGGAAACAAATTTTTTTTTCACGATAGAAGTTTGGGACAATATGGTTGAAACTTTGTATGTAGGAAGTTTCGTATGATATCTTGGAAGGTATTTATTTCGATATAAATTGGTTGGGGGGTTGACCCTCCGAAGGAGGGAATAAATATTGTTTATACGATAGAGGGCGCAATTTTTTTGATTTGGATTTGGAACAAAAATCATAATTGAATTAATAGTTTTTTCAAACTTCATACGTTTTGAAAACCTGCTTTCCTAATGCAGCTCGCTGCAATAGAGTTTTTTATTATTAATTTGAATGAATTTTGATCAAAATTTCAGACACATTTTTTTTCTTTAATAATAATACTCAATTGTATCTGTATCTAATATTTTAGGTGTGTTCGTTTCAAGAGTACATATTGATTTCAATTTATAATTACTATGAGATTTTATGTCGGTAAATTTATTAATGGTTACATTATCTCGAATTATTTAAGATCGTTTATTCATTTTAATGCTTATGTAGTATCGATTCGAATGAATAGGCACAATACCTAAAATGAGTAATAATTTTGATAAATTATGATCTTTGATAAATTAGAATATTTATTTTTGTATCACAGGAAAAATTTCGTACCTTTTAAATAGATGAATTTGTAGCTAGAAATGTTGGTGTTTTGACATTTCACATTGATCACAAATAATGAGAGATAAGTGAGTGTTATTATGCATAATAGTCACGAAGCATCATTTGCCCATAACCTTTTTATTTAATTTCTTCTTGTAATCATTTCTTTTAGTTACTCAAATCTATGTAAATTGAGATACAAAGATTGCTCTGCTTCATAGATTCAATCATAGTATTGAGATTTTCGAATGATATTGCTATAAATGGTATTATAATCGAAGGAAGGTAATTAACCCTTCAAATGCTTCTTCTTTTTTAAAATAATTGACTGCGTTAGTTCGAAAGTTAACAGTGCGGTGGGGCAGTGGTTTTTGAATCCGATTAATATCATTTGGATCACAAATTTTGGTTTCTCATATCTGATATATAAATATATGTACTGGGTGTCTGATTAAGAGAGGCATCCGGCTGTATCTCAGAAACTATTCGGCGTTGAGACTTACGGTAAAAAAATTTATGGCCAAAGTGGCCAACAGAATATTCTGGTAATTATTTTCAGGTTTCTAAGATGTCCGCCAGGGGCGTAACCGCCATCTGAAACTTTTAAAGTGATTTTTTTCTGAAATTTATCTAGTAAATATACAAAAAAAATATTTTCTGTTTGAAGCTGAGCTTTATTCGAGTCATTTTTATTTGACATTTTTTGACGTATCTATTGAAATGAAGTGGTGGGGGGTGATTCAATGTTTTTTTGAATAAACAGCTGTAACTCCTGAACGGATTTCAACATTGTTGATCTCCTTGAGAAAAACATTTATTGCTTCATCGAAACCATTGTTTCTGTGGTTTGTCAAATTTATAGTTATGCCGGTAGAGAGCGTTTTTTAATATACCTAATAACAGAAACTTGCTAATTTCTCTAAAAAAATAAATGCAATAACATAACTTTTTTCCATAAAAATGTATTGTGATGATGGCAAAATAGGCTAGTGGAAACCGTATCTCGATATCTTATTTCTAGCCTAAAATATCGAAAAAGAAAATTTAGTTATCATCTGATTCAAAAAGACGCCTTCACACCGGTATTTATTTTCATTTATCTGTATGTTCCCGAAAATAAATGATGAAATTTCATAATTTTATGATTTTCAAGAAATAGCATTCTTATTTCAAAAAATTCAAAAAAATATCGAGTGGGAGAATAATAACCAATGTAATAATATGCAAGTGCAATGTAGTCAGAATATGAAGAGCAGCAACTTGTCAACAAATACTAAAATTATACATATAGTGGCAGTTTAATAAGTTTTTGTGGCACACAGAAGTTAGGATTGAAAAAGATTGAAATGCCTTTTACAAACAATGAAGCTGTTGATATCACTCCGGTATATTTTGAATATCTTCAAAATGTGGCATTGGCACAGAGGATATACAGAGCCCTATATTCGGCGTTTACGCCATGCGAGAATTTTCCGAAATTTGCGTAATACTGGCAGCTTCGACCCTATAAATTTCAGATAAAATTATCTATTTTCTTCAAATATGCCCAACAAATTCTCGCATGGCGTGAACAACAATTTGGAAATCAAGTTCTATATAATCTTTGTGTAATTGCCGCATTTTGAAGACATTCAAAATATACCGCAAACATATCAACATCTTCATTGTTCGTAAATGCATTTCAATAGTTTTCAGTCCTTACTTGTGTGTGCCAAAAAAACTCATTACACTGCCATTATAAGTTCATTTGCAATATTTGTTGACAAGTTGATTTTAGGCATTTATTTTTCCTTCATGGCCTGCTCTTCATATTCTGACTACCTTCTTGCACATTCATAAATTATATTTATTGATTATTATGCACCTAAAAGATTTTATAAAATTTTTTTGAACTAAGAATACTAGTACCTAATTGATCATTGAATTATGAAATTTCATTATTGATTCTTGGAAAAATACAGAAAAATGAAAATAAATACCGGTGTGATAGCGTCTTTTTGAATCATATGATTACTGAATTTTCTTTCTTCCATATTTTAGGCTAGAAACAAGATATCGAGATACAGTTTTCACTAGCCTATCTTGGCATCATCACAATACAATTTTATGGAAAAAAGTTACGTTATTGCATTTAATTTTTTAGTTAAATTAGTAATTTTCTGTTATTATAACAAAAACGCTCTCTACCGGCATAACTAAAAATTTGACAGACCATAGATAAAATGTTTTCGATGAAGCAATAAATGCTTTTTCCAACGAGATCAACATTTGTTGAAATGCGTTCAGGAGTTATAGCTGTTTATTCGAAAAACATTGAATCATCCTTCACCACTTCATTTCAATAGATACGTCCAAAAATGTAAAATAAAAATGACTCGAATAAAGCTCTGCTTTAAACAAAAAATATTTTTTTGGTATATTTACTAGATAAATTTCAGAAAAAAATCATTTTAAAAGTTTCAGATGGCGGTTACGCCCCCTGGCGGACATCTTAGAAACCTGCAAATAATTTCCAGGATTTTCTGTTGGCCACTTTGGCCATAAATTTTTTTACCGTGTCTCTACGACGAATAGTTTCTGAGATACAGCCGCGTGCCTCTCTTAATCAGACACCCGGTACATTCGTATTTTTTTTTCGTTACATATTGACATCTCCAGCGATTCTTATCAGACCAAATTGGTTGAAATTTGGTATCTACTGTTGTTCTTGAGTCAGAACGGAATTGTCAAGATTTGAGTTTACTGAGTCAGAATGTTGGTGTATCCAAACTTTGGGGAAGGTAGTGGCAGTGAGATTCATAAGCAAATATTTCTCAAACTATTGACAAAAAATGTGGAAGTTAATTACAAATAATGTACCCGTAATTCAGCCTCCTAGGCGATTTTGGAGCATGCATTGAGCTGAAAAACTGGTTTTTGAAGGAATTTTGCACCCCGAAATTTTCTCCAAATTGAGTTACAGGGTTGAAAATTTATTCGTAGATTAAGTTGATATCAAGACGTTCTCTTTGGTGGTATAAACATTATATTCAACCGCTGCTATTTTAATGTAATGACTTCATGTTTTCTCGTGGTTATCGAGATCGTCACACCTCCTCAGCTTTTGCAGATTGATAAAAATTGTTCAAATTTCGTTCGAATTTATTGAAACTCGGATTGATTTCATGTATCCTTTAGGGTTTTCAACTTTATTTCTCAACCGCCGCCTTTTGAGTGTAGAGATTTCACGTGTTTTCGTAGGTTCCAAGGTTTTACTCGCTTTCAATGCCACTCCAAAGTGACTAGGGCTTTAACAATTTTTATCTAAAACAAAAATTCGAGGGAAATACGACCTCAATGACCGAGTTCTGCTGCTTACGCGTTATATTTCAATATGTGAAGTTGAATCAGTTGCATTTCCAATAACTCGTAGTGGATTTCGTACGCAGTCTCTACACATTAATCGATTTCATGCTCCAGAGACATCAGTCACCAAATTTCCTGACATCCGTTGACCAATCTGCGAGTGAACCCCATTCCGAAATTGGCAATCTAATACTCGGCAGCGAATATATCCTTCGCGAACTGTTGGCCGACACGCTAGATCCGTGAAATAGGGAATAACTGGAGAATAACAATTAGAATTAAAGGGACGCGAACGCGGCCTCTCCCTTTCTCCCCTTCATCCCCGCTTACGGGGAGAGTAAATGAAGCAATGTGTTTCGACCCCGACGCCGCGACGGTCGCGATGCAGATATAGACGGTACAGAACAGCGAGACTAAATAAGGAGGAGACGAATAGATAGGTATACAAGAAACTTCCGAATCTTACACTCAGAAAAAATGGAACGTGAATTCTACTTCAATAAATGGCCAATGAAGAAAACTTTATTGACTCTGTTCCATACTTGAAATAGTAACAAATCTTCAATAAACGCAACCAAGCTAGTTAGTCGAGTATGTTAGGTACGCTGGCTAGTATTTGGGAGGTCTCGGGTTCAAACCCCGGGGCCGACTGGTCTGCCATGAGTTTTTCTCAGAGGTTTCCTCATGGTAATGTAAGTCACTGCTTGCAAACTTATAAGGCGAATGCTGGGCCAGCTGAACCCTACCCACACTTCCTATGTTCCATAAATATCCCGTCTCACCCATCCTTAATGCACTTGTACATACAAGTGTATCCTCTGATCTGGCTGAAGGAGTTAATCCCAAACTCAAGCTGCCCGCCTCCCTGACACATACTTCAGGGAGGAATGAAACACGTGTATTTCCTTTTCCTTCCTTCCTTCCAATAAAAGAATGAAAAGATGAAAACAAAAAAAATATAGAATTAATTTCAGATTAAAAAAATTACATTAAATATATGTATTTGTTGAATGGAGTAATTTGAAAATTTAAAATTACCAAATATTCTTAATAAACCGCTTACCGCCGAGAATTCCGCGTCCTTCATACCATAATGGGGTACAACCAAAACATGGTAATACAGTACAATTCAAGAACATCTATTCATATATCACTATATCTTATCAATATGCAATAATTACAGGTTCCAGTGTGATAAATGTCTGGACCACCGACATTCTTCACCTTTTCGAATCCAGTAATAAGATTTCTACTTGAACACATTGAGTTGATTAAATTATCTTCACTTATGATTAATTTGGCCTCATATACAAGTATATGAGGTCAAATATATATATATATATATATATATATATATATATATATATATATATATATATATATATATATATATATATATATATATATATATATATATATATATATATATTTATATATATATATATATATATATTTATATATCTATATATATATATATATATATATATATTTATATAAATATATATATATATATATATATATATATATATAAATATATATATATATATATATATATATATATATATATATATATATATATATATATACATATATACATATATATATATATATATATATATATATATATATATATATATATAAATATATATATATATCTATATATATATATAGAAAACATATTAAACTACACATCTCTGGCCTTATTGGGATCTCCTCAGTATTGTGCATCTACCGAATGTTGAATTCATACAGGGCATTTTTTGAGTTCCTAACAATTCCGAAGACGAGACACTATGATATGTAAACACACTACAGCGCGATCTGCCGGAACACATGAGGCACAAACCTTCTAAATCATATTGAAAACATCTGGCATCCAGAAACTCATGCGTCTATCATAGTTGCCTCCCATCTTTCGGGCAAGAGTAATCATGAGGACATCGTTCGATGTTTCGACAAGTTAGTACACCACGCATGCAGCAAACTCTCTAGGTTCTTTCCCATTTAGAGATAGTATAATGAAAAAGAAGAAACATAAGTGGAATTGATACAAGTATTAAAAAGGTTTATTTATTTTGACCCAAAATAAGTACAAAAATATTGACCAAATATAAATACAAAAATGAAATACTAGAAGGTGTATTCAAAAAATCGAAATCAATGAAACAAATCCCCTTGTGGAGCTACCTAAATGAGTCTCGATGCCAACGACATTCCCTGTCATCCTTAAGTGATGAATGTTAGAAACAATAATCAGTATTGTCCATCTATCCAGATCATTTGTATAACAGCCAGAAGATCATGGAGACGTGGTTCCCATAATGACGAAATTTTTTTTCTTTCAATTGTACGATTAAATTGTGCTGCCGCACATATGAGAAATATCAAGTAACCGTAGAATTTTGACGTATAATTCTTTGATAGCCATAGGAGGAATTTTGCGACTATTGTACAATAAAAATGTAATCTAAAGTAGGCTGAGCTATATACTATGGAGAATAAGAATATCGAAAGCATATTTACATAGAAAATACAGTTACACAAAACAGAAACTTCTGAGAGGCTGTGAAAACCGCCAATTAGAAAAATCTGAAACTCGATGAATAGTGGGTTGCTGTATAAAATGTCTTTGACTCCTTTAATTTAAGAATAAAAATTTCATATATGATACAAATTCTTCTGTGAACTTCAAGATAATAATGATTAAAATGTATTTAACTCAGAACAAGTAATTGCTACAACGAAAATAATTCAGCTAGACATTCATGCTAGACAATATTGCAGGTGTTCTTCATTTAGATTTGTTGTATATTAGGATCTCCTTCTAATGCAACCTCTATGGAACGAACGACGTGAACAGCAAGCTGGAATAAACGCGAAAAACAAGGGTGGCTATGGGGTTCCAAGGGAGTGAGAAGGGCGAGAGGATTGTGGATGTGACCCGCGAACCTTCGTTGCCCGTGGAACACGCGACGATGCGTGCGTTTGGAATTTTTTGCTTCGTCAGGGATGGAGAACCTTTCGAAAAATGCTAGGTCTCTCATTTCCTAGAAGACTATTTTCATTCTGAGTTATACATTTCATAAATAACACTCAATAACATAGATTTATAGAAAACCGGAATTCCAAATTGATTTCACATTAGGGTCCTCTCGAGTTAGTTGCCACAAAATCACATGTATTATACTCAATTATTATGGCCTATCTCTGATTACAAATTGTAATTTACGATGAATTTACATATATATATATATATATATATATATATATATATATATATATATATATATATATATATATATATATATATATATATATATATATATATATATATATATATATATATATATTTATTTTTGGTTTTTCTTTGACCTAATATATATTTTTTCATAATATGTTCTTGGTGTTAGGTAAATGATGCAATTTAGTTGTCATGCAAATGATCGTGTATTGACGTTTCGACCATTTTATGGCCTTTTTCAAAATCTATAAACCTTAACATAGATAATCAACAAACTAAAATTAAAATAATAGAGAATAAAAAATCTTTACTACACATATTATCACAGTCAAAGGCGTTGCTAGGTAAGTTATTCCTGAATAACTGACCTTGATATGTATATATATATATATAAATAAATATATATTTATAAATATATATATATATATATATATATATATATATATATATATATATATATATATATATATATATATATATAAATATATATATATATATATATATATATATATATATTATATATATGTATATATATATATATATATATATATATATATATATATATATATATATATATATATATATATATATAGATATATATATATATATAATATATATATATATATATAGATATATATATATATATATATATATATATATATATATATATATAAACATATATATATATATATATATATATATATATATATGTATATATATTATAATAAATTATATATGAAAAACTTGGTTCACGGAATGAACCGCGTTAAAAGATTTGAAAAATCTCGACGTTTCGGCTCCTTTTGCGAAGCCATCTTCAGGGAGAATTAGAAGGGAAATAATTCAGACTCGTGGCCTCAATCTGCCTACTCACGAATCGAATTTAGGAGGAATCGGAAACAATACGATTGCGTGGTCTCAACCTGCCTACTCCACTAACCGTATTGCTTCCTGTCAACTCTGAAGTCTCAATCTGCCTACTCTTCAGAGTCAACTGAAACTCCAAAACTCTAAAACATATATTTTACGGAACGGTACAAACACATATCAAATCGACAAGAGCATACGCAAACACACCAAATATCACCCCACCTCTACCACCTTCCAATCCCACTGAACAAGAATCTACACCTAAATTATTTCTTCCTTACATCAAAGGAGTAACAGATAAGATCGCAAGATCTCTCGAAAACACAAACCATCAAAACAATATTCACTACTCAAACAAAAACTCTCCCATCTGGTCAGATCCGTCAAGGATAAAATTCCTAACGAAAATCACGGTGTTTATGAGATTCCCTGTTCCAATTGTCCTCGTTCCTATGTAGGACAAACGAACCGACGAATTCAGGTCCGTGCCAAGGAACATTCACTTTCCGGTAAGACACTCAGATATCGCCAACGCCCTTTCCCAACATACACCCAAACAGGCCACATTATCGATTTCCCCAATACAAGAAACTATGCTCCCGTCCGATCTTTCAAATCCCGAATTATCCGTGAAGCTGTAGAAATAGAAAAACGTCCAAACTTGTTTGAACACCAGAGATGACAGTCACAGACTCCCATCAGCATGGAAACCACTTCTCAGTGGTCGCCATGTAACGCCCAATCAGAGTGCATCCCGCACTGATGAGCGTGAGTACCCACCCCCCTCCCTATAAATACGGCCACGCGACGATCGGCCCGTCAGTTGACTCTGAAGAGTAGGCAGATTGAGACTTCAGAGTTGACAGGAAGCAATATACGGTTAGTGGAGTAGGCAGGTTGAGACCACGCAATCGTATTGTTTTCCGATTCCTCCTAATTTCGATTCGTGGAGTAGGCAGATTGAGGCACGAGTCTGAATTATTTCCCTTCTAATTCTCCTGAAGATGGCTTCGCAAAAGGAGCCGAAACGTCGAGATTTTTCAAATCTTCTTTACGCGGTTCATTCCGTGAACCAAGGTTTTTCAAATACTTTCGACCGCGGAAATCTTTCTGAACATAAATATATATATATATATATATATATATATATATATATATATATATATATATATATATATATATATCTTCGAATTCTTCTTGCCTGTGTTTTATTCTTATTTGCTTGTCTTTTCTTAGAAATAACAGGCCATTTGAGTAAGAAAGCCGACTTTACTAAACAACGTGTCGTCGCGAAATTTGTGACATTCTTAAAACTTTCGAAAAAGTCACGTATTTCGTGGTAGTTTGAAGTAAGAAGTTTATCCGAAATATGAAAGTTCAAGACCGGTAAGGAAAAAGCTGAAACTTTCCAACAGAATTATTAAATTTCTCCAACAAATTAACATTTGATCTTCAGGAGCTAGACGAGTTTAATTAAATCAGGTAAAAATTGAACCAAAAGAGTCTATCACTCAGTATATCACATAAAATGTTAAAATCGCTTGAGCAGCTAAGCTCCGTCACAAAGGTCGTATTTCCCGCTCATTTTCGTTCTCTCTTACAAATAAATTCTGAACCCCCTAAATTTATTTGGGGCAGCTGTGGAGGTGATGTAAAACAACCTTCAAAAGCACGAAAAAACAAGAGATCCCTGCATAACAATGGTGGCTGTTTAGGAAAAGAGTCGATTACAAGAAGCACTTACTTTGGATCAGCTTAATCCACGACGTAGATTCCACGTGAAAATTGTCAAGCCTCAATATGAATTTGGAGGAACTGTCGAGGTGAACAAAATCCAAAAAACACGTAAAATATGAAATCTCAATATTTAAATGGCGGCAGTTGAGTAAAAGAGTCGAAACCGTTGAAAAGATACCTCCCTTGCAACAAATTAATCCTCATACCGAATTCCAACCCTCTAACTCAATCGAAAAAGATGTGTAGGTGCGCGAAACTTCAAAAAAGGCAAAAAGTTTATCCAGCCGGAAGACAGAGGCAGATTTTCAACTCTGTTTCGATTTATAGGTACAAAAATTAATCAGAGACCATTTTTTTAAAATACATATACCTACTCCCTAAATAGCCCTACAACGGTGGATTTCGAAAATGATGTTGATAACTGATTTTCATCTTTTGCCGCCGGTTTGAAAAAGTTTAACATTCCTCCGCCATTTCCTTTCCCAAAGTTTGGAGATGCCGTAATTTTCACTGAATTTGCCAAAATTTTGATAGAGTTTTGTCTGTCTCAGGAACAACTCCCGATACCAAATTTCACTAAATGTGGTCTGATGGGGGCCGCTACAGATGCTAAAATGTATCAGAAATATATATATATATATATATATATATATATATATATATATATATATATATATATATATATATATATATATATACACATATATTTAAGAAAAAATAAATCTGCTCAGATAGTATGGGTGAATTATAATTTAATAACTAATATTGAAGTTTCGCTTATCACTTGGTGAAACATGATTAAATATTGATATTTAAAATAAAAACACTTGGCTTTAAGTTTCACAAATATATTGACAATATACAAAACAGCCTGATTAGTAATGTTTTATTATGGCGGCGTTATGTTGATGACATTTTTTGTATATGGTGTGGGACGGATAGACAGTTAGATAATTTTCTCAAATACATTAACTCTTTTCACCCTTCAATTCAATTCACAAAAGAAATAGAAAATGAACAACTTTCCCTTAACTTTTTAGATATCCAAATAACTAGAAAAGAACATGCTCTTACATTCAATATCTACAGAAAACCTACTTTTACAGATACGCTAATACACAATGATAGCAGTCAACCAATTAAAATTAAATTAAGTGCATTTCACTCATTCATACATAGACTTTTTGCCATTCCTCTTTCTGAAGAAAATTTCACTAAAGAAGTCAATATTTTAAAATTATTAACAATAAATAACGGCTATAAAGACATCTTGATTGATCAAATGATAAAGAAAAAACTACATAAGAATATTCTAAATTCAATTTATCCCTCACCAGTAATAAAAAGCGAACAAATATCATTTAATAAACTATATTCCAGGAATTAGTAATAAAATCATCAACAGATTATCACAAAACGGTTTTAAAAGCATATGTACAAATAAACGTAATTTAAAGTCACTCTTAGTCAATAACAAGGATAGGAACAATATTGGAGAAAACAGTGGTGTTTACAAAATCTTTTGTAATGAATGCCCATCCTTTTATATCGGACAAACAGGCAGAAAAATCAACACTCGCGTAGAAGAACATAAAAAGTCAATTTTGTTTAACAAAAACACCACTGGTTTCTCAGAGCATTGTATAAAATTTAACCATTTCATCGACTTCGAGAAAACGATATGCCTCCACCCAGGTAAAAAGGGCAAACGTCTTGACCTGTTGGAAATTTTAGAAATTAGTAGTGCCATTAAGAGGAATTACCCCATCGTAAATGAACAAGTTGAATACCAAATTTCCCCTCTACTACAATCAATATTATAAATGAGCTTGTTAAGTATTTTTCTGTTCAGTCTTGATAATGGGCCCATAACCCGAAACTAGTTGACTAATGTAATTGTTAATTTTTATTCAATATATTTGTGAAACTTAAAGCCAAGTGTTTTTATTTTAAATATCAATATTATAATTTAATATATATCCCACCGAAACAGTATGATTGTATTAGTGTCCATCACATTTGCAAATCCAGACTAATTAATACAAAAACTTTATTGAAAATATTATCACTTCAATCCTTTGCAATGCCTATATTGATATTTTTAACATTCCGCTTCGTAACTTCATCAGGTCTAGCCCTTACAGAGGAATTAGAATTATCCGAAGATTTGTGTTTGTTAGATAATCAGAAATATTGGTATATTTATAAATAAAAAAAAAAAATATATATATATATATATATATATATATAAATATATATAATATATATATATACATATTTATATATATATTTATATATATTTATAAAGAAATATATATATATATATATATATAAATATATATATATATATATTCTCAATTGTAGGCAGACCTGAAGAAGAAACAAATCAGTTTCGAAATCTTGAAGTATGGAATAAAGAACAGTGAATTTTCCTCCTTTACTATAGATCGGCATCCAGACCAAAAAAACCTAAAAAATCGTGATCTTAGAGGTACAAAGCGTATTTGAAAACCACTCCATCACCTCACAATTGACTTTCAATACGGTGCAATAGTCTATTATTTTCTAGGAAAATACGACAAATAATGAAACTATTTTTCTTTAGAATCCTTCCTACACATGAAAAGCATCGATTCTGCTATCAAATTTCTTTCCTTCCATCTATATTAGGTGAACATGAGAATAGACGCGAACCAAATAAGCCAACGTAGCGTACACCTGGCCCATATTCAGCATTGCGATAACGAAAACCTATCCGTAGAAGTTAATCCCGCGTGAAAAAAACGGAGTTTCATAGAAAGTAGGTCCGTGAATTGGGGTGCGACAATAGCGCGGGGGGACAGCGGAGCGGCGCGAATTACAGCGAAACACGTTCAGCGTTTCCCACGGATCACGCGACTTCGGCGTCCCGACGATTCGAGATAAAAGAAATTATGCTAACGGTCGTAGTGGAGGGTGATCGATATTACTATGGGCTTCGTACGCGTATCCGTGGGCAGAAATAGATGGCGAAGATACATTTACGGCAATTACTAGGGCAATACAGATGGATGAGAGGAGGTATGTGGGTCCAGAAACGTATCTCAGAACTATTTTAATACGAACGTCACTGTGACGAGTTGTAAGGGTGCCGCACTAGATGTACGGTATTCACCCAGAGTTTTGTTTATTTTAGTGAAAAACAGAATATAGAGCCTTCAGTACAGGGCTGTAGCCAAGGGGGCGCTAGAGGGGTCTAAGCCCCCTCTGGAATTATTTAAGCCCCCTCTTGAACAGATACCAGAATTATTACAAGCCAAAACTGTTTACATCTGCGTTGAAACATAAAACTAGCCTAGTTACAAACAAATCTACCTAATTGTAAAACGGACTCAAAATTAATTATCTTTTAACCCGCAAGACATGTTGACGTTTTTTTATCTTTAAATAAAATAGCGACAAACGAGCAGCTACTAGCAGGGTTGCCAGAATTTTCAGAGCCGTGTCGCACTTTACACGCTGATTTGTCGAACAAAAGCGCAACCGTGGTTGCGATATGTTAACGGGGAAACATTGGTAACAAGTAATTTTGCATGTAAAATTCACTTATTCTAACAATTATTTCATACGTGTTTTGCTGCTAATTTGTCGCAATCATGATTTTTTCGGAACCGAAAAAATAATGCACCCAACATGTTGCCTACTCATCCAAAAAAGCAATAATAGGTATTTTCGGCACTTTAACCTTAAATAACTATTACAATCAAAACCACGATTCTGTTACAAATATCTTTATTTTTATATAAACTGTTCACAAGACATCATTACATCATCATTATTTTTGTCTGTAGGTACTTGAAGTTGTGGATTCGTTCTGCTACTGATACCATATCAGAATTAAATTTTGCATACATAGCTTTGCTAGGCTCAAATTCTCTACAGAAAATCTCATTAATTGCAAAGTGAGATCTAATAGACACAACTAAATTTAACATTTTTATTATCATTTTGTTTATTTTACATTTAACAATATTAATGAATGAAAATATCCTCTCCATGGAAGCATTGGATGACTGTAACCTTAGAAGAGTAAATGCAAATAGAGCTAAATCTTCAAACATAAATTTGTAGACTGCATTTTTTAAATCTATAACCTTCCTCCAAAAAGTAGCTCTATGATATTAACGTCGATAGATATATTTATTTGTTTAAATTTGATGATGAAAGTACATTTCTATTTTTTTTAATATTTTTTATTTCTATTTGTTTTATTTGTTTAGAGTTTTCTTTGAGAGATTTTTTAGTAATTATTTTTATCAAAATAAATTTTTTTTATTTTTCCAAAATGTTTTTTAATATTCGTTTTCCAGTATACACTTCTAGGTGAAAAGACAGAAAAAACTGTATATTCCTATCTTTTTTTCACGTATATTTATTTTAGTACTATGTAAAAAACAAGCCTCCTCAAGAATTTGTTTAGCCCTCTCTAGAAAGCAGTGCTGGCTACGGCCTTGCTTCAGTATTTTCCGAAATCTTTGAAAATTCAATAGAATATTAAGAAAAGCACTAAATTTCCAATTTAATATTCAAGCTCTCACTACATTTATAATATAGTATTATATAGTTTATTTTCATTTTGTAAAATATATGTACTTGTTGGAAAGGATGACTTTTTTCTAGATGGACTGAACGACAACATTTATTTATGTTTCAATTAATGGTGACGATTCAAAAACTTTTAAATAGAGTTATGAGACTTATGATTATTATCTTTAATAAGTAAACTAATTACTCAATTGAAAAAGCTTTTATTAGTCGTATTTTCCCCGAAAACAATAGACAGCAGCGTATTAAAAGTCAACACCCAGATGCGGACTTAGTTTTTTTATTCGTTTTAGACCTCCTGGAGCACTATTTTCGAAAAAAAAAGTTGATGTCTGATTATATATATATATATATATATATATATATATATATATATATATATATATATATATATATATATATGTATATATATATATATATATATATATATATATATATATTCCCCGGTACATAATGCAACCGCTTCCATTAAACCAAATGGGCTGAAATTTAGTATCTGGGTTTGTTTTCGAGGCAGAACGAAACTGTCATATTGGGTAGGTACATTTTTTCAACCAGCTCCATTTTATTCTTCAAATAATCATTTGTAATTCTCAACCTCTATAAATTGCCTAGCAGCTCCTGTGTCAAACTTCCAGCAATATAGACTGAACTCGTACACGATGATTCAGTTAAATTAAAAATAATACATTTTTTGTAGATAATATTGTAACTCCAGAGTTAAATATGTTCAAGTCGAATACAGAAGCAGATGCGTTAATATTTAATGTTGTCAATGAAAAATACACGTGTAGCAGTTTTAGAACACCTGAAGACATTTTATTTTCAGATGGTGAGTAAATAACCATGTATATATCCAGAAGAATAATTGAGGATAATTTTTTTCATCTCAATGCAGCAGATTTCGGACGACAACAAACCGATATAATGTATTCAATCTTGTTCACAGTACACTGATCAAACAGGTTTAACCGGAAGCAACCGTTTATTACTGGTCATTTATGGAAAGTACTTTGGCATTCGTAAAGCATATTTTTTCTTGTGATTATCATCAGGAATACTCTTATTTTTATATTAACTTTAAAATAATCGCAAAGTAAATCAGAATATAAATGAAAATTAACTTAGTTAATTTTATGAAAGAAAAACCACTATACTAAAACGCTGCGAAATTAATTTGATTTACAGCTATTGACGATTCACTTGTGGCATATTCGAGACAAATTATATCTGAAAATATTGAGATAATATATATATATATATATATATATATATATATATATATATATATATATATATATATATGTGTATATATATATAAATATATATATATTTATATATATATATATATATATATATATATATATATATATATATATATATATATATATATATATATATATATATATATATATATATATATATGTTACAGTCAATATATGAAATGGGGCATTATATAAACTGTCTAGCCGGTATATATATTGCCTGAACTGCTCCGCTATATATGAAATAAAGCACAAATTATAAACTGACTAGACATTACATAAAACGCGTGTAAAGAGTTAGTCAGTTTATTTTGTTTATTGTTTTCAACCGCCAGGTGATTTTATAGTTGTAGTTATTATCATTAAACGTTTACTAACAATGGAAGAAGACAAAATTAAAAGGTAAAAGTACATTATTAATCAATACATAAGTGATTTATTCAACACATTCATATGAAAATTCGTATTATTTAAGTATTCTTTCAAACACAACCTTTAAATTAAAATTCAAAACTGAGCTATACAGGGCAGCATTTATTATATTTAAATATTAAAATATAACAATGATAATGGTTTTTCAGATTTTATGAAGAATTTTATAAAAGGAAAAGTAATCTAGGTAAAAATGGTCGAAGCTTAAATCTTGAAAAGTACAATAAATTAATAGAAGAAGTGAAAGTTTCAAAACATGTTAACAAAAGGGATCCTCACGTGCATTGGCTATTACGACATTATGATATAATATCAGTGCAGGGGGTAGAAAAATTAATATTCCCTATAAACGGTAATTTTACTGACATAATTTATTATATTCATGAAAATGAAATTTTCAACATAGGTACTGAAAGATGTACATTCGGAAACGGGTCATGGTGAAAGGGATGGCGGCGATGTCAAACTGTGCAAATCTTGCGAATCCGATTACCCACTCTGCAATCTATGTATGAAGGGTGAGGATGTCAATAAAATTAGAAAAAACGCCAAAGAGGCGCTGAAGCAACAATTAAAACGCATGAAGTATATAAGTGATTCTTCACATCCACATGTGGACATAGGTGATACAGTAAGAATCCCGGTTCCAGAGGTGGATAGAGGGCGAGGGGATCCTAGATCTATCTTAGGAATAGTCAAAGAAGTAACCAAAGAGGGCTTTTTCAGATTAGCCACGAAAAACGGCATTCTTTCAAAATTATATTCCAGGGCAGAATTTAGTACCTGCCCAATTAATCTTATGGAATTAAATACTTGCTCCGACAACATACTGACCCTTCGAACTGCGGCAAAATTGGAGTCAATTGGGCATGGGCAAGGTTTTCGAAGATGCCATTGTAAAAGCAACAAATGTGCATCAAATAAATGCTTATGTAAAAAAAATAATGTTTTATGCACTTCAAAATGCCACAGTAGCCTAAGTTGCCATAGCAAATAATTTTTAATGTTTTTAAAATGTTTTGATGTTTTTTGTTTTTTTAAAGGTTTTAATGTTTTTCAATAAATAGAGTTTTGAACATGGAAATAATTATTTTATTTGCCATAAATTAATAATATTTGGGTATAGTTCAAAATTCTATTACGGTCCTGTTTGTAGATGTAAATATTGAATTGTTTCACAAACTGCCTAAAATTAAGTACGCAATATAATACGGCTGACGCTGTTTATATAATGACTAGTCGATTCATGAAAGAAATATATTTTATATAAACGGTCTGATATGGGCAGTCTGTATATAAACGGTCTGCGCGGTATATATACGGCGTCTTTTCACAAATTGACCGTAACATATATATACATATACATATATATAATATATATATATATATATTATACATATATATATATATATATATATATATATATATATATATATAAATATATATATCTATATATATATATATATATATAATATATATATATATATAATAAATATACTATATATATTTATATTATATATCTATATATATATTATTTATATATTTATATATATATATATATATATATATATATATATATATATATATATATATATATATATATATATAGTGAGAGATGGACCTACGGTTTAACGCCGGTTCCGAACGTTTTATGACCTTAATAACAGTGTGCATCGCCCAACTACCAATTTATTTAATTGAACCACTGAAACTCATAGACATCCACAAAAATCCATATCCAACCCTGGATTCGAACCCAGCTCGAATATGCTCCACAAAGAGTGTGAAGATAGAATTTATTAAAACCTGTTTGTTCTGAAAACAGACGACAAAATCAGAATAATGAAGAAGTGCAACATGTTTATCTGACTGTCGATTTTTCAAATTTCAAGAGTTTATGAATGTTAAACTAATTTTGCCCCCTAAAATATTTTGACAATATCACGAATTTAGCATTTAAACGTTAGCAAGTTCTTTCAATTTTAAACTCGTTTTATTGCTAAAAAATTGAAGAAAAGAAACAAACAATTTATATATATATATATATATATATATATATATATATATATATATATATATATATATATATATATATATATGAATGATTTTATTATTATAAACAAATTCACAATTCTCCGAAGTTTATTTTCTTAGAAATTAGAATAAGATCATAAAAAAATATAATAACTGAAACAAATGCGTAGATTTCAAGGTAGTTCATTCGAATTACTAATTAACCATAATACTAATTCAGCCCGGCGACCCCATTCGCATCGTTAATGGCATACTTAGTAATTAATATTCCATTGTGGCCGCGTATCCATAGAACTAGCTCTGCAATATGGACAGAACGTTACTCTGATCACGAATCGGTGGAAGAACCTTTTACCTGGAGAGTGACAGCGTCAGCTTCGCGCATAAGGGCGGAAGAGCGATTACCACGGGCGCTGGACAGCAAACAATCGTTTGCCAACTGGGCAATGCGCTGGTGAGTTCGAACGAATAGTTCTAACATAATCTACTGAACATTAAGGATACGAGACGTCAGCAGACCTCCGTCACTAAGACCATTTTTTACCCTAACTTTTGTTATTTTCCATATACATAAACTTAGTACAATTAAAGCGAAGCGGCTGAAGAGTTGAACAAAGCTTGATAATCTTCAAAAACGAATTAGGTACTTGAAAATCTTTAAAATCACTTGAATTTTCCACATAAAAATTGCGCAGGCGTACAAAAAGAATTGAAACCCCAAAGATCGTACTCATAATCAACTCAATCTATGAACTAAATTTCAACTATTTACCTTGATGAGCAGAAGGTGTGCAGGTAGGCAAATCTTTATAAACCACTGATATAAAAATGGCGGCGGTCAAACTAAGAAGCCCGTTCCTTCAAAAGGCATTTCCTTCGGGTTAACTCAATCCACGTACAAATTTCCACACTAGAACCTAGGTTTTTTTCAGCTCCATGTAAACCCCAAAAATTCTTGGGAGATAAAATTTCAGATATGTTATTCGTAATCAATTTCCAAATCAATCACCACCGACTAAAAAATTGTCCGCTTATGCACATCCCCGCTACTACTCGGCTCAAAGTTTGATGATGCCAAAATAATTTTTATAGTTTCGTCCTGCCGCAAAAACAATATATATATATATATATATATATATATATATATATATATATATATATATATATATAATAATATATATATATATTTGGCTTTCGCAAAAACATATCCACCACTGATGCTGTCAACAAGCTTGTTCAATACATCGTTAATGGAATGGAAGAGGGTCTCATTGTAGGAACCTTTTTCTATGACCTTAGTAAGGCATTTGATTGTGTGTCTACCAACATACTGGTAGACAAACTGGAAGCTTACAAGTTTGATACATGCAGCTGTAACTTAATCAAATCTTATCTTTCAAACCGCAAACAGTATACTTGTATAAATGGGATTGCTTCTGACCTCCTTGGTGTCACCAGGGGCGTTCCCCAGGGATCAGTATTGGGACCTACACTATTTCTCATTTTTATTAACGATCTAATTCAGGCTGTGGGAGCTGCTGATCTCCTGTTATTTGCCAATGACACCAGTGTGGTCAGAAGCGGGCAAAATGAACGAGACTTGACAGACTCAATGGCACAAAGTCAGGAACTTCTATTCGAATGGTTCTGTCTAAACGAGCTGAGCGTAAATCTTAACAAAACCGCGAAAATGTTATTCACTCACAGAAACATTTCATTTCAGAATCCTAAAAGTGTTAAGTTCCTGGGACTAACTATGTGTCCTAACCTGAACTGGGAGGGGCACATTGACTGTCTCGCAAAAAAGATATCTAGAAATATCTTTCTCATACGCAACTTAGTCAAATGTTTACCTGTGGATGTGATACGGACGGCTTACTTTGCTCTCATTCAATCACATATGTGCTATGTTTTAACAGGTTGGTGTCACAGCACTCATGCTAACAGAATATTTGGACTGCAGCGTAAAGTTATGAGAATTATGGCAAAAAAAAATACAGAGACGATGTTAAAAGCACTTTTACTGAGTATAATATTCTCACTTTTCCCTCTTTATATATTCTCTCTTGTCTCTTACATGCTAGATCCAACAATAGCTACATTCTGAATAATGAAATTCATGATTATTACACTAGACAAAATAATTCATATAGATATTCTACGCCTAAACTCTAGTAAATCCTGTTACAATTACTACAGCAAAGTGTTTTTCAACAAACTCCCACAAAAAGTGAAAGAACTTCCTCTTAAACAATTCAAAAACGTAATAAAGTTGTTTCTAATTAAAAACGCATTCTTTGATTTCGGTGAATTTCTAAATATACAGTTCACAAATGACAGCTTTAAATCATAATTGAAAATTTGTGCATTATTTTTATATCATTTTAATTTAAAAAAAAATTTTTTTATATGTCCTGTGTTTCGATATTTGTAACTGTGCAACTAATTTAATTTCATGTTGTGATTTAGTTTTAGTTACATATGTTGTAATATACAAGATATTTTTTTATAATGACAAATGTAAACTTATGTATAACATGCTCAACAAACTATATATATATATATATATATACATATATATATATATATATATATATATATATTTATATATAATAATATATATATATAATATATTATATATATAATATATATATATATAATATATTATATATATATATATATATATATATATATATATTATATATATATATAATATATATATATATATATATATATATATATATATATATATATAAATATTTATATATAATATATATATATATATATATATATATATATATATATATATATTTATATATATATATATATATATATATATATATATATATATAATCCGGCCCGGAAACGCCAAAAAGGATTTAAAAACGAAACCAGCACCTCACTGTTTGACGAGCTAGTTAGCCATCTACTTAGATGAGCTGACTAGTATTTCGGAGGTCCTGGGTTCAAATCCCAGTGTCGACTGGTCCTTTTCTCAGAGGTTTACTCATGGCGTAAAGTAAGTCACTGCTTTCAAACTTACATGGCGAATACTGGGCTAGTATTTATCCTAAAAACTATACCCACACTTCCTCTCTTCCATAAACATCCTGTCTCCCCATCCTTAATGTACTTGTAAATACAAAACTAATCATCTGATCTGGTTGTAGGAGTTCATCCCCAAAACTAAAAGCCCGCGTCCCTCACACATACTTTAAATAACAGAAAAACTGGCAATTTGCCATTTTTACCTCACTGTTGCTACAGTTCAAGAGTGCTGTTTTCGGTAAAATAAGAGTAATAATGTTTCATTCACAGGAAAGACATTTAGACGTCAATTTGAAATCATTTATGGAAATCGCATCTATACTTATCCTTAACTATACTATTAAATGCATTTAGATCTCTATTGGAAATTATGAGTATATTTCATTTACTTATGTTAGGTTAACTAGTAGAAATTTTGAAGATCTTCAATAAATTTTGAAAACTCAGTTTTTGGATGGATGTTCTTTATCGCACGTTACACTTCAGAGATTTGGCGAATGAAAGGTTTTTTTTAAAACTTTGTCCGTCACAACCATCACGTGTTTGCATATGTCTCCTGCAAGCCATGAGAATTATAATACTGATAACCTCTCTTATTCGTTCAGTTACTTTAAAATGTTGTTATTTTATCAATAAAGCATGTATTGTGAAAGTGAGTCGTCAGTAAAAGTTGATGATTGTGATAATGAATTTTGGTAAGTAATATTCTATTAATAGGTGCATTAATCATATAGTTAGTACGACAGACGCGGTACGCGAATAAGTTGTCACTCCTGGTTCTTCTGAACGGTACGTGAAGGCAAATTTGGCCAAGTAAATCATTAGAGTCAACAAGATGATTCAGACACTTGAAGAGAAACACCAAATCAGATATAATTCTTCTTACTGATAAAGGCTGTATACCCAACTGAGTGCGAATAAATGTTACGGAAAAATTGATTCGAGGAATTGACCTCCTGGAGGAAATGTAAAGCAAAAATTTATTCTGCACCCGTTCAATATATTGTGAATCAGCCTCGAAATGAGGTGACCAAACAATTAACCCGTACGCAACAATAGGTCTACAAAAAGCAAAATAAAGCAATTTCACAGTAGCCTCATCAGAGAATTCAGCTGAATTCCGACGAATGATTCCCAACACTCTCAATGCACGGTTAGTCATTATTCTGAAGTGTTCCTTGAACTCAAGTTGACTATCCAAATGTATGCCAAGATCACTAATGGTATTAACACGCTCAAGACTTGCACCATCAACCGAGTATGGATAAAATACTGGGTAACTGGTTCGATGGAAGGTAATACATTTACATTTCAGAAAGTTCATATTCAACAGAAGACCCGAAAGCCATTCCACCACAGCCAACACGTCCGATTGAAGATCAGCAGCATCGGCAATTGAGGAGATGGATCAGCAAATAACAAAACTTCAGAATGCTTAACAAGTAGAGATAGATCATTAACAAAAATTGAAAACAAAAAAGGGCCGAGGTGACTTCCCTGCGGAACACCTGACGTAACCAGGATTGTTTTAGATTTGAAATTTTTAACTTTTACAACTTGAGATCTATTTTTGTAATAGCTCCTTATCCACTTCAAAAGACTACCCGTAAAACCTACTGACTCAACAACAGAGTCTAAGATAGTTTGGTTAACTTGGTCAAAGGCTTTAGAGATATCTGTATAGCAACCATCCACCTGGTTACCTCTTTGAAATTCGTTATAAATGAACTGAACATATTCGACTAGACTTTTTTTTCATGAATCCGTGCTGTTGGGAAATAATAATTTGTCCTAAACTGAAGGAAGTTTTGTCCAATACAATGCTTTCAAAAACCTTTCCTGACTTAAAAATTGGTGTTATATAACCTGATTTCCACATGATAGGAAAGATGTCCGACTGAAGTGAGAAATTGAATAATTTACAAAGAGGAGCCGCTAACGTATCCACACAATTCATTAAAAATACTGCAGGTAGACCATCAGGTCCACAGCACCGTTTGGGAGAGAGGCCTTTTATTTTGAGACTTACCTCATCAATACTGGTGAGAAAACCATTCACGTGAAACACAGCATTATGCTGCGTAAAATTGGGAATAACAGAAGGTTGTTGGTTATAAAATACCGAAGCAAAGTGATCAGCAAAAAGATCAATGACCTCCTGAACTGTAGTAGCTGACTTATCTTCCAAAAACATAGAAGATGGAATTGAATTAAGATTATTCCTTTTATTGATGAAGTTCCAAAACTGTTTCGGGTCCTTTTTTATTGCGGATTCTGCATTATTAACAAATTCGTCATAACATCTCTGCGTTCATAAAGATACTCTATATCAATTTAAAGATATGAGTATAATATCATCGTATTATTATAGGTTACTAATGACTTTGAAGTGGAGTTAGTATAATGATAATCAGAAATCTGAATGAATAATTAAAGGTAACAAATTTTTTAACATCTTTAATTTAATAGGCAATACCAAAATAGGGAAGAAGTGCTTGCCTGAATAGTACCGCCTAATTCCCGTACTACCCATATTGTCCGAAGATCTGCCATCAATTCACAGATTGTAAAACATTTCGAACAGAATCTCATTGGTCGATCAACGGCTTTCGACGTTGGTGGTTCTACAAGTGACCTTCTTACATATCTCACACATCTTTAGACAAGCAGTTAAGATATCTCCAAGGCCTTCATCCGAGTTTGTCACAATGCACTGCTGTTGGAGGTTCATTCTCTTACTGTTTTCTCGAACAAGTATGCGACTTGATCAAAACTAATAACGCCAATCCGATAATTTAGTAAGTTTTAAGTGATAAGTAATGCTTTTAACGTCAGCAAGAAGGAGTAACCAGGTACTTAAGAAAAAATTTCCTCATCGATGATCAATTATTATATGATGTAAGCCATTCGATAAACTTCTTCTTTTATAAATCTACGTTAACTCCAATTTAACCTGGGATGAGCAAATCCCCACCGCCTTCTATTGTCAAGTCGGCTGTCAGAATCTTAGTCACTTTTTCTACCGCTATTGCTCCATTATCCACCAAGCGAACAATTCATGTCACACAAATATACAAATAATACACACCAATTTGCCGTGCGCATCTCAACAACTAGAACATCAGTCTATTCGAAAGTATTTAGCAACCCAACTGCTAATCTATGAAACGCTCTGCACTCAGTAAAAATCCAGTATAAATCGCCTTTTATTGAAATCATCTCGCGGAGTTGGAAATCGTTATAAACGTTAATTTTTAGTTGATTAATCCAGAAGAACTGGATATGGACTTATGAAAACAACGTCATGGAAGTTGATATACACCTTCATTTGAAAAGTCAATTCTGCGTCGTTCATTCGGTTTCACTAAATTTAATTGAAACTCTAACAGATACTGTTGCCCAGTTGACAATCTCCAAGGGGTTCCGCCGGAAGGTTCGCCGGCTCGGGGCGCTAATGACGAAGATTCGCAACGCGGGTTCCCCTGGCGGCCCTTTCCCCGCTCCTATTCCTGCGTATCGATCGACATGCACATATACACACACTCAAACACACACATTGTGCTCGAACATAAACGCATTGGCAACCGATACCAAAACTACCAACCAGATCCCATAATTCCTGTCGTCCCATAATTATTATTGTTGTCTATTTCATGGGAACGCTTCACTCTGGTGAAAGATCCCCTCGTATATCATTGTAGTCGCAAGAATCCAACATTTCGCTACCTACGTAAAGGGTTTCCCATAAGAACGTTTTCATTTATATCAGTTCTAGACAAATCCAGTGAAATCTTTTGAAATAGGTTATGTTATGATGAAGAAAATGAAATTACAATTCATTATTACATATGTTAGTCAAAATATCGTAGAAGCAGTTTATGAATTATATTATGTGAAATTGAAAAAATAATTGAAAATCATTTCAATATTTCCACATGCAAATTTCACATATTAAATTCAAATTTTGGATCTGCGAATATAAGTTAATGACGAATAATACTATAATATATAGGTATATATATATATATATATATATATATATATATATATATATAAATATATATATATATATATATATATATATATATATATATATATATATATATATATATATATTATATAATATTATATATATATATATAATATATATATATATATATAATATATATATATATATATATATATATATATATATATATATATAATATCAATCACATTGAATTGATTGCCAATAGTAGATTATTATCATAACGATCTCGATTAGAATATCAGAATAATGCTCATTTTTCATAAGACAGGTGCTGATTAATTTTTATAATAAAGAATGAGTTGTCAGGAAATTATTTTAAAAACATTGAAGATTGAACGAATGAATGTATTATTGACTTATCGATTAACATTTTGGCGTCAAGAGTTGATATATCTATATTTATTACCCATTCTATGAAAAGAATATTTTAAGTTACTGTAACATATTGAAAGAGACGATTTTGTGGATTTGCAATGGAGTATTCAGTAGCGAACGCTGCAACTCCAAGATAAGAAGTTCATCAGTTTCGCAATACAACAACAATTTAGGGTGAGCGTGGATTAGGAAGTCACAAAACGTCCCGACAAGAGGTGTCCCAAACTATCTTGAGAGCCATATCAAGCCCTTAGTAATTTCGATTTACATCGTAATTGATGGTACGTGATGAATTGATTGAATCTCTGTTTCACTGACGTTAACAAACAATCAAAATTTTTGTTTCTGTGTTCAGAGTTCATAAACAAAACTATTGAATAAATACTATTCTATAAATACAGTCCAACGTCATAGATTGAAGAAATATGGTTAGTTTTCTCATATTTTATCTATATAAGATCCATCTAGAGGAGCACAAAGACACAAAAAAGAATGCGGCATTTACGAACCAATTTTCAACCCTCTCAACTATATATATATATATATATATATATATATATATATATATATATATATACATATATATATATATATATATATATATATATATAGGTATATATATATATATATATATATACCTATTATATATATATAGGTATATATATATATATACCTATATATATATATATATATATATATATATATATATAGGTATATATATATACCTATATATATATATATATATATATATATATATACATATAGATATAGATATATATATATATATATATATATATATATAGATATATATATATATATATATATATATATATATATATATATATATATATATATATATATATATATACATATAATATATATATATATATATAGATATATAATATATATATATATATATATATATAAATATATATATATATATATATATATATAGATATATATATATATATATATATATATATCTTGAGAGGAGTGTTACCGTGTAATCAAAACATCAATTGTACTTTCTTTGGGTTCTCGGCAATTAGTTCAAAGTCATTCGTCAATACATCTATATTTCGAACCTTAAGCGGTTCTTCTTCAGGATGCTAAAATTATATAAAAATTACCTTACAACATTAACATGAATATATATATATATATATATATATATATATTATATATATATATATATATATATATAAATATATATATATATATATATATATATATATATAGGTATATATATATATATATATATATATATATATATATATATATATATATTGGTTATAATCCGAATAATGTTTTTGAAGAACGAAATTGGTACTGTAAGACACTCGAGAATCAAGAGTTAGGTATGATAAAAAACATTCAACTATTAATTTAGAACATTGTTTTCGGTAGTATAGAAAATATATAGTAAAAGAAAAATGATTATTTTGCAAGATATACTATAAAAATGACAACAACCGTTTCATAATTTGATCTTATTAAGTTAGTAGTGTTACCAGTACGAGGGGAAGTACTGAGATCCGTGAAACCCATGGCGCCAATAGCTAGTAATGATTATGGAAAAATACGCAGCGATGTGGTTAGAAATAAGTTAATATCAATTCAAAACTCACACGTTATGCGTTTAATCTAAGTGTTTATCTATCACATACGTCATACGTGTGATGCCGGAAAAGTTGAAATTATCATGTGCATCAACTATAATTACATTATCGGCACGATTGCCGAATGTCCGTGAGTGCGTCATCATAATGCAATAAATAAGCTAAACTGGCCACTAATATTCCAACGTTCCAAGCTTACGCAATCAAAACAACTATGCGGACATAATAACTCCCTGAATTCCTAGAAGAGCAATAAAACACCAAACGAAGTAATTGAAGCCAACCTTCGGAGGGTCGTGCCGCAGTATAACCCGGCCAGCGAAGGCTCATTAAGATACGGTTATCGGCCCAGGATCGAGCAGGCAAGCGGCTGCTTGGACCTTCCAAGGGCATTCATCCGTAGTTTCTAAAAGAGGAAGCGCTACCACCGTTATGCGTGGCGAATATTGGTTGTCGCTGTAAATCTACTTCTTCAAGGACGCGGTAACATCAAAAGCCTCCGAAGGGGAAAGCGGCGTTGTCGGTACCATTACCACGGAATTTCTGAGAAAACAGATTTGGTTGCTGAAATTTTATTACCTTTGGAAGATCATAGTTCAATGGTCAGACAAGGGGAGTAGTATAATTCTGACTATGACTGGCGCTAATTTATATCATAATTAGAGTTGTCACAAACATTTTCACTGAAATTCCTTATAAATAATATATTTTTTCACTTCTCGAAAACCATAAATTATATGGATTTATAATACGCGTCTTTGTTTTCTTCAACTTGTAGTGTAGTAGGTAGGTCATGATTGATCGCAAAGGCGATGATACCCAACACAATATATTAGAATACGGCAAATAATTTAATTTCATGTTTCATTTGAGTTAAGTAGAGTTCTTAACTCAATCTGCCCGATGATGGTCTAGTGACCGAAATTGCAATCGCAGGTTTATATTTTTCAATGTATTTTTGTGATAATATACGTAGTAAATTCAAAATTCAAGTTTTGTTTTTGTTCAATATATATATATATATATATATATATATATATATATATATATATGTCTATATATATATATATATATATATATATATATATATATATATATATATATATATATATATATATATATATATATATATATATATATATATATATATATATATATATATATATAATTATTTATTTGAATTGCTGTTGCCTGTGAACTATTTTTAACTTTTTGATAATTATTAGCAATAACAGGCTTGGTGAATATCAAATAGCACATAATTAATAACTGAAGACGGCCACAGCTGTAATAAAAAAAATTTGAAAAAAAGATAAATAGTATCCTATTCTTTGACTTTTCAAAATCAGAATAATTTGAAGCTATTTCGAACATTACGTGGGTAAAGGTTTCTGCGGTTTCCCTTAGCATCTAATAATATCAGATTTGAATAATAATATTGGACTGAATAGCACGTAATAAATAACAGAGAACAGCAACAGCCGAAAAATTTTGATGAAACATAGGTAGTAGTCTTTTTTAGCTATTCAGTTTTTTCAAATCAATAAATGTCAAAGAAATTTCAATTTTCAAGTTTTGAAAAAGCCACGAATTTCGTGGCCAAACGTCAACTTTTTAATAAAATAGAGTTTTTTGAGATTCACCAAGCCTGTTATTGCTAATAATTATCAAAAAGTTATAAATATATATATATATATATATATACATATAAATATATATATATATATATATATATATATATATATATATATATATATATATATATATATATATATATATATATATATATATATATATATATATATATATATATATATATATATATATATATATATATATATATATATATATATATATATATATATATGTATATATATATTCATTTGTGCAAAGTTTGGTTATCAATGTTATCTAAAATTTTGGGACAATTGTTTGTATTCAATACAGAAGCTGGAAGCAATACATAATTGATTTAGAATTAAACTGAAAAATTTAGGTTAGCAACACTTATATTGAATTATACAATTAGACTTGAAATATAATCGAAGTGTACCTTTGGCAACAGTGCAGTGATTGTCCTCGGTAAGAAACGCTGGTTGAGGAACTTACTGCGTTACCCTACAGTAAACGAGAAATTGCACTACCACGAACTTTCGTATAGTCAGGGAAGGGTGTATGATGTTCTTGGAAATGTCGGACGTAAACCCGCAATATATTCGCCCTTATATAAGTAGATTAACACTTTATAGTTCATAAATATAATCTCCTCAAAAATTTGGATACTGTAAAAAATTAAGTCGCCAGAAATAATACCTATATCATGAAAGTATTTAACTGCAGGTAATAAATTCTTATGAAAAAACATGTATATATCTCACTACAAAATATGAGATTATATCCAATATTGAAGCCGTGACTAATTCAGATATTTCAGACTAATCAAAAAACCATTTTGTTCAATAAAAAATGTTCCCATAGAGCAGTGGTTCTTAACCGGTGGTCCGCTGTCCACTGGTGGTCCCTGAAAGCACTCGAGGTGGTCCGCGAAGCCATCCTAAAAATATTAAATAGGTCATATAAATTGAATAAGTCGCGTTCGGTCATTTCAGCCCCCTTCACTCTGCGAATCTTTTTAATATATGCAATGCTATGTGATGAATCTGACGATGTTTGACAATGCTGTCAATTACTTGTATTTGCTCAATTTCTGCAAGACAGTAAAGCATTAAAATATGAGTAACTGTTTTCCAAATGACTGGAAAAGAGGCAAGTTTTTGATGTTATGGATGAAATAAGCCTATATTTTGAGGAATATCGTCTTCCTGTCAAATGCTCGCGGGAATTTGAACGGATGGTGCTCCTGCTATGGTTGATTCCCGCTCTGCTCTTGCTACATTGATAAAACGAAAAATCCATCTGCAAGATCAACACATTAGTCGTCGCCAACCATTGACTGCCAAAAAATCTTTCCAGGACACTTGGCTATTGCGTTGAAAATAGCTATAAAAGTTGTCTTCTACAAAAGCAGTGCACTGAATACTTTTCAAACAATTATGCTCTGATATGAACTCTGAGCACTAAAGCCTTCTTTTCCATACAGAGGTGCATTGTTTCCCCAAGGAAATATTCTTTCAAGGTTGTATGAACTGAGGGAAGAAGTGAAAATATTTGTAACTCTTGAGAAAAACAAAAAATTGCTGAAACAATTTTGTTATGCCAAATATCAACTAAGCTTTCATTATTTATTAATTTATTAATTTGTTTATTTGGTCTACTGCTTCGATAGCGTGGAGTCATTAACGGACTAAGTATAGGTATCTTACACTTTCAAGTCCATTTGTATGTTTTTCAGAAGTACTAGTATTAACGTATTTCCATAATTTCTATTCAATCTGTCTGCCATGTTATCGTCAATTTTCAGAGTTTCCTGTTTCTTTCCCAAAGATTCAAGATATGAGTACCTTATTTTTTTTTTCATCGACATATTTACGCTAGCAGGGGATCTCGACGCTTTTGATAATGAAAAGAAAGCAAGCACCGAAATCTTGCCGACATGTGTTTGGATTTCAGTCGCACTGAACCAAGGATTCAAAAGTTAGTTAAGATTATGTAGTCACAAAAAATCGTTTATTTCCATCGACTTTTTGAAGGTAATATTACTTACAAAAAGTTGGTGGTCCCTGACAAGACAGAAATTTTGTTAAATGGTCCCTCATTATGAAAAGCTTAAGAACCACTGCGATAGACAATATAGCGATTTTACCGTTGTGATGAAATCAATTCTCTACGAAATGCTAGTTCAGGGGTCTTTCAATTCCTCAATGTGAAGAATCTGTTGCACTACCCATCACCAGGTATGGCTATTGTAGGGTGTAAAATTCTTCTTGGAAATGAAGTGGCGTCAAGCCGCGACATGTTTACCCCAAAATAGGTAGAGAAACAATCCGTTGGATATATATCCACTGATCAAAAATTCACAAGAATTTTAGAAACGAAATTGAATATGCTGTAAAACTTTAGTGGCAATTTGAAAGTTTAACTAAAATTGAAATGTCAATATTTTATTGAAGAGCTGCAATTGCTGCTAAAGATCGTCTTTTTGTTATTATTGTCCGTGGAATTCCCACTTGCCCAGCATCTCGAAGTGACAGTTTATCCAGGAATGCTAAAACCGTACAAACATATGGTCAAGCATTAAGAATATATCAAATTGCAGCAATATAATGCAGAATAGATGGTTTAGAAGGCAGTATTATAAACATTTCAAGTCGCCAACAAATCTTTTTTGTATTTGATTTCATTGGCGCATTCATCTAGTAAGTATCTCAATTAACTCCAAACTGAAATTGTCAGGCGTCTGGTGCGGAATGGTGGGAAACTTCAACAAACGATGGTTAATTAATTAGTAGTCGGAGAAGTGACATTTCAGCAGACAGTCAAAACCAAAAAAAAAATAGTAAACTTCATCCTTGGGAGGAAAAATAGCACTTTCCTCCCTTGTTATACAAATAGCTATTTCTAAACACCACACTTTTATTCACGTTATCTGAATCAATTTTTGGGCAGTATAGCTAAAATTTAGTTACAATTCCTTTATATAAGCTTTCTCGGAAATTAATTACCGTTTACTTCAAAGTCAAGCGAATTTATACAATAAATTACTTAACCCATCATGTAAACGACCTTATGGACGCGTCTTATTCGCGAGTGAAATTGTCGGTTTTCAGGCAAAAAAACCACGTTTTCAGATACTTTTTCACGAATAACTGGAAAATTATGCATTTAACTGAAAAACCTGTAGAGAGCAAAATTATAGCTTATAAAAAAACAAAGATAATCGTGTATTTCTAATGTATTCTGACCCAACACAAATGGAATTATTGCTTGTTGAAAGTTGATTGATATTTACCACTATGTGTATTCATCAATGTACTAATATACATATTCTAATTTCTACAAAAATGTGCTTTTGGTTTTTCCCCATAACTTGCTTAGTTTTCAAGCAATCAAGTCTTTCAGAAAAGCATTTTGTAGGTTTTTTTCAGGAGCTATGAGCTTATCTAAATGAAATTTTTTTTCAGATTTTATTGTTAAAAAGGTTCATGCTAAAAGGGCTCAAAAAAGGTATTTTGCGCGAACACATGCAAGGTTTAAATGGCCATATCTTACTCAATTTTTATTCTACAAAAAAAAATGAAACTCCAAAATTTTCGACTAAGAAAAACCTACAATTTCATACTCCACAAAATTTTGCGTATCATTAACAGTTTTTGAGTTTTTTTGAAGAAAAGGCGATTTTTCACTATTATTATTACGAAAATTTTTTTCTCTCTTCAAACTCAATTTTTTTGAAAGAGAAGTACTTCAAACTGGTCAAACACTCAGAACGTATTATAAAAACAAAAATGAAGTAAATTGTAAAGGGGCAACAATTTTTTTCCAATGGGGTGGAAGAGAGGGTGACATTTTCACAACTTTTTTCCAACGAATAAATAGGAGTCGACATTTTTCTCTTTATAACTCGCTTAGTTTTGATGCTAGGAACTTTCATGAGAAATAAAAATAAAGGTTTTTCAGATGACTTCAAAAAAAGTTTCATGAGTTTTCCCCGAAAAATGCATTGGTTTTTGGTTATTGTACGTAGAAACTTTCCATTTTGGCGATTGAAAATACCAATCATCTTTCAAAAAGCAATAATTCCATTTTTATTGGGCCTGCATACATCATAAATACATCAATTTCTTTGATTTCTTATAGGCTATAAATTTGCTCTCTACATTGTTTTCGATTAAATGCATATTTTTCCAGTTATTCGCGAGAATCTGCAAATGTGTTTTTTTGCCTGAAATCCGACAATTTCACTCGCGAATAAGTGGAAAAGAATTGACTTTCAGAAAAAACTTCATAGAACAAAAGTTGCTTATAATTTATCAGTTCATTGATTTCCGCCTATATTTTCAATAAAAAAATTTTCACCCCCAAGAAGGGCTGGCATCCACGTCCAGGGAAAAGCAACCCCCGGCACAGGATAGACTTTGAAATAAATGGTAAGTAGCACCTAAATCCAATTTTTTATGAAAATCGGTGCTGTATGGGATAAATACACGGGAAAATGGTCATTGACTGGACTATAAATACGATTCCTCGTTTCAATAATTCGATAAAATATTTGGAGATATTTCCTATATATTTACACAATTTTCAGGAGATATTTTACAGGCTTCTTTTGTATTGTGAATTATTTTTGAGATAAATGAATTCATATATTTGAGGAAATATATCTTGAAATGTCTTTAATTATCTGGTGATTATGTTAGTAAATTTGATTAGATATTCAATTTTCAGAAATGCATTATATGAATTTTGTTAAATATTTGGCGTCTAATCATTAAAAGCTTGTTTTTAAATAACAATATTTCACATATCTTGAGAGCATTTATGTCTCTGGTGATGAATTAAATATGCCACGAATATTCCAGAAGGGAGAAAAAAGGTTAAAAGCACCTAAAACACAAAAATCAAACTTATTATCTATTGAAAATCATAATTTGAACTTTGATTGTACTAATTCAAGTGATTGACGAGGTAATATTTTCAGAATACTCAAAAATATTTGCAAAAAGCTCAGTAAAAAAGTCACGAAAAATATACTGTCGTAAAAAATCTCCAGGGAGAAATTGAAGTTATGTTTGTAATTGATCGAAAAGCTTGTGTGAATTTTTAATTATAATACATAATACAATGAAGTATCACTTCTACAACTATAATCAGTTACCTAATTTAAAGAAGCAACGATGTTTTTCCAGGAATAATACATTAACCTAAGCGTAGATAACAAAGAAAGGATTAAATTTAATACACTAAAATATGTAATAACATAAACTCTGGAATTTATTAGACGTAGGAAAAATGTAAACGACCTATGTGGATAAATATTTTTAAGATAATATACAATAGGTCTTAGATATTCAAGGGTTTTCATCTCGTCATTAGCTTTATATTTCTGTATATTATACGTTGTAATAGTTGGAATAATCGTTCCAACAATTTGGTGGGGTCTATTGATGCAGAAATGCATATTCAACATAATTTCAATAACAATATTGTTAGAAAATATTTGTTATTTTCTGAGTAAATTGTTATGCAGATTAACATGAAAATGACTTAAGGAAAGCTCTCTTATCATAGATTGGATTCGCAGCTTTAACATTTCGAAGGATTCAGTTATTAAAATTCTATTGTTAGTTGTCAGCGCCCAATCAACATTTTACGATCATCTTCAATTTCATAATTCCAGATGCCATAAACCTTTATCACCGTCTCTTGTCTAGTTGGGATGACCCAACAGCGGGCGGTTAGCTTATAGCCGTACTGCCGGAAATGACGTGTCGTTGGTCCACGTTAAATCCTCCGCAGTAGTAGGCATAGTAGTTCTTGGAAAATTTCCGACTTCGGGATAAATTTTGAGCAAAATATATTGAGTCCCTTTCAGGCAATTATACTTCTTTCTCAAGTAGTGCAATACTTTATACTTTTGGAGCACCGTTCAATATCGCAACCACCTATATGTAGATATGCGTGTGAAGGTGCTTTTTCCATCCAAATATTGAATGATAGCGAAAATTTTATATTGATAATAAAAACTATTCTTTTCTATCGATTTAAGTTCTAAAAAGTATAATATGCGAATTAGAGTAGGGAGTGAGATGATTTCATCATGTTTGAGTAGTTTATTCTGTATTTCCGAAAGACTCTATTGTTTTCTGTGAATATTTACTTTTTTATTTTACCCGATAATAGTAGACTATTGTTGCACTTTAAAGAAAGTCATCAGTGAGCTACCCAAGTGGCTTTTGAAAAATGCTAAACCTTGATCGTTCAGGTTTTTTTGATGTCTGATATATATATATATATATATATATATATATATATATATATATATATATATATATATATATATATATATATATATATATATATATATATATATATATATATATATATATATATATTTATATGATGAGACTTTTTCAAGAGGATAGATGTGGAATTTAGTGAGAAGTTCCAAAAATCAAAATACCTTGAATAGAGAGAACATACGTGACTCATAAGTAATGTGTTTACAACGGAGAATTAATGTGTTTTGATGTTTTTCGTTTCTACAACTTGTGACTAAATTCCACTTCTATCATCTTGAAAAAGTCTCTTAGTCGGGGACATATAAACTAGAAGGCAAATACGTCGAAACGTTTATTTATAAAGAATAAACTATTTCATTAAAACAAATTTTACCTATAAACCCTATAATTATAAATATAGACATACAGAAAACCAGGTAACAATATAATTCAAAGTATATATATATATATATTTATATATATATATATATATATATATATATATATATATATATATATATATATATATATATTATATATATATATATATATATATATATATATATATATATATATATATATATATATATATATATATTTATATATATATATATATATATATATATATATATATATATATATATATATATATATATATATATATATATATATATATATATATATATATATATATATATATATACATATATATATATATATATATATATATATATATATATATATATATATTTGAGAGAGTGCAAATACTGTTTCATCTTTATTTCCGGAAGATTATTAGAAAAACTGATACAATATATGAAAATATGGAATGGATTTTTTGAACTGTTCCAAAACCGAAAATTGACCGGCGCCGTCTACGCTTCAAGAAATAACTCGAATATATGACAATGTTTCTCTTCCATAATTGCGGAAATAGCAGATAAGGCGATATCCATCCCATAAACAGATATCAACCGTCGTTAATAACAGATAAATACTTTATGACATTATTACCTATACATCTGAAGTAGTGAGAAATTGATTATTCATTCCTTCCATAAAATTAGATTAACTGAGTAGGTTAATAGTTTTACGATGGAGCCACCACCCTGTTTCACCCTTTTAATTGGAGAATTAGTAGGCACGAGTTAATTCAATGCAATTACAGACAAATTCTGGAACATATATATATATATATATATATATATATATATATATATATATATATATATATATATTTATATATATTTTATATATATATATATATATATATATATATATATATATATATATATATATATATATATATATATTTTTATATTTATATATATATATATATATATATATATATATATATATATATATATATATATATATATATATATATATATATATATATATATATACATAAACACTTGGCTTAATGTTTCACAAATATATTATATAATAAAATAGTCAACTTGTTTCTGTTTACGAACACATTTTCAATACTCATTCATATAGTTATTTGACTTTTTTTAGCTGTAACAGGTCAATTGAGTTTGTAAGCCGAATGTATTATACAGGTAACGTTTCGTCACGAAATTTCGTGTCATCAGATGACCTACAATTTAGTGTTAAGAGTTTTTCTTGAGGCAGAAACTTTGCCAGTGCGTGAACGAAAATTTTGTAACCGGTATCAACCGCTAAAATGAGTTAGGGTTGGAAATTTATGATTGAATTGATGTTGATATTAGGGAAATGCTATGAATATTATCAAGGTAGTCAATATGTCATAAATACTTTCTATGTAAATCTTCGATGCCATTAAAAATTACGGGATTATTATATTTCTTTCTATTCAGTACAAAAGCCGATAGTAATACATAATGGATTACAGGATGAACTTAAAAAATTCTTCAACAAAAAATTCAACTTGAAGTGTCTACTGCCCTCCTAATATAATCGAATTGTAGCTTGAGAAGAATTTGGCAACAGTGCATGCACTCTTCACGGTAAGAAATGCTGGTTGAGGAACTTATCAGTAACCCACTGTGAACAAGCAATAGCATGACCCAGCGTATGCTCAGGGTAGGAAGGGTTTAAGACGCTTCTTAGAAAACTGACGCAACCCGCGACATATTTACCCTTGCATAGGTAGACTTACAATATGTTGGAAATCTATACTCTGCTTAAAAATTTACGTGGATATTGAATGTCCTCCATAATTCGATTGAAATATTACATCAATGTAGGTAATAAATTCTTATAAAAAAACATTAAGAACTGCCATCACAATATATTTGATTATATTGAATATTGAATCTGTGAATAATATATAATTAATTTCATATTAATCTAAGAATAATTTCTTTTAACAAAAAATTCACATTTATATCGAATGTAGCAATATTTCATTTGTGAAATCAAGTTGAATGAATTATAAATGTCTACATAGTAACTCTAGGAGACATTTGCACAAAAATAATTAGAGGGTCTTGGTAAGTAATTGGCAACGGTGCAGTCATTATTACATACCTTCTTTTAAGAAATGCTAGTTCAGAGGCCTATCTGTGCCTTAACATGAAGAATTCATTTTATGACCCATCTGCAGGAATTGCAGAGTGTGAGAAGATTACTGGAAATGTAGTGGCGTCAAATCACAACATATTTATCCTCAAAAAGGAGAAACAATCCATTGAAAATAAATAATTTCTTAGTAAAACATGTAGAAATTAATGATAAACAGTATATTCAACATTCAAGCCTTCTAGGGCTCTTTGGGGGGTGTATGGAATTGAAACAAATGCAAAGCATACTGATGGTGAAGCAAGAAGAGCAATTAGAAGAAATTATAGTTATCTATCAAACCATTTGCATCTTACGAGCAGAAATTACCACTCTCATAATTCACAAAAATCATTTTATCTCCGAAAATACTCATTTAATGCAAAAAATAAACGAAAAAATACCCATAAATATAAATTATTTTCTGTCGACTCTTCACATCTTTCAACATATACTAAAGTATGAGGGCCCTACTTGCAGAAATTACTACCCTCATAATAACCCACACTCCTATAGCCTATACAACAATATTAATATTCCCTTCTGAAATTCAGCTTATTTCAACTGTACTCTTATCATGAAGGATAACTAGGATTTTTAGGCGAAAAAAAAATGAAAAAAAAACGCAACTAAAGTAACCCCTTGTTTTTCTCACATTTTTTCCCAATATGTCAAAATATTAGGCACCATTCGGAAAGAATAAGTCCGAATATTTACAAAATAGCTCTAGATGCGATTCGAACGGCATAGTCTTCGCGAAGTGCAGCTCTGTAGAGGAAAATAGTTGAAAATCACACCACAGGATCGTATTTCATTATGAACTCACTCGATCCACGTACCAAAGTAACTAAATCTGCAGAATCTCTGGAGTTGAGCAAATAAACCATATTTTGATAGTTTCGTTAACTATCAGAATATGGGCAAATTTTGAAAAACACCGCCGTTTTACGTAAGTATTTCTTTCGTGTACCTCATTTGATTTGATAGGAGTTGCTGGAGATGCCAATATGTACCGACAAAAATATATTTTTGTCAATAGTAATATCTACGTAAAAATGGCGGTGGTTGAGGAAATTTACCCAAAATTCGAAAATCATAGTCTTGAAGGCCTAAATCGGATAAAAAACTACTCCCGTATCGGATTCCACTTGCAATATATTTCTGTATTTGTTTTTAGTAGATATATACAAGAGCAGAAAATTTTCTTTCTCTCATAATATTTCTTAACGTTCACTCAAAAACTTGATATAGAGTAACATCTATGTTGAAAGGGTCTGATGTACCATTTTTTTTTGACAAGTACTAGAAAATAATCACGAAACGAAGACCTTAAAACGCGGAGGTGTTGAATCATTTCATCTTGTACTTGTTCTGGCATCATTGCTCCACCAGATGATTCCAAAAGCTGCGTCAGTGTAGTGAAGTGATTAAAGTTTTTTTAATTATACGACTTATACAAAGATCCAACATTTTTAGCATTCTTCTCAATTTTGTCGTCAGCTTAATAAATGTTGCTATCTCTCTCTATTAATTTACTGTAAACAGTTCAGGGATGAAACTGCGGACTCCCATACATATACCCGCGGACCCCAAGGGGACCACAAGTTAAGAAACACTGAGTTAGAGGATTAGAAAGTGGTATGTGAATGAGCAATATTATATGGAAGTGCCTTTTAGTGGTATGAATTTTTATCTCTAACCTGCGCGATTTCCTGGGTTTTAAGATTTTTCTTACCTCTAAAGCTCCTTCAAATTGAGTTACTTAGGGGGATATGAATTTGCATGTAAAAAAGAACAAAAATTGAGGGAAAATACGACCTCAGTGACGGAGCACTACTACTCACTCGTAAAACAATATCAGATACGGAATCATAAAAAAACTTCCTTCAATTTTTCTTAACCCTATAAAGACATGAAATCAAGGAATATTTGTTGTGGTTGTTTTTTTCATTTCGTTTGGCCTATTCAGTCAGATACTTATAATTCTTACTATTCTTATTTAAAGAATTGGATATGATATTCATTTCATTCTAAAAGTTCCTCAGAGTAAAACAATATCAGCTATGGACCACCAAAATATTTTCCTTTAACCTTTTCACAGCATCATTATACAGTATCTCAAGATACGAAGTATTTGTTTTGTAGAACAAAAATTTCCGGAATAGTAACTGTATAATTATTCAATCCTGAAGATCACACTAAAACTTTTTCTGGATTTTCACACAAGTAAATAGAAAGGCGATTCAAAATTTATTTGCGTTCTCAATCCTTCCAACATCTAAAGTACACATTTTTCAGTATTCTATATAATGATCACATTTTTCTCTCCATTATCCATGTAGTACAAGCATTTGTCACGAGTAGATTCCCAATGAATGTTCACGGGCCACAATTAATGGGCGAGAGATAAAAGCACCTGTTGTTAAATTTATAAGTTCCCACTTTATTATTGTTCCAAACATTCCATTGATTCATCGTAGTGAAGCAACAGGTTCTTCCCGTTTACGAAAGGGAATGACTGAATGCGGAATGAAATTATTGTTCAGCCACTCATTCATGTCGGAACTGGAGATCGTTGAGGTAGGATCTGATTTGCGAGGGTCTTACATAACTTTTATGATACGTCTTTTTTACGATCTGTTTTTGTTACGAAATTCTTTTGACTCTGATTGAGTTCGTGTATAACTCAAAATGTTAGTTGATATTTATGAATGAATAATTCCAGGAGGTTAATTTGAAATTGATACATAAGCGGGATACACACGGACGTTGATGTCTTAACACATCAACGTGCATCCAAGAACGTGCAACCAATAACGTAAATGTAGATGTAAAAATAACCACGTTTTTGAATGCACACTCCGCGTTGATGTGTTCTGAATCGCTTGAATTTGTGAATGCTCATTCAAATGAACACGTGCATCTCTCAACGTGTGGAGACGATTCACCGATGTTTGTGCGTTCTTAAAGCAGTGGTTGCGGTTAATCTTCATTTTTATTTCTATTTTTCATTTCAAGAGCATAAGTACACGCCACTGTCACAAGAGCTAAACATTCTTCTTCGAACAAAACTATGGTTTTGTTCGAACGTGTGTACGCAATCTGCTTGCACGTTTTTGGTTGCGCGTTGCACATTGATGTATTAACACATCAACGTCCGTGTGTAACCAGCTATACATCAACGTGCATCCAAAAACGCGCAACCAAAAACGTTCAAGCAGATTGCGTACACACGTTCGAAGAAGAATGTTTAGCTCTTGTGACAGTGGCGTGTAGGTACTAATTCTCTTGAAAAGAAAAATAGAAATAAAAATAAATATTAACCGCAACCACTGCTTTAAGAATGCACAAACATCGGTGAATCA
Organism: Cynegetis impunctata; assembly: GCA_030704885.1. Lineage (NCBI taxonomy): Eukaryota > Metazoa > Arthropoda > Insecta > Coleoptera > Coccinellidae > Cynegetis > Cynegetis impunctata. The sequence continues at coordinate 1,222,430 of JARQZK010004340.1, forward strand.
CCTCCACACGTTGAGAGATGCACGTGTTCGTTTGAATGCGCATTCTAAAATTCAAGCGATTCAGAAAACATCAACGCGGCGTTCATCCGGAGTGTGCATTCAAAAACGTGGGTATTTTTACATCCACATTAACGTTATTGGTTGAAATTTTCTGTTCACGGATGCACGTTGATGTGCATCCGTGATCTACTCTCGTGATACTCTAGTTATAAATGTTTAAAAAGTTTCGGTTGAGGCCCGGACGTGTTTCATCGTTCTTGTCATCACGAGTTCATTGACACCCCAAAACATATTTTTCATAGAAGGGGGCTGCACTATATGTTTGAGATTGAGATGTTTAATAATTGTTTTCCGTGTTTTCTTAATGTTTAAGCAGTAATAATGGTTATTGTCTCTGATTTAATAATTGATTGTTAGTAAATAAATATGTCACAAGAGAGAAAAAATTGGAAAAAGGTTAAATACAGTAGCAGCTTTCATAGAAAGTAAGACAAAACCAGCGAGAATATTTTGCGAATCACACCATCAGTTGATAATTTACCCACAACTAAATTTACCAAAAATGAAATAGACCAAAACTTAGACTTTCCTCAAGAAAATATATTAGTATAACACTCGTTTTAAAACTAATATAAACAAAAACAACATTTAAAAGTGGGGTTATGCAATTGACATTTGACATTTGAGAACTAGTAGCTTTGAATTGATTTTCCGGTTACTTACAGTTTTATACCGGTAACGAAGGTTTCTAGAAATACCTTTTTGGTAACTTATAAAACTATAAGTATCACAAAAGCACCTAAGGTTTTATTGCAAGAGTAATAATCCCATAAGACACCTAGGTGAGTTTTATGAAAGTTTTTAAGGTGTTCATTATTACTTAAAAGCTCAAATAAAACTATAGGTTTTTAAAAAGCGAAATGGCGAAAATGGCGTCCTTTTATATGGCGGCCCTTTTTATGTTTGTGTTCGAATTGACATAAATATCCTCACAAAGAAGAAGAATATTGCATTTTAAGCAATATAACTGAAGTTTAAAGACAAATTTCTTCAGAAACATGGGATTAAGTAATGTTGGACAGCTTATTTTGCAAAAAAACGAATAATGAGACATAATTTTTTTAATTTTCAGGTTTTTATAAAAATAAATTGTTAGAGAGCCCAAAACGGGTGCGCTTTAGTTTCAGGAAGGGTAAAATGTAAAATTACTCCATAAATCTTTCAAAATATTTCGTGCCAAATAAAATTAAGTCCTCATAGAAAATTGTCAAAGTATTTAAGTTGTTGTAATAATTCTTTAAATCTCCATTTTCATAATATCAAAGTGTAAATCCATTGCGGTCAACTTTGGAGTAGAAGCAGAATAATAATGAGGACTTGAAATAGAACATATTGTAAACAAACAATGTAGAAAGAGATGAAGCTAAAAGGGGGCGGCTTATTTTTGGTGTTTATAAACACTATAGGTCAGGAAATTTATAAATGATTTTATAAGGAATATTAAGGTTTTAGAGCAGTAACGAAAATGTATTCCTTGCCGCTATGAAACCTATTTATGTTTTATAAAGGTAACGACAACCTCTTAGTTACAAATAAATGGAGGGTAAAAGTTTCATATGGTACTAAAATTTTGTCACCGTTACCTTTATAGGGTTCTCCATTTAAGTGCTATAGGGGTTTTATAAGAGTAACCAAAACGTTTCACGAGCAGTTGATAGGTTCTTAGGTTTTATAAAAAAGGTAATCAAAACGTAACCGTTACCATTATAAAACAAAAATTGTTAGTTGGGATAGTGCTTTAGTTATGAATGATAAAAAAATGGTCCGGTTAAGATCCGGATGTGTTTCATCGTTCTTTGCATCACGAGTTCATTGATACCCCAAAATTTTCTTTCACTTCTCAGCTGTCTTCTTTTTGCATAACTCATAGTGCTCTAGTTATAAATGATTAAAAAAAGTTTCGGTTAAAATCCGGATACGTTTCATCGTTCTTGGCATTACGATTTCATTGATACCCCAGAATTTATTTGCTCTTCTTAGCTGTCTTCTTTTTGTACAACTCATAGCCTCCAATACTTTTGCTCAGTCTCAATTTGGCTGACAAGTTGAGAATTAACACGAGTATTCTTGTTCTTGAGGTTTAACAGCAAAATTATGGCTTGTCTATGCGGAGTGCTTTCCTCATGTCTTGTCAATAAATTGAGCGCATTCTTATAGCCATCTAATCCGTCCTTTATAAACCGTGGTGACGAACTATCTAAATTCGTAACTTTGTAAACAAAATAGAAAAGTCGTCCTTTGGTTTCTGAATAATACAACCAGTCGCTTACGTGAATTTTATTCGTTAGTTAGTTAGTATGTTTATAGGTGAAAAATGACTTTTGGCAGAATAGTGGTTTATTTTCGTTCTCGTAAATTTTCTTTGAAGACAAAAAATCACTATTCCTTTGTTGCAGTTGGCTGCTTCGTTTTCCAATCCAAGAATCTCTGTCAAAGTTGCTCGGTGATCCACCAATATCGTTGGAGTATATTTTACTATCGTTAAGTTTTTTACTTTAAACTGTAGTGTCATTGAAATCATGTAATAATATGCCATCGACTACTTTTTGGTCAGAACACGACGACTTTAGATCGACAGGACTGGCTTTACTTTTAATTTCTTTTTGGTTAGAACATGATATAGCTGAATTAGGAGACATTGCGGTCCATTCAACTGCAGCATTACTTATAACAAATGTAGCTTCATCAGATAAGGTATTAATATCACTATTATACGTACCATAAAATACTACTTTTGTATTTTCTGATTAACTTTCTGTAGATTCAGCAACACCACTCTGAACATTAAAAAACTCGAACAGCATTTTTTTAATGATTTTACATATGTATGTGTATGGATGTATATGAATATGCAAAACAATATAATAAAATACCTAAGTGAAGTTATTCTCGTTAATATATTTTCTGCTTTTGTACATATGAAAACTCTTCTATTGTATTTCAAAAAAGATGTTGAATGAGTTGCTTATAGCGAGCGCTACGTCAGCAAACAACAGTACCTACTCGAAGCTTATTCAAAGACTCGAACAACTCGAAAGACCTGAACTCAAAACAATTTTTCTCAAGGATGGGCTCACATCTAAAAAGCTTATAACAGTTTTTTACGTTGTGCCAAATATAATTGTACATCCATTTCTAATAGTTTGATAGTCGATAGAACTCTATTTTATTTGTTCGGGTTTTACGACTAGCTCGATCGATGACAATATCAGGGAATTCCCCTGTTATTTTTGCAGTGTGGTACAACTTTAAATTATTGTCGTAGATTTTGATACCAACAATTCTCGTGGTAGGTATATACATCCTATACTACGAAATAACGTGACGAAATCGAGTTATATATTTTCAGGTGGGAGTGAAGCATAGCCTAAGCGCTTCGCGATATTTTTCGGTTATCTGAACGTATTTTTTTTTTGGGTCTGACAGGCGTTGGAGTGCGAGGCCCCCTAATTCGCGGGACCCGTAGCATTTGCTACTCTTGCTACGTGGCTAATCCGGCACTGTTGAAAGTGTATCTTGCACAATATTGTTAAATTCTATAGGAATTTTAAAAATTTCGACAACAATGAATTCACGTGCATTTCTTTTGAAATAATTTAAAGTATTTGTCAATTATGAAGTTTGAAAATATATGAAGAATGAGAATAATGTTTCGTATTATTGAAATTTTTTTACAATGATTTCAGTTAGGTATTTTTCCAATTCACAAAAACCAATGAATATATGTAAAAACCGATAAGTAAGTATTTGTTAGTGAGTTTAAGAAGACATCTGCATGCTAGTTTCGTTCACCACATGGACATCTGGGATTACTTCCAACTAATTTTTATTAGTCGTTTCTTTTCCAAAAATAATAGACTATTGAAGCGTAATGAAAGTCTACAGTCAGGTGCGGGAGTATATTTTTCATCCGTTTTGGGCCTTCTAAATCGCAATTGCAAGTTTTTTTGATGTCTGATATATATAAAGGTATATTTATATATATGCATATACTTATTTATATATATATATATATATATATATATGTATATACATATATATATATATATATATATATATATATTAATATATATCTATATATATATATATATATATATATATATATATATATATATATATATATATATATATATATATATATATATATATATATATATATATATATATATATATATATATATATATATATATATATATATATATATTAAATACTGTGAAATTATCGGGAGGCGGTCTGTAGGGAAAATAATACTCTTAAGTTCTCGTTAACTCAATATCTCGTCCCTCAAGTTTGTGACTTCATCAGGAGTACACTGGAATAAAATAAAATTACATAATATTAAACATATAAGGAACACATTAAAAAACCTACAGTTGTAGAGCCGGGGTATCACAAGATATGTGCGGAGCACACAGTGGGTAACGCACGACTGAGTTATAATATTATGTCAGGTCGCTCTAGTATCTATACATTATTTGTTAAATTTTATTTGCTTCTTATAATTCCACAATATATATTACTAAGTTGACCAGTATCCGATTTATAGTTAATACATTTTTTGTTTTTTATATGACACATTTCTAGGTAAAGTCTTGTTTTGTAATTATTATGTTGATCAATAATTTTTACGTTGTTAAAATCAAAGATGTGTCCTGTGTTAGTCTGATGTTCGACGACAGCGCACGAATTTTTGCCCAAGCGGCAGTCACTCTTATGTTGTGTAGGTATGCGTTGTTGCAGCCATTGATTAGTTTGCCCAACATAAGTACCATCACATTGTGAACAGGGTATTTTATATACTACCCCCAAATAACCTCCCAATTGTTTTCCAAATTAAAAGACAAAACACCCACCATGCTAAAAACAACGTAGTATATGAAATGCCCACAAAATGTTCACAATGTGATGGTACTTATGTTGGACAAACTAATCAATGGCTGAAACAACGCATTACACAACATAGGAGTGACTGCCGCTTGGGCAAAAATTCGTGCGCTGTCGTTGAACATCAGACTAACACAGGACACATCTTTGATTTTAACAACGTAAAAATTTATGATCAACATAATAATTACAAAACAAGACTTTTCCTAGAAATGTGTCATATTATGAAAAACAAAATATGTATTAACTATAAATCGGATACTGGCCAACTTAGTAATATATATTGTGGGATTATGAGAAGCATGTAAAATAACTCCGTCCAAAAATAAAATTTAACAAATAATGTATAGATACTAGAGCGACCTGACACAATATTATCACTCAGTCGTGCGTTACCCACTGTGTGATACACACATATCTTGTGATGTCCCGGCTCTACAACTGTAGACTTTTTAATGTGTTCCTTCTATATATTTAATATTATGCAATTTCATTTCATTCTAGTGTACTCCTGATGAAGTCACAAACTTGAGTGACGAAATATTGAGTTAACGAGAACGTAAGAGTTTTATTTTCCCTACAGACCGCCTCCCGATAATTTCACAGTATTTAATTCATTGTACGATCGACAACACTACAAACCCCTAATTATATATATGTATATTATATATATATATATATATATATATATATATATATATATATATATATAAGGAATGGAATCTTTCAAACTCATTATTATTTATCAAGGCATCTGATTATTTCAAGAGTTGTCATGGGAGTTAGAATGAGGGTGGTAAATTCAGCAAGTAGGTCGCTCATTCTTTATATCTTGGAAGAGGTGAAGAATCGACAGGGTGTTACTTTGGTAAAGTTTTTTTGTGAAGTGATTTTTTAGTGATATGGGTGTGATATTGGTAATTTCTGCGAGAAACTCGACAGGGACTTACTTCGAAGATATTAACGTACTATGGTATAATTTATTGCATTCGAAATGCATCTCGCTATGCCAGGCACTTCGCGAACAATACGACCCTAGTGACGGAGCTCTGCTGCTCATTTTCCATTATTTAACATCAATCTGCAGCATACTTCTGATATATATTGACTAAAGACTCTGTAAGTTCATATGATGAGCACATCTAATAGAACTATCAGATAATTACGAATCAATTCAACTAACAAATGATTGAAATTTAGAAACCATAATAAGTTTTCTTCTACCATGAAGAATTATCTTTGATATTCAGAAAACTGACAAGATAAATAAACTTGCATTGCACCGAAATGTTACTGTGATTCATTCCCGAACAACGCAACAGGTCGTCATACCTTTCGAGAGTAAATGGTTGAATGTGAAATGAAATTATCTTTACTCCTCATGTTACTCTATTCGCACTACGTCATTTATCCAATTTCAACAAAATTGCTTCCTCTTACCATCCCCTACAAATTTCTACAAAGTGAGGGAAAATAATGAAATATATGCTTTCCACCAAAATGAGTCTACTATTTGCCAAATTAATGGTTGTAAATACCTGATGATTGGAGTTTATGGGACTATACGAGAGACCAATTTGATTTAATATTCTATAAGATATGTGAAATATTTTACAAATATCATCACCATCTTTCTCATATATCAAAACAATCATAATAATGTATGATTTATTATATATATATATATATATATATATATATATATATATATATATATATATATATATATATATATATATATATAGATATATAAAAAGTAAGGAATGAAAAAACACAACTCTCACAACTCCAAAGGTTTTTAAATGTTTATTTTGTTAGCTACCGGTTTCGGGAAATTTCCTTCGCATCCTCAGGCACAGATGGCTGTAAAAGAAATATTCACAAATGAAGAGCAATGTAAAAATACAACCTATCATAACTTACAGTGGACCACAGGGTTCAAATTCAAGACATGTCAAACTTTGTGTGTCAAAAATTAAAAATAAGCACAATATAAAATGGAAGTTCTGTATGGATACAATAATGGGCCGTTTAAATATAAAACAAATATATGCATATACAAAATACAAATAACAATGACATTCACATGCGGACATTAGTAAAATTTTAGAATTGATGGAAATCTGATGCTCAAGCGCACTAGACAATGCGAATACGACGCTAACCGAACAACAAACTAACTTGACGTTGACAATTGACATCTGTTCGGTTAGCGTCGTATTCGCATTGTCTAGTGCGCTTGAGCATCAGATTTCCATCAATTCTAAAATATATATGTCCGCATGTGTGAATTTCATTGTTATTTGTATTTTGTATATGCTTATATGTGTTTTATATTTAAACGGCCCATTATTGTATCCATACAAAACTTCCATTTTATATTGTGCTTATTTTTAATTTTTGACACACAAAGTTTGACATGTCTTGAATTTGACCCCTGTGGTCCACTGTAAGTCATGATAGGTTGTATTTTTACATTGCTCTTCATTTTTGAATATTTCTCTTACAGCCATCTGTGCCTGAGGATGCGAAGGAAATTTCGCGAAACCGGTAGCTATTAACAAAATAAACATTTAAAAACCTTTGGAGTTGTGAGAGTTGTGTTTTTTCATTCCTAACTTATTAAATATGAACTCACATAGGGATTTTACCACTTCAAATATAGATATATATATATATATATATATATATATATATATATATATATATATATATATATATATATTCGATGAACAAAAACAAAACTTGAATTTACTACGTTTATTATCAGGGGGCGTTCAAGTATTACGTAACGCAATTTGGGGGAGGGGGGGTCTTGTAAAACGTTACGATGCGTTACAGAGGCGGTTCGAACAACGCGTTACGTAACATTGATTTTTATTGAAATAAAAAACTAGAGAATTTGAATCTCCGAAGTTGTTAACTCTTTTCGTTTATGTTTTACGGGAAATCCCCCGATTGTATTGTAAGTCAGTTTTATTTTGTTGTCCCAAGTTGGCAACTCTATCCGTTTATGTTTGATGGGGAATACCTCTACTGTATTCTTCGTCATTTTTATATTTTTCCGTTGCCAGTTTTCACTAAGTGTTTTAAACACGTAATACACAGGAACACATTGCTGTAGTCAGTGTTGTAGAAGTGACTTCATACTGTAATGTCCTCAAAAGAGATTTGCACCATCAGCTTTTTTTGTACTATAAAGGCTCTCATGCTGACTTGCTGCCGTTACCAAGCTAGTTCGTTGAGTACGTTAGGTACGCTGGCTAGTATTTGGGAGGTCTCGGGTTCAAACCCCGGGGTCCCCGGGGCCGACTGGTCTGCCATGAGTTTTTTTCAGAGGTTTCCTCATGGTAATGTAAGTCACTGCTTGCAAACTTACAAGGCGAATGCTCGGCTAGTATTAATCCTCTGAACCCTTCCCACACTTCCTATGTTCCATAAATATCCCGTCTCACCTATCCTTAATGCACTTGTATATACAAGTGTATCCTCTGATCTGGCTGAAGGAGTTAATCCCAAACTCAAGCTGCCCGCCTCCCTGACACATACTTCATGTAGGAATGAAACACGTGTGTTTCGTTTTTTTCCTTGCTGCCGCAACTGTGCCATAAAATGAGAACGAAATTTAGAAAACGGCTAAAGAATAAATAAAAATGGTAAAGCGCTCAAGTCCGTGACTCGCAACATTTTTTGCAAGTAATTAAATGCGCGTAGGAATCCTGCTGTTTCGTCTAGAGGAGTGCATTGAAATCATCCTTTCCGAATAATACTTCCTGCCGCCACCGTGCCCATGCCAAATCCTTCAGACCCCAAGCAAGCTCACGGTACCTAGTCAGCTAAACAAAGGATCATGCAAGCATTCACTACTTCTTGTGAGGTTGTCCGTTGATCTGTCGCCTCCTCTATAAGGGTTCAGGCAGATGCCGTACGATTTCTTTTGACCATCATTACAATTCGACTTCAAGAACAGAAAATGTGGAACCTGTGGGATCTACTTCACATCACACAATTCTGTGTGCAAATGCAGCCTGAGTGGGCAAAGGAACAGTAACTCCAATTGAATTGTTTTTTTTACAAACCTACTTTACATATTTAAATTATGGCTGATTTTTTAGGTTCCGTTTCTAATTGCATTGCCAAAGAAAATAAATATGTTATTTTATTTCAGAGTTTTTGAGTGAAAAAAACTCTATCGCAGCAAGCTGCATTAAGAACGCAGGTTTTTATACCGTATCCAATTCGAAAAATATACTTATTCAATTGATTTTTTTTCCAAATTCGAACCAGCCTTCCTTCTATTTAGATCACCAACTTTGAACCCCACATTGCACCCTTTATCAGGTAAACAAGATTTACTTCCTCCCTTGTTGCTCAACCCCGTGACCGATTCGTACCAAAACCAAACCCATCCAAAATGACATAAGAAACTATCTACCTACCAACTTTCAAACCTATTGCAAAATTGAGCCATGTATCGCGTAAACGGGAATCATTTTCTACCTTTGAGGGAATTCAACTTCCCAATCAAACCACCAAAACCAGTATAATCCAAAATATCATTCGAAACTACCTACTCACGAGGTTTCAACCCTATTGCTCCAAAATAGCGCCCTTTATCGTGTAAACAAGATTTATTTCCTCCCCGAGGTTAATCCCCCAACTAAGTCGTACCAAGAGCAATCCCACCCAATATATCATATAAAACTAGGAAACTAACTCACATACCTACTTTCCACTCAATTGCTCCAAAATTGCGCCCTTTATCGTGTAAACAAGATATATTATTTATTATTATCTAACCCCCCAATCAATTCGTACTAAAAGCCATCACATTCAAGATATCATACGAAACTATCTACCTATATACATACGAACATTATATATATATATATATATATATATATATATATATATATATATATATATATATATATATATATATATATATATATATATATATATATATATATATATATATATATATATATATATATATATATATATATATATATATATATATATATATATATATATATATATATATATATATATATATATATATATATCGATACCTTTTTGCCAAAGTAACGTAAGTGACATATTTGCAGAAAATTAGTTTTCTAGTCTGTCGTGAGTAACTCTAGGTTAGGGATGTTACTGACAAATAATAGTAAGTCTAGTCTTGGTTTTTACCGCCAATTCATTGTTTGTATTAAAACGTATCTGACATTATTTTATTCAAATAACCTCCAAATCTAACGTAACTCACAAACTATGCCACCTTAGTACCTTAATTACATGGATGTTACCACCAGAGTAACGTAAATTCTGGTGAACCTATGCAACTTACGTTACTGTTTGGCGGTTTGTTTACATTTTAAGCTCAAGACACGTGTGTGCTACTGTGACAGAAACTATATAATTTGGTAAGTAAAACAGTTGAAAATTTGTTTATTTTAATTAAAACAAGTAAATAAAATGAGATTATTGTATGGCCATTAATTGGTTTTCGTTAGTTTCGAAGATTCCTATTAATTTTAATATTCTTGTTTCCAACCTCAATCTTGTTTTAAGTTTCAATTATGGATTATTATTTATTCTGTTATTTTATTCTGAATATATCAATAATAACATAGGAGTGGCGCCTCTTAGTTGAAATTGCACATTGCTAATACTATTTAATTGGAAATATCACTTTTTTTACAACAGGAGTTACTAGATATTGTTCAAAATAAAAGCTAAATGATGCATTTCGTTTACTTCTAGATGAAATTATAATCATGAATTCTCGCACTATGAAGATTTTTGCGGCTCTCGAAAGCAATAAGAATGAAGAAGAGGTATCGCGTCTATGCCAATTTGCATTGAAGATGTTTCCCAAGTAAATGAATTTGAAAGTAATATTACAGAAATTACCTTAAACAGTTTATCTCAGTCCAGTATTTCTGGTATTTTTAATGTGGAAATTGAAGATTTATCAGAAAATGATAGTTATAATTGTAGCACTATACTTGTTGATTCTGATCTCGAATCTGGACCAGAGCCTTCAACAGAAGAAAGTTTACAACCCCTAATGATATATAATATTATTAGCGATGATAATAAAGAACTTGAACCTGAACCTCACATTCTAAAACACAATGACTTGTTGAAATTGGTAGATTATGACTCTACATCATCTGAAAGTGACGAAGAAAAAAATAAAAAGAGAAGACTCACCGGAAAAGGAAGAAGAATATTTAATTCCGATAATTCATTCCACGATTAACCGGATTTCAGTCCATCTAGACCAGTTTCAGAGCAAGTGTCAGACCAATCTGATGAATCATTATCCATAGTTGGAAAGAGAGGCTTGAGAAAAATTAGAGGACCTAATAAGAAGAATGTGAATAAAATGGAGTACAATTTTGGGAAGGGCAGATATGTGAGAGAGACACTGTAACATAAAATGCCACCATAAGTGTTCCAAAAAAATATCGGAGATAACTCGTCATGATATACACGATTTTTATTGGGGTCTTGGCGACAAAACCAATTTGAAAATAACTAAGATCAAACAAGCCTATTTCCAAAAAGCAACATCAAGTTTCAAAATTAAATATAACTACGGTAACAATGATGAGTACGATCTATGCGTCGAAATAAACAATCACGGTGGTAAGATTTCTATTACTGTTTTATTTATTCGTGCTATTTTCTCTTAAGTTTTCTTTTAAACAATTAAAAATAACAAGTACCTACTACATTTTATTCCTCAGCTTCTGATAATTTCACAATAACAACATTTTATTGAGAAAATAAATGTTGTTTTAGGTAAAAGACGACAGCAGCACAATATTTCAGAACCAGAAATAATTTATAAACAAATGCTTCCTATCTCTGAGCTTAAAAAGAAAAATTTGGAAGAGTTGTGCAAGAAAAATATCATTCCTATCAGATTTCACAATGAGTACTTAAAACTAAAATGCAAAAATTCTGTAAGAGACGAGCTAGCCGAGACAGATGAGGATGATGGTCTGGACGAAAATAATGAACAAGATTAAATTTAAGATTGCATGAATGTTAATTTTATAATAAGAATAATTGCATTTAGTTAATTTTATATTCTTTCATTAATAAATATAAATAACATTCATATTATTATTAATTATTTTTCACATTTCTAAAATTTTTCATTGTACTTCCGAAATGCTGTATGTTTGGAAAACTTCCCAGCAAAGTGAAGTAAGTGTGTATTTACGCTACAATTTATGATTTTGTTGAAATTTTATTTGGCTGCGAAAAAAACTTAAGTACAAAATAAAATACTTGAAGTGAAAATATTCTTCAAACAACATTATTTTTATTCATGTTAACCCCCCAGTAATACATTACAGTTGATTTTCAGTCTGTATCAGTGTCTAGTTATTGCTTATCGAAAAAATACGTTCCCTCTAAAATGATGAAAATGTTACTTACGTTACTTTGGCAAAAAGGTATCGATATATGTAGAGAAAGAGAGACTTTTGAAATTGGGTTTTTGATGCCAAGTATCTTGAAATGTCATGAAACGAAAAACTAGCTTGGGCCTAGGTCCAACTTTGCTAATCGCACCCATTTCAATAAGCAGGTTTTCAAAGTGAAAACCTGCTAATAAGCGAAAATTGAATAATGCATGAGAAAAATAATGGTGGATGAAGTTAGCTAAAAATGTATGCAACGACAGTGCTAAGTCAGGAAAACGGCATAATTAAATGTAAGATTAGTAGTAAAAGTTTATTAAGACAAATTTGAGCCATTTTCAACATATCACATTATGTATGATTGTTTATTAAATAATAATCTCTTGTTTTGTTTATTATTAACGAAAACACGATTAAAACAATAAAAACGGTATTTTAGCAACTTTCCGGTACTTTGCGCAACATATTTGTGACTTTTAGTAAAAATGGTCACTTGGGTGTTACGTAACGTTTATAGGGGGGAGGAGGGGTTCATGAAAACGTTACGGAGCGTTACATAGGGGGGAGGGAGGGTCAAAAATCTTCAAAAATTGCGTTACGTAATACTTGAACGGTCCCTGACACAAAAATACTTTGAAAAATATAAAACTGCGATTACAATTTCGGTCACTATAGACCATCATCAAGCAGATTGAGTTAAGAACTAAACACATAGTGGTGAAGAATTACTACAGGTACCTAAATAGAAAAGAGCAACATATTTCAAGAAGGGGTAATCGAAGTGGGTTTTCAAATTCTTAGAATAAAATGTTCTTAGAAAATAATAATTGTTTGAATATACTTAATATAGGGGATTATATAACTCATGTATGAATAAGCCAATAGAATCCGTGAATTTTGCATAAGTGAATATACCCTTGACGACGCGATAAAATCATTTTGTTGTTTCGCGTCGTGTCAAAATGTGAATATTTTCATATTGACGGTGTTTAGAAGTTTGTCAAAAAAAATTAATATTTTTTATTCGTTATATAATAGTAACGAATACCACTCGAGCAATCGAAAATAATCGATTATACTGACCTCGTCACTCGGCGTATTTTTTGAAACACCGCAAAATACGTCTCGTGGCTCGGAAGTAAAATCGATTATTTTCGATGCTCTTGTGATATTATAACTTATTATATAACTCATGTATGAATAAGCCAATAGAATCCGTGAATTTTGCATAACTACCGCGTATTGATAAGTGAATATACCCTTGACGACGTGATATAATCGTTTTGGTGTTTCGCTTCGTGTCAAAATGCGAATGTTTTCATATTGACGGTGTTTTGACGTTTGACAAAAAAAAATTTTTATTCGTTATATAATCGTAACGAATGCCACATCGAAAATAATAGATTATACTGACCTCGTCACTCGACGTATTTTCGCATACTACGTCTCGTGGCTTGGAAGCATAATCGATTATTTTCGATGCTCTTGTGATATTATAACTGATTATATCAAGTCAATATGGTCGTTCAGCAAGATATCGCCATTTATATTATGATTGAGTTTGAAAATTTCCAATGATTAGTTTGGTCACTTTCGGAATTTGTACAAAATTTGGAAGTTATCTATTTGTGGAAACCGATGGTGGTTTTCACGGTTATGATTTTAAAACGTTGCATTCGTTTTATTTTTCAAAAAAAAACTTTGTTTTTTTAATCTTGTCTTGAACGATCGACCAGTCTGGCCTTTATATACTCCTTTACAGAACAAGTCCACTTATAAACTCCTGAATTTTAAAATTTTGTAATTATATATGGAATGAAAATCCTGAGAATTGTCTCTTGAAATTTTAAGTTAGTTGACTACGTTTCTTCTTTATCATTTCATCTATCAAACATGTATTCAAACCATTCTTTAAAGCAATTATTTTGATAGTAGCAATTTCTTTCGCAAACTTTCGTACGGATGATGGAATTGAAAACGCTCATTGAGTTAAAAGCTGAAAATTTATGGGAAAGAGGATGATTTGATTCCGATGGAAAACGTATATCCGTGAAAGTTGGTTTTCTGTATATATCGAAACTCAAAGTTGAGATTGAAAGATAGTTAAATCAAAAAAATTTATATGTCGATCCATTTCTTTTTCAATTTTGAATATATATATATATATTATATATATATATATATATATATATATATATATATATATTTATTTTATATATATATATATTTATATATTTATATATTTATATATATATTTATATATATATATATATATATATATATATATATATATATATATATATATATATATATATATATATATATATATATATATATATATATATATATATATATATATATATATATATATTTATATATATATATATATATATATATATATATATATATATATATATCATATATATATATATATATATATATATATATATATATATATATATTTCTATTGTAAATAATTCTTTCTCGGGTTTTCTGGTTCAGTTAAAACAGAAATGATGTTGAAATTTTTCTAATAACTATTTTAACCTTTATCAAATTTCATGTCATGTTATCGCTAAAATAAATAAATACACAAATCATGCTTAACAATAACTTAACATGTTCAAATCTTAAAACCATATCATAAAACACATTCACAATGTTCAAACTTGACAGAAACGAACTATTATAGTTTTAGTTTTACTTTACACTTGGAAATTAAAGTCTTTTAACACATAAATAAAACGATTATATCTCTAACACACATTGTACCTATATGATATATATATATATATATATATATATATATATATATATATATATATATATATATATATATATATATATATATATATATATATATATATATATATATATATATATATATATATGGAACAGTAGTTAGTTACATAGGTTTTCGGCACAGTTCAGAAACGCCCTCTGATAGACTGATTTTCTGGTCGTTGGGAAGTGCACGGCAAATTGTTGTGCAGATCTTCATACCTTGTGTGACGAGTAAATTGTTCTCCTGATGGAATAATGCAGGCAATGGCTGAAAAATATCTGCCGTGATAATATCTGTAAAAACGTAGACAACCTTCCCCCAATGTTAAAGTGAATGAAGCTGATCTATCAATGAAAGATCGTCTACTAGCCTCACTGCTGTTTTCTGAATTGAGTCAAGCAGATGCAAGGAGCGTTTAGACGCAAAACCCAAGCATAGTAGCAGTATTCATATGTTGGACTAATTTAAGCCTTATGAAGCTAAAACACTTGCTTTGGCGTAAACAGATTTTTTACTAAACTTCTGTCTACCTGACAATTGTAGAAACGTGTTCGTGTCAGGTTAAATCGGAAATGATACCAATTTTCAAATCATTTACTTCGTTAGTTAGATTACAAATCTGGGTTGTTTCCAATACACTAATTGAGGATCGATGGAGGAAGTCTTTGTTGAAAACCTGGTTGCTTATGTTTCGGTGGCACTAAAAGCAACTAAATTATCAAATCTCCACTTATAATCCAGTCAATGACCATTTTCCCGTGTATCTATCCCATACAGCACCGATTTTTATAAAAAATTGGATTTAGTTTCTACTTACCATCTATTTCAAAGTCTACCCTGTGCCGGGGTTTCTCTTTCCCTGGCTGTGGATGCTACCCCTTCTTGGGGGTGAAAAATTTTTCATTGAAAATAAGTACGGAAATCGATACATTAACTAATTCTGAGCATCTTTTGTTTCATGAAGTTTTTCCTTAGAGTCAATTATTTTCCACTTATTCGCGAGTGAAATTGTCGGATTTCAGGCAAAAAAACACGTTTGCAGATTCTTTCTCGCGAATAACTGGAAAAATATGCATTTTATCGAAAACAATGTATGAAGCAAATTTATAGCCTATAAAAAAACAAAGAAAATGATGTATTTATGATGTATGCAGGCCCAATAAAAACGGAATTATTGCTTTTTGAAAGTTGATTGGTATTTTCAATCGCCGAAAGTACAATAACCGAAAACCAATGCATTTTTCGGAGAAAACTCATGTCATCTGAAAAACCTTTATTTTTATTTCTTATGAAAGTTCCTAGCATCAAAACTAGGCGAGTTATGAAGAGAAAAATGTCGATTCCTATTTATTCGTTGGAAAAAAATTGTGAAAATCTCTCCCTCTCTTCCACCCCATTAAAAAACAATTGTTGTTTCTTTACAATTCACTTCATTTATGTTTTAATAATACGTTTTGAGTGTTTGACCAGTTCAAAGTACTTCTTTTTGAGAAAAATTCAGTTTGAAGACAAAAAAATTTTAGGAAATTTAGCGAAAAATCGCCTTTTCTTCAAAATAACTCAGAAACTGTTGATTAGCGTTTCATTTTTTTTTGTAGAATAAAAATTGAGTAAGATATGGCCATTTAAAGCTTGCGTGAGTTCGCGCAAAGTACCTTTTTTGAGCCCCTTTAGCATAAACATTTTCAAAAATAAAATCTGAAAAAATGTTTCATTTAAATAAGCTCATAGCTCTTAAAAAAAACCTGAAAAATGCTTTTTTGAAAGACTAGATTGCTTAAAAACTAAGCGAGTTATGGGGAAAAAACCAAAAGCACATTTTTGTAGAAATAAGAATATGTATATTAGTAGGTATATTGATGAATACACATAGTGGTAAATACCAATCAACTTTCAACAAGCAATAATTTCATTTGTATTGGGTCAGAATACATTAGAAATACACGATTTTCTTTGTTTTTTTATAAGCTTTCTACAGGTTTTTCAATTAAATGCATATTTTTCCAGTTATTCGCGAAAAAGAATATGTAAACGTGTTTTTTTTTTGCCTGAAAAACGACAATTTCACTCGCGAATAAGTCGAAAAGAATTGTCTTTCAGAAAAAACTTCATGGAACAAAAGTTGCTTAGAATTAGTCAGTTCATAGATTGCCGTACTTCTTTTCAATGAAAAAATTTTCAATCCCAAGAAGGGGTGGCATCCACTCCCAGAGAAAAAGCAATCCCCGGCACAGGGTAGATGTAAGTGGAACCTTAATCCAAATTTTCATACAAATCGGTCCTGTATGGGATAAATACACAGTTAACACTTTTTTTTACCGTCATTGACTGGACTATTAGAAATAATCTCTCCAATGTTGAGATCGTTACATCCCCGTAGTATTGAAAGTATTAAATACTTCTGGTTCTCATCAACATATTCTCAATTACCAAGATTATTTCTCAAAACGACGAAATGGGTTCAATGACGAAATTAACCCAACTTACCCTACGAAGTGCGAGCAGTCAATTTGTACCTCGGCTAATTGCCAACGTCTATGCTACGTTATCCAGGCTAACTCCTGTGCGAGCGTTATTTTTCACCGCAGCTCAGAATCGCCGAGCAAAGGAACCCGAAACGCTGGTGTCCAAATGAGCATTACGTGCCCCTGGGCATTGACATGCCTCGCAAAAGGAGACCGTGTATCCTGCCGTAGCGCGGTTGGGGATGCATTTCAAATAAGGCACGTCGAGGCAGGGCTTTCTGCGATGGCCGGCGGGCATCGACGGTGGCGTCTCGACGACCCACGGCGTCCGAACGAGCGGACATCGCAGAGACGATGCTCTCTGCCGGATTGGTTATGCAGCCCCGAAGGGATCTCGATATTAGGCGGAGTGCGGCTGAACCGAACTGAGCGAAAGCCGGAAAATGCGTATCGGATATCATGAATATGGATATTGTTCCAAATTGGGAGCGAGTAATTGAATTTTAGGAAGTATCAGCTTTGATTCTGAACGATCCGAAAGAATATTTCGTTTTTATTGTTGATGTATCAACATATATAACTTTCAAAAGTATCTGATATTTAATTTCACTTTTTCATCATGACAACAGATTTACATTTTTATAATTATCGAAATAAGTAAGAATTTGCTTTCAGTGAAATGAAACATTTTATCGAGATGAAGTATACATTTTCACCCATGTACACAGTGGATTTATTGTTTAACCTATACTGGATATCGACAGTATAAAATAACAACCAAATTTCTCCGAAACAATTATAAATTACCACTGTATCCAAAATCGTATTCGGTAATCCTACAACCTCAAATAAGAGCAACCAAATTTTTTGACATCATTCAACTAGACTTATTATTATTATATATAATAAAAATTTCGGTTACGTATCCTCAACTAAACTTATTACAGTTCCACAAAAAAAAATTAGGAATGTTTGTTCATTTTATTGGTTATAAGTGAATCGATATACTAGGCTCAATATTCAAGTAACAACAAATTTCGGCAAATAATATATATATATATATATATATATATATATATATATATATCGCACATTACACTCCGGACAACTGATTCGTTTTACACGACAGCCTTGCTAGGCGTGCGCTTCAACTGTATTCATATATGCTTATTGTTATTATTTTTTCGTAATCCCATACTGTTATTTTGATTTAACGGTATTCAGATGACAATTGAAAAGTCAGTGTTAACGGTCGCCGGCCGTTATAATTTCATAACGGCCGGCGGCCGTTAAGAAATCACTTGTTTAAATATTTATTTCAAAACATCATTCTGCTTACAATAACAACATTGAAAACTTGATCCACATCGAGTTGGGAGAATAAACCTCTGATTTTCATTTCGCATAGGCTAATAATACATCTTCATTAACCACCTTTACATTCTTGCTTTTACGCCACATTTCAAAATTTTCATATTCTTTTTGATATCGCTCTTGAGTTATTTTCGGCAGTTAATCAACACTCGCTGCACTGCACATGATTCTCCCAATATTTCTAAAGGAATTTGATTTTGTTCCTCAATTTCATCAATTTCATCCATGGTCGTCGTTAAAGCGAACTTGAGAACACAAAAAACTGACGTTGTTTATAAAACTGTCAAACTGTTCCATCACAACAGAGTGCACGACGTTGGGATTTTTCATTAGAATTGCGAGGTACGGGATTTTTCTTTCTTCGGAATCAAAATATAATCTTTCAACGGGATTACGAAAAATTTTTAACGACACACGGCCGATACGCAAATAACGGATTCGGTTAGTTATAATCCTCGGCTGCGCCTCGGATTACAATATCCAACCTCATCCGTTATTTGCTACATATCGGCATTGTTATGTTAATAACTATAGTTTATTAATAAAGAATGAAATGTCAAAGTGAGTATAGTTGAAGATAGCATCAATTAATTTAGGTAGGTTAAGCACAAGTATTTGTAAATTTCAGTAAGATACTCTATATATAAATATAATAATATGAGTATAATATCAATGCATTATAATAGGTTTCGTATGATTTTCACGTGATGAATTTATTTTAATTTTTACAAATTATCTCTTCGTATAGATATTCAGGAATAGGAATTAATAATTGCAGAAACATTTTTATCTTCCATTTTCAATTTTTGTTTTGAATAAAAAGTAGCGATTTCAACATCAACCTTTCTGACATGAACTCAGAGTCATTGTTAGAATTTCTTTTGGATCAATTTGATTGAAGAATTCACATGGTCCCGCAAAATATGCAACAAGAATCAATATCCTATCACATCATTAAATTGAATCGCTAACATATGTGTCTTTAGTTATCAACAAATTAATCATTTATACTGGTTAAGTTCATATTTTTATAATATTAACAATAAAATGTTTATTTTTATAACTTTATAAAACAAATTTATTAAATAACTACTCCCGCACCTCGCTGTAGACTTTCGATACTGTGCAATAGTCTATTATTTTCGGGGAAAATACGGCTAAAAATATTCATAGTACAAGAGCAACGTATAGCATTCTATAGATTGATAGTTGTGGTTAATAAATTCATTTTTCACTTGTATATTATTTGTTGATTTTACCTTAGATACGGTTGCTATGAATACACTCATCATGCCCTAAGGCGTTATGAGCGGGCATTATGGATCATAACGCCCGCTCATTGTACGAGGAGAAATGAAGCAACTTCCATTGATTAAATACTTCATAATCCTTGTCGTATACGAGTCTGGATTTCTCCGGCAATGAATTATTCGCAGCTTTTGATGCATTTTCTATGATATTCTTCGGTGAATTCATTTTTATTTCCATTATTTCTATAAGACTACACAAACAGAGCAGTTATAACATTTACTAAATATTATGACAATAATATTCACAAACGTCAAAATATCAACAAATGACATGCCTACTATGAGAAGGAAAATGGAAAGTATAGGAGCAATGAACCGATTTTAAAATCGATTTTTCATTAAAATAGAATAACTTTTTCGTGAAAAATAAAATCTGGTATGCATCACGTGCGTTACTAGATCCTAACGCCCTCGGGCCGAATGTTACCCTCCAGGAGTAATCTATATAATGCACTTGGTACATAAATAACTATTAATATATTAGAAATATTCTCCAGGTTATTATGCCCTTTTGAAGTGGTATCAATTAAAACCTGATGCTCATTTTCAACTTCTGAAGAAGGTGATTATCTTGTTTGACTTTTGTTAATGCTTCAAGGTTTCCGCACTAGTGCCAAAAAGTATCACTTTACACCCTGGAATGCTTGCGGAAAATTGCACTTTTATATTATAATCATTAGAAGTAAAATTTACGAATAATCATAAACATAAATTTTCACACAATCTATTGAGGAGAAACAATTTTCAACAAAGTGACTTCGTCTCGTACTAAATTGTACTATAAAATATCACTCTACATGATGTTCCAAAAAAATGTCTATAATCTTTGGAAATATGAATATCAAGATAATTCTAGAGGAAAATATTATAAACTTAAGCAACCGTTTCCGGCATCCACTCCATGGTTTAGGAATTTTAAAAATCGAAGAAAATTTATGAGTATTATCACTCGAATGAGGACTGGTCACGCTTTATGTCCTTTTTTACAAAATAGATAATAACGAATCTCCTTTATGCGATTGTGGCGAAATAGGTACAATTGATCATTTGTTGTTAGTATGAATCAACTATCACCACCATAGAAAAGTCCTATATTCAAATCTGAATAAAATTTTGAAATTTCATCAACCTTACAACCTTAGTTTCCTCATGTCACTTGAAAACATGAATGTCTATGAAGCCCTGTTTGATTTTATCAATGCTTTAGCTTTAAAACTGTGAGAATCGTTGTTTACTTTGTGTTTTATAAACTCGATAAGACCTAACAAGAATTAAAATTAAAAAAAATAAAAACTTGTTAGCTGATGACACAGGTCAAGGCCATTTAGGCAATCTGCCTATTGATTTAAAAAAAAAAACTGTGTTTTCCGAAACGCGTCAACTCAATAGATTTTCGTTAATGATATAAGATTTTGTTCGAATTTTTTTCTGAAATTATGAAAGTGAACTTCTATCACTTAAATGTCAAAGCTATTCTATATCGATATATTCTCAGAACAGTTTTCAGTATCTGTATTTTGTTTCTTCGGCCATCTCTGTTCATTCTGCACTGGAGCTTAAAAACAGGGAAGAATTAGAAAACCCAATATCCGCCGCTTCTACGTTCGCACATCGACGGGATCGCGGCAGGCTATTCAAATGGGAGCAAATGTTCAATTTGGCGTAGCGGATGGTTTATCGATAAGTCGTTTCGTAGGAAGGTCCTGCGGGAAGTTAGTTTCGGAGCCTATTTCAATACGATCGCCGGTGGGTGGCATCCCACGTACGAATAACGGTCGATGGGCCGTCCGGGATGCGAGGGGGCCACTCTCGGACTCCTCAACGGATGGACGGCCTCAATTTGTCCGCCGACAGGGACGGATCCGACATCTTGTTAATTTTGAGCGAGCTATAGTAGCCCACAAACAGAATAAGTTCCAATATCATAATCAATATATCTGAATTTAACCTACAATATTGGAATGGGGGAATATTCCTTTAGTCTAGGCATATTAGCAGCAAAATGAGGGCTCAGAAACAAATTTTGCTATAGTTTTGATTTTCTCACCATTTATGTTTTTTGGGTCGCTGAACACGAATTTAAAGTTTGCTGGCAAAAATTTTGCCCGAAACTTTGATTTTTGGGCATTCTTTGACAAAATTTTGACCCCTTTTTCAGTTTTTCGGTCAGGCCTATATCTCAAGAAGGAAGCATTTTTTTGACAAAACCATTCTATGCAGAATTGAAGTTGACAAAATTGCCTACATTTCTTATACAAAAAGGGCCATATTTCAATATCTATTGAAATTCACCGTTAACGCGAAAGTCGACCTTGCTGTGATACTTAACTGTTGCAACAATTTCTTACATTATACAATTTATATTATATAACAGTAGATTGCTCATAAATAAAGTTTTTTTTAGAAGACTAACCCAGTGATTCTCAATCACTGTGCCGCGGTATTTGTGTGTGCCGTGAAATTCTTAAAGTGTGCTGTCAATTTAAGGAGATGTATGTATATCAGCGAAAAAAAATTGTTGCGGTGTCCTCTTATTGTTGAGTCACGATCCTCCTTAGAAGGTCTCATACTGCTATTCAGTCATTGGGATCTGACATAGAGACTGAGCTCATGTGATGATAACGTCAAAATATGGCTCTTAAAAACCAACTTTGAACACGAGTTATATCATAGATTTGAAAGTTTTTTGTGTTTTTCATAACAATGTTAGTTTCAAGTGAAATTATGAAGGTGAAAACCTACTCCAGAGAATATACAGAGAAGGTGATATATTGGAAAGATGTTGTACAAATGGGGGATAAATTGAGAGGAATCGAGGACTGAATGAAGCCTTGTCTTCAGCCAAACATTCCGACATTGTGGTGGTAGTTGGAGAGGACATCGACCTGTTAGTCATCCTCACGGGTCTTTGCCAACAAGTAAATGTATTCTGCCTTAAACGTTTCTCTGAAAACCTACTTTCCTGGCGACGCTATGGAGAACACATGGTATCATGCAGATACTTCAAGACCTGCGCAAAAGCATGCAGCTGCAAAAAAACTGTCCTTGAATGCACCAATCTGTGCATCAACTGTGAGGGGTCGTGCAATAATGTAACAATCGAGACAGAAGTCACAAGTTTTGAGGACGGATCATTCGACGTCGCAGAACGAACTGGGGTTCACTTTCTCGCCAGTTGTTGAGACCATCGAAGATAGTGGGGATAAAGATCGCGAAGGTATCTATCAATATTTCCCAAAAAGATGACACTCTCACACTTGAAACATAACAGTACTTGACTGAAATACTTAATATGAATGTACAAGCTAACCTATATCTTATATCTTCTATTCATTACAGAAAGACCACCGCCAAAAAAATTAAGGATTTTAGATGAAAGGAATGAAGAGGATGTGACATCAGTTCTTTGAAAAGAAACGAAGGTATGTATAACATTATCTTCAACAGTAAACATGAGCAGATTACTCACCTCGTCTATCAATAAATCCATAAAATAGCCTCTCCTGTTTATTTCAGATGATTAAGACAGTCCAATTTATGACTCCAGCGATTTATCGTTCCCAACAAATATTTAAATGCTATGCTTAATTTTACTGATGGATATATATTATAAAACACTCACTAAATGAATGAATTTTGTTCTTTTGTATCCATTTTTCAATTACCTACTCTCCCTATATTTATTATTCATGTAAGGTATCCTGGGTCCGTGATAATTTTTTTGGAGCGCTCTACGACAAAACGGCTGGTCCAGTGATTGTGAAATATGGCCGTTTTTGGGCGTGCTCTAGCGCGAAACGGTTAGCCTCACAAAAAATATTTAATTTGAGAATAATTTTGTATAAAATGGTTATGTCAAAAAAATGCTTCCTTTTGGAGATATAGGCAGAAAACTGTATGTGAAAAAAGTGCGGAAATTTGGTTAAAAGTGCCCAAGAAACAAAGTTCCGAGAAAAATTTTTGCCAGCAAACTTCAAATTCATTTTCAGCGACTCAAAAAACATGAAGGGTGAGAAAATCAAAACTATAGCAAAATTTGTGTCTGAAAATCCTAATGCCTAGCCTACTTAGGAATATTCCCAAGAATGTTCCTAAAATGGGAATTTTTGGGGAATATTTTTTTAAGCGATCACCCCTATTTATATGTATATAGTCGTAGAGTAATGTGCAAAATAAGCAATAAAACAATTTTATTTGTTCCAAGGTTAAAACAAAGATACAGACAATATGTAAAACAGGAAAAATAAACTAAGTTCCGAAACAAACTGATCTCAAAACATAAACCACAAATTATTACATGTTATCGTCACTCTCTTTAGTCTCAGTAAGACCCATCCTCGCTTAAATTCTCAATTTCTTCATAATTAATAACTGACGTTCCTGACTCAGAAATAGAAACTATTTCTGCTGGTTCAGTCAAAACAGAGAGTTTCATTAGTGGCATTTAACACTTTATAAACAATCCTACAAAATTTGCATTCAGTCATTTTATTGTTGATATTAGAAAACTTTCCAATATCTATATTACCATACGACACAAATCACAACTTGTTTTATTTGTTAACAATCACCAAATGATTGAGCTGTTGCAGGCTAATATCCGGACATGTCGAAATAAACACTGGCAATAACTTCTTCAACGACCGACGTGTATAAACTCGCATAAAATATGAATGCCCTTCAAAATTTATTTAACCTGTGAGGAATATTCCTGAGAATACTCCCATTTTGGAAATATTCCAAATTGCGAATATTCCCTCTGACCAGTGGCGTAGATAGCTTTTTGCGATGGGGGGATATGACTTAGTGCAAAAGTTTAGTTTTTCTTCTAAAGTTCTATTTTTGTTGATAAAAATAATATTTCATGTAGATAGTACAAAATAAGCAGAAAAATTGAATTAAATTGCAAAAAATTCAAATTATTTGAATTGGAAAAAAATTATTGTGAAAATTTGAATTATATTAAATTGGATATATCAATCATTGAACATATTCTTGGGAAAATTAGAGAAGAAAATCTAGTTTTTGGCGTTTTTCGACATTCTTGATTTCGTCAGCTGTGATTCCAATGTCACGATGAATTGCCAGAGCAGCCAAACCTTTCAAAAACAAAAAACTAGACAAACATAAGTTTTTAATTTGCAATGAATTTTATATATTCAGAAGGGTCCTTACTAGTCCACTTCTCTTATCGTGCACCTTTGAATCGTTTCTATTCGCTTCAAACGTCGATACCGGCAGCATAGCTAATATTCTGAACAACATATTGATATTCGAAAAAAAAATTTCTAGGCAATCATCAAGCTCTATTATTGAATTTTGAGGCTTAACAGCTTTACGAATTAAATATTTCTTCCACACTTTCAAGTTACGAGAACAGCAGGTGTGGCAGTAAAAAATTTTTAACTCATCAGTTTTGATGAATTTATCAACTGCTTTGTCAATTTCGTATAAATCATGCTTGAAAAACATCGAAAATCTTTCTAACATATTTAGTTTAGTCTAGTCTTTGTTCAACATTTTTCAGCAGTCTCGGAAAAATATGAGCAAGATGTCACTCGATTCGGAATAGCATATAGACGTTTTTTGAGAAAAATAAAAAAGCGCTCGCGAAAATTGTGAAAGTAAACAATATACTGAAAAAAAGGGGATTTGGTTCTTTGCCAATATGTCAAAAATTGATAGAGATTCTTGAAATCTGAAGAAAGATTCGAAAAGAAGAGAAAATTTCCCAAAAAAAAGACCCAACTGCTGGAACTGTAGGATCAATATTCATAGTTTTCTCAGATAGGTAAAAATATGGCCGAAAACGGGTAATTTGGTTTGGGCAAGTCACGCCCATTTAGGACACTTCAACAATTATTTTTCCATTTTAAATATGAAAATTAAGGAATGAAAAATTCAGACAGTTACTAAATCGGTGAATGAGCAATAATCCAGCGATAGTAGCGATTTTTGGATTAGTTATGCAATAGTTTATTAACAATTTTTTGGTACTTGAACATGAAAATTGTAAGTGTGATAACTATTCACTATGGATCTGAAAAAATTTTTCATTCTTGGAGCTATTATTATAAGGCTTCAGAGTAAATCCCCATTGAAAAAATTTCAATTTTTCAGGTGTTTATTGACAATTTACGTAGGTATAGTTTTGCAAAATCAAAATTAATTTTTTTTTATAATTTTAATGATCCGTTTTTTATTATCGGAAGCTACATGGAAATGGTTTTTTCAATATTCATCTCCTACTGTTTAAAAAATTGTTATAAACAAATGCGTTGTTTATAAGAGAATCAAGAAAAGAAAGTTATGATTAATTAAAGTGCGTAAATTGTTAATAAAAAACTGAAAAATTAAATTTTTTTTAACAGGAATCCATTCTGCATTTTTTTGAAACTAGCTCCAAGAAAGGAAAAAAGTATCAGATTTATAGTTTAACAGTTATTACACTTGCAATGTTCTTGTTCAAGCAGCAAAAAACTATTGGATAACCAATTGAAAAATCGCGATAAAAATGTTTTGTCACTGGATTATTGTTCATTTACCTATCCAGTAAGAACCTGAAATTTTTCATTCCTTATTTTAATATTTAATATAGTTGAACAATGTTTATTGTTAAAGTGTCAATCACTAGGAACAAAAAACGTGTGTGACATGGAAAATTTTATTTACCAAGGAAGAAGTCAATCAAAATTTCTTCGCACTTCTTTTCTTTCCAAATTTTATTCTACCTATACTATTAAACAAAAGTGTTCCTGTTTAAGATATAATACTACACCATTAAACAGAAGCTCGAGCAGTTTTGTTTAATAGTAAGTACAGTATACAATTTATAAAGAGAAGAAGTGCGAGGTGATTTAGGTTGACTTCTTCCATTCGAAATAAAAATTTTCTATTAGACCCATTTGAACTTCTTTAAACACGTTTTTTGCTCAAAGTGACCGATTAAATTTACTAATTGAACATTGAATAGAATATGCTCAAAAATACTAGTTACTTCACCCAAAATTAGAAAAACGATTCAATTTCTTGATTACTTATAATGTTGAAATTATAAGTAGATATTGCACACACAATTGCACAATCGTCACGAAAACATATCTAGATGATTTTCATATAATCGCACATACATAATACCAAAACAGGTGCTAGTGCATAATAAATTTCATGTATACTTAAATACGTAGATACGAAGACTTTTATTCAATTCTATTATAATTTTCGAAGGCTCATGGGGGGGAATTGATCCCCTTGATCCCCCCCTATCTACGCCACTGCCTCTGAACATCACTATATGTAACTGATTAGATACTAATGAAAACCTTACCTTACTATATTAGAAAGTTTTTAAGAAAGTTTCCTCTCAATGCAGAGATTTCATATTTGTTTGGTTTTTTAAAATGTTTTACTCACCTATGAAACTCCTCCAGATGATGTTAGAGGGTTGAAATTTCGGTAGTGGATCGAGTGATATTAGGAAATATTGTAGTTTCCAATAGTTTTCCTCATCCGCCGCCATTTTGATGTAAAGATTTTATGTTTGTTGAAGGTTTAGACTTTTGAAATTGAATTATTGTGTTGAGAATTTGTAAGTAAAAATAACAAATATGAGGAGAAAATAAGCCTCAGTGGTGGACCTCTGCCGCTCACGCGTTTTTCATTTCTCAGAGCAATTAAGTGAAATTCTCAGAAGTCAGGTCCCTTCCATTTCCTTGGAAAGCCTTTTCAAATTTAGTAATATTTTTTTGGTTGTAATATTGAATGTACCTTATATCAATAACTTCGTTGCTTCTTAGCTCAATGAATCTTTCAGAGGGTATATTATAGTATTTATCAATTTCTTAGATATATCTTAGTTGAGTAATATATCAAACTCAAACATTGTGTTTATAATATTGAAGCTGTTATTATTATTATAGATAGCTATTCAAATATAATGAATGAAGATCATAATATTGGATATCATTATCTTCTGAACTATATTCATACTATCACATGGAATTTTGCATTTTTTAGCAAATTTCGATATTAAAACCTCAAGCGTATTTTATCCTCTGAATGCTAAGTTCACTAATTTAGTTGACCATAATTCTTCTTCCTAATAATTATTATGTATAATGTTTTTTCTTTCAAATCTGTATCAGCAACAGATCTTATAAGTACATAATCCTAAATTCGTTCATTTTGTGATAATACATTTTAACCATAAACGAAAAACAATATTCTTTGTTTTGTATCAATATTTTTATTTGAATGTTCAAGAATGCAGCCGTTTCGTAGTACCTAATACTACATTTTCAAGCAAATCAAAATTTTATTTATTTTTATTTTAATGCTTCAAAATGCATTAGTACTATGAAGAAAAGTACACAAATATTCAAATAAATATAATGATAAAAAAACATAATATTTCTTATTCATAGTAAGAACTGAATTGCGAAATGATTTATAAATTTTCAAATGCCTAATTCAAGAGTAATTTAAGTTACTCTTACCCTTTTTAGTCGTATTTTCCTCAAAAATACATACTATTCCAGTCAGGTGCGGTTTTTTGATACATTTTACATCTTCTAGACCATAATTTTTGAGCAAGGTTTCATGTCTGATATATATATATTTATATATATATATATATATATATATATATATATATATATATATATATATATATATATATATATATATATATATATATATATATATATATATATATATACCTATATATATATATATATAAAAATATTGATACAAAACAAAGCATATGGTATTATAAAGCCTTGGCCCCCAAATCTAGAATCTTTTGCACTGATTTTCAGCAGAACGTCGGGCACATCTTCGAAATTGATAAAATTCTCTTTGCATTCTTTTATTTGATTCCTCGTAAAACGAGTGTTTATTGCTCCCTACTCTGTATAGAGTGTTTCGTCCCTACTCTGTATAAACCATCAACTGTTTTATCTTGTGTGATTGTGATACCCAAAACATTTCGAGTATCTCCGTTGGCCGTATCAATACTGGGAATAGGTATGGTTAATTTATCGGAACACCTCAACAGAACACGTATTCACCTGTTTTTACAAGTACAGTACAGATTCATGTTTGACCGAGTCTGCCAGTCACTTCTAGGATCGACTAGGCAAAGACCGAAACAGATCATTTTACTTTCGACGTTTGACTGAAAAGTTAGGTTCTTCTAGGTTTGATTAAAAATACCTCAGTCAAAGGCCGAAAATGGAAATTATTTCGAGATTTGCCCAAAGGTTTTGGTCAAACCTAGGATAAACCAGTCATTCCGGGAAGAGAGTGCATATCGACCTTTGACTATACAAAAGAATCATAATTTGGGTATATTTCAACAACCGCCGCCATTTTTACGTAGATATTTCTTAATTTCATATGAATATCCCTCCCGCTACAAATTGACATCTCCAGCGGTTCGCATCACACCAAAAGAGCTGAAATTTGCCATCTGAAGAGGTATCCAGGCAGAACGAAATTTTCAAACCGCCGCTATTTTTACGTAGATATTTCTTGTTTTTTCGTACTTTTTAAAAAATTGCCAAACTCCACTTCTGCAGATTGAGGTAGAAGGTTGAAGTTTGGTACGCACATTGAGTTTATGTTGAAATACGATCTTTTATGGGTTTCAACTCTTTTTCTTAACCGCGCTGCACTTCGTGGTGACTATTCCGTTAGAATTGCATCTCGATCTGTTTTGCCACACTTCACGATTTTTTTTTACAATAGTGGGTTGGAATTTGGTATGTCGATTTAGTTGATGTTGAGTTACGTTCCTTCGTTGGTTTCAGCTTTTTTCCTCAACCACGATGCACTTCGCAATTTTTTTTTCAATAAAATAAATGTTTTTTTTTATTTAATTAGGATTGATATTCAACGGTGGTTTTTCAAAATATAATTCAATCTATAGGAATCGTATCTCGACGCAATACATTTCGCCCGAAAAATACTACCCTAGTGATTGCGCTCTGCTCCTCATGAGTTTTCATTTCCATTGTTGCACTTCTTCATGATAGAGGAAATAGACAGATATTTCGACAAATTTGAAGAGTTTTCTCTCTTATCTTATCATTAATCTGATATCTGAATGTATAACAATAATAATTTATGAATATCCTGGAATATAATATAATATCTTAGAAAGCTTTATGAACTGAATAAATAGTCCCATGAGTAAATTTTAGCATAAATCAAATATTTTGCAGATATTTCTTAATGATTTAATTGAAATCAATAACCCAGAAAAGATAAATTTCAGTATTTTCTGTATGGAAAGTTAATTTTTTTCTAAAAGTGCATCCATCAAATTTTCTGGTATCATTCTATTTTTCAGTTCTTAGCTGTTTCACTAAAAAGATACTCCGCTACTCACGCATTTCATATTCCTTGAGATACCTACCGCTGAATGTAAATTTTCCTATGAAAATGTTTTCATTTATGTTTACGTTTCAATGAACAAATTTCAAAATGAAATTCGAGTTTGAAACTATTGAACTTGAAAGAAAAATGTGGTAGTATAATATACCCTATTTGCCTCATATGAGTTTGTCATTTGACTCGTGAATCTGATATCACATTGAGTGAAAGTGAAACTGGAAATATACTACAAGAATATAGTAACCACACCCAAGTCTGCATGAAAATATGTAGATCAAATTCAATATTATTTATAATAATTAATTTTTTACCTGTGTAATGGGGGCGTAGCTCAGATGGTAGAGCGCTCGCTTAGCATGCGAGAGGTACCGGGATCGATGCCCGGCGCCTCCAATTTTTTGACTTTTTACAATTTCTTTATTCATCAGAAAGTGTCACAGATTTTCTGGTAGATTGGAATGGATTGAGTCGTAAAATCAGGGGGCGTAGCTCAGATGGTAGAGCGCTCGCTTAGCATGCGAGAGGTACCGGGATCGATGCCCGGCGCCTCCAAATTTTTGAATTTTTACAATTTCTTTATTCATGAGAAAGTGTCACAGATTTTCAGAGAGATTGAAATGGATTGAGTCTAAAAATCAGGGGGCGTAGCTCAGATGGTAGAGCGCTCGCTTAGCATGCGAGAGGTACCGGGATCGATGCCCGGCGCCTCCAAATTTTTGACTTTTTACATTTTCTTTATTCATGAGAAAGTGTCAAAGATTTTCTGGTAGATTGGAACGGATTAAGTCGTAAAATCACAGATTTTTGGATAGATTGGAATAGATTGTGTCCAAGAATGAGAGGGCGTAACTCAGATAGTGAATGGGCTCGATTTACATAAGTGGGATATCTGAATTGATATCGGGCTTCATATACTTTAAATTTATGTAATTACACACATTTTCAGATATAATTATCAAACAGTTATGGATCTATAAATCTAGTAAAAAATAAATCATTATATATGACATAGTAATGACACATTAGTTATTTATCCATCGGGCGTTAGGATCTATATAACGCACTTGGTACATACAAGATTTTATTTTTCACGAAAAAATTATTTTATTATAATGAAAAATCCATTTTAAAATCGGTTCATTGCTCCTAGACTTTCAATATTCCTTCTCATAGTAGGCATGTCATTTGTTGATATTTTGACGTTTGTGAATATTTTTGTCATCATATTTAGTGAATGTCATTGCAGCTTTGTTTGTATTGTCTTATAAAAATAATGAAAATGAAAATGAATTTACCCAAGAATATCATAGAAAATGCAGCCAAAGCTGCGAATGATTCATTGCCGGAGAAATCCAGAGTCGTATACGACAAGGATTATGAAATATTTGATCAATGGAAGTTGCTTCATTTCTTCTCGTACAATGAGTGGGCGTTATTATCCATAATGCCCGCTCATAACGCCCTAGGGCATAATGAGTGTATAGCAACCGTATCTAAGGTAAAATCAACAAATAATATACAAGTGAAAAATAAAAAATATACACTTCTATGTAACAAGAAGAATTCAGACCATATTGAATGTATTATGCATTATGTTGAGTTATCTTCATTTTGTTTGTATTGAACTGTATGTCTTTCTGCATACCTTATTTCAAATCTGCAAATATGGTTATTTCAATAAAGTACTTTAGCAGTTATCACACCAAGCATTTTGTTCGTCTTTCTTTCATAGAATATAGAACGGATAGTACAAACTTTTTTTTTTCGTATCAGCACCAATTATTATGCATCTACAACTCTTGCATCCACAATTCCTCCATATCCGCCATGCCTCCCTCTCTAAAAGATAGAATTCAACTCCAACCTCCTCGTTTGTAATTCATCTTTATTTATTTTTCTCATTATTTAAATATGGACGGAAAATCTTTGTCCTCTTTCATTTCGTGAAAAACTAATTCCATTCATGCAATAAATTCGCAACAAAGTTTATATAACCTTAACTCACTCGACAAATTTAATATTTTTTAGTATTTGTCGTACCCCACCATTGGGTGGGGCTCCTGAACGTTTTGATGAATAATGAAACGCATTTTTATTTGGTTACTTTTCTTGCAATTTCTATCAACTGATTTTCTTTATGAGCTTGATTTTTAAAAAGTTCCAAAGTAAATTCTATACATTTCTCGTAGCATTTGCGGGTAATATATCAAATTATTTTCAAATTTTTTTTTGTATCATTGGAATTAATAGGCTTTAAAAAATTAAACTTATTGTACCGTAAATGTTACTGCTTTCAAATTGTAGATTCTAAACTGATAACAATTTTGAAATCGGTTTATAGTATATCCATACAACTACTGTTATTTTAAATTTAATTGGTTTTAAAAGCCTTTTAGATGTTCTAGGCTTGAGCAATAATCTTTAGAAATTGAACTATTGGCATTATTCTATGAAATTCAATTTTTCTAGAGTCTGAGGAAAATTAAACTCAAAACTATTAGTTCCCAATTGCATTTAAGTTTAGACTTTTTGTGGGTCTACGTTAACAGGTATTGAAACAATATTTAGAGATGTGAAACTATATGTAAAATATTACATATTTTCAAGCTCTTTAAATCGAAGTTTCATTAAAATGTGACTGAATTTGTTCACTTTGATCTCACACACTGGTGGCCGAAAAGTTAATCACATTTTTCGTGCAGTTATAAAAAAATTCATGTGCAGCAGAACTTCTTAACTAAAGTCGTACTTTCCGCGCAAATGCATCGCGTCGAGGTGCGATTCTAACTGTTTGAATTATATTTTTTCACGCTTATAGCAAACCGAATTAATAAGTAGAAAATAATTCATTTTATTAAAAAAAAATTCGCGAAGTGCATCGTGGTTGAGGAAAAAAGTTGAAACCAACGAAGAAACATACCTCAACATTAACTTAATCCACTTACCAAATTTCAACCTTCTATCGTAAAAAAAAAATTCGCGAAGTGCATCGCGTGCTGCGTCTGGAAAAATTTAACCAAATTTCAGCTCATTTTATGTGACACGAATCGCTGGAAATGTCAATATGTACCGGGAAGGATATTTATATGGAAATTAAAAATATCTATATAAAATATCATATCATAAAAATGGCGGCGGTTGCAGAAATCTACCCAAATTTATATATTTTCATTCTGCAAAGGAAACAATCCGAGGTACAAAATTTCAACTCATTCGACTTGATGGGAGCGCTGGAGATTTTAATATGTAGGTACCAGACAAAAAAAATATATATATATATATATATATATATATATATATATAATCTCTTGATAATTATTAGCAATAACAGGCTGGTTGAATCTTAAAAAACTCGATTTAATTAATAAATTGACGTTTCACTATGACATTCATAGTTATTCAAAACTTTTGAACAAAATTGAAAATTCTTTGACATTTATTGACTTGATAAAATTGAATAGATAAGATTGATCTGTCTTGTTAAAAATTCTTTCAGTCTAATATTAACATTCAAAATTGTTTCATTAGAAGGCAAGG
The DNA here is from genome assembly GCA_030704885.1 of Cynegetis impunctata. Taxonomy (NCBI): domain Eukaryota; kingdom Metazoa; phylum Arthropoda; class Insecta; order Coleoptera; family Coccinellidae; genus Cynegetis; species Cynegetis impunctata. The sequence continues at coordinate 1,256,683 of JARQZK010004340.1, forward strand.
GAAACTACAGAAACCTTTACCTATGTAATGTTCGAAAATAATAATAATAGGGTACTATTTATTTAACAGAAAGAAATTAGTCACGGGAAAATATTAAAAAAGTAGAGCAGAATTATCAGTATAGAACGTTTATATGGAAGCAGCCGTTGACACGTGTTTCGGACTCTTTGGTCCTCATCAGAACGGCGTAGCTAAGTATTGGATTGAAAATTTGGAGATGAAAATAGTTTAATAAATAAAATCCTCTGTTATGGAAGAAAATCACTTATTTGTGGTTTCCCATACCGGAGAGTTCAAACAATAAACCACAAATAAGTGATTTTCTTCCATAACAGAGGATTTTATTTATTAAACTATTTTCATCTCCAAATTTTCAATCCAATACTTAGCTACGCCGTTCTGATGAGGACCAAAGATTCCGAAACACGTGTCAACGGCTGCTTCCATATAAACGTTCTATACCGATAATTCTGCTCTACTTTTTTAATATTTTCCCGTGACTAATTTCTTTCTGTTAAATAAATAGTACCCTATTATTATTATTTTCGAACATTACATAGGTAAAGGTTTCTGTAGTTTCCCTTGCCTTCTAATGAAACAATTTTGAATGTTAATATTAGACTGAAAGAATTTTTAACAAGACAGATCAATCTTATCTATTCAATTTTATCAAGTCAATAAATGTCAAAGAATTTTCAATTTTGTTCAAAAGTTTTGAATAACTATGAATGTCATAGTGAAACGTCAATTTATTAATTAAATCGAGTTTTTTAAGATTCAACCAGCCTGTTATTGCTAATAATTATCAAGAGATTAAAAATAAATCACAGGCAACAACAATTCGAATAAATATATATATATATATATATATATATATATATATATATATATATATATATAAATATATACAGGGTGATTCATTAATATGTGTAAACATTTTAACAGGAAAACTTTGAGCTCAAAATATGAAGATCTAACCCAATTTGCTTATACAAAATATTTCTCCTTTACAGGGTGTTTTATTTAGATTATTAAAAATGAAATTTGTTCATTACTCGAATGCTGCTTGATATTTCTTTATGATATTTGGCAGTAAGTTAGAGTAGTTTGGGACACATCAACTTATAGTAAACAAGACTTTCTCGCTATCACCAGTGGCGTACGGCAGGGGCACGCGAAGAGTCCTTGTTTCCTAAATTCTACGCCACTGGCAGAATTGTCATTTTAGTAAAATTTTTCAATTCTCTAATATATTCTCTGTAAATAAGGCACTTTTGTTTCGTAACGCTAGAGCCATTATTTTTCGAGATATTTAACGTTGAACATATGGCTGCACAATTCTTTTGATTTTCATGTAAGAGTCATGTCGTTGTTTTTTCTCATACGATTGCATGTATTACTTGAAATAATCATTATTAGGTATTTTGTTTCAATTTATAATGATATTAACAAACAATTTAAAACAGAACAACTACAAAAATATCCTGGGCTACATAAGAAAGTTCAAAATAAATACTTAATTATCAAGATCTTCTTTACAATTTTTGGAAGAATATCAAATTCATGAACAAAACTTAAAAACAATTTACAACAAATGTTCAATGTGATCTCTGTTAACCTCAATGAGATTATCCATTCTTTCGCTAAACGATCTTCTAACTTTAAAAAATATGTTTGACTGATTCGCAATAAAATATGCGGAATTTACAATTTGCTGCCATAGTTCCTGTCAAGTATTTATCGTTTGGGATATTTTTGTAGTTTCTGTTTTAAACTGTTTGTTAATATTATTATAAATTGAAAAAAATACCTAATAATGTTTATTTCACGTAATACATGCAATCGTATGACAAAAAAACACCGACAGACTCGTACATAAAAATTAAAAGAATTGTGCAGCCAAATGTTCAACGTTAAATATATCGAAAAAACGTGGCTCTAGCGTTACGAAACAGGAGTGCCTTATTTACAGAGAAAATATTGGAGAATCGAAAAATTATACTGAAATAACAATTCTGCCAGTGGCGTAGAATTTAGGAAACAAGAACTCTTCCCGTGCCCCTGCCGTACGCCAATGGTGATAGCGAGAAAGTCTTCCTTACTATTATTTGATGTCTCCCAGAATACTTCAACTTACTGCCAAATATCATAAAGAAATATAGAGCAGCATTCAAGTAATGAACAAAATTCATTTTTGATAATCTAAATAAAACACCCTGTAAATCAGAAAGGAGAAATATTTTGTATGAGCAAATTGGGTTAGATCTTCATAATTTAAGCTCAAAATTTTCCTTTTAAAATATTTACACTTATTAATGAATCATCCTGTATATATATATATATATATATATATATATATATATATATATATATATATATATATATATATATATATATATATATATATATATATATATATATATATATATATATATATATATATATATATATATATATATATATATATATATATATATATATATATATATATATATATATATATAAATATATATATATATATATATAAATATATATAAATATATATATATATATATATATATATATATATATATATATATATATATATACAGTGCTTTCATGATGAAAGGAACAAATTCATTAAAAAATTAGGTTTCTATTTCATGTTAAAATCCTCGGACAGGTCGATTAGTATTTTTATTTGGGCAATTTTCGCAATAAAAATTTTGTATACAGGGTGTCTCATTCAAGAGCTATGGCTTTGTCATTAGTTTTTTTAAAGGTAATACCCTGTATATTATTTCACTTTACAATTCTACGATAAATTCTTATCACTTTTTGTGAACATACCATATGCCTCAACTTGATGGATTCCCAGATTATAACGGAGATAGTGGAGCACCTGGAGATTTAAAATGTGGATTAAAAGTACAAAAAAAAATTTAGGTAAACATTGTCATTAAATCTGAAGAATGAAATTTCACATGTACCATCTGAATTCATTCACTGGTGCTGTATAGTCCGCAGTTTTCACGTTTTTAACGCTCCAGGCACTACACTACTTCATTGTTTAAGAAAATGCAATTACTTGAGAGAGAACGTATTGAAGTACTTATGATGATTGGTTTTGGAGATAGGGTGCGTTCACAAGAAGAAGTCTGCAATCTATTCAATGAAAATCATCCTGATCGTCCGCCAATTACTAGATCGACAGTCAGCAAAATTGAATCAAAATTCAGGAGATACGGCCACGCTAGAGATTTACCTAAAGGAAGACCACCGAGAGTATCTGAAGAAAAACAGTGCTGAACGTTCTACTAGAAACCCAAGATAACCCTCATACATCCATTACTACAATTTCCAATAATTTCAATTTATCAGTAGGGTCCGTGCATAAAATACTTAAGGTAAATAAGTATCATCCCTATAAAATTAAGCTGGTACATGAATTATTAGAAGACGATTTTGACCGCAGAGTACAGTTTTGTGAGCAGATTCTTGAAATTCATAATCAACATCTAAATTTCATTACAAACATAATTTTTTCTGATGAAGCCACCTTTACTTTAAATGGCCACGTCAACAGACAAAACTGTAGGTATTGGGCGACCGAGAATCCTCATTGGATGCAAGAATGCCACACACAGCGGCCTCAAAAAATTAATACATGGGCAGCGATTGTTCGAAATCGTATATAGGGTCCCTATTTTTTAGAAGGAATACTAAACGGAGATGACTACTTGAACTATCTCCTGTACGATCTCATTCCGGCTTTAGCTGTTTTTGTTTCCTAACCAACAAGAGCCTGACATACCTAATTACGAGATATGGTTTCAACAAGATGGGGCACCTCCTCACAATTCAATCGCTGTTCGACAATTTCTTGATGCAACTTTTCCCAACAGATGGATAGGACGGAGAGGTCCGATTGAGAGGCCGCCAAGATCACCGGACATAACCCCATTGGATTTTTTCTTATGGGTTATTTGAAGTCTAAAGATTATTTGAATAGACCAAATAATATTGAAGATCTAAAAGAGAGAATCAGGCAGGAAATAAGAAATATCAGACCAGAAGTAATTGAAAATGTGCAAGGGGAAACATTGAATCAACTTCAAAAATGTCTCGAAGTACACGGACGACAGATGGAACATATGTAAAACTTAAATTAGTAATTACATTTGTGTGGTTTTCATATCGTACCTCTCATTACCACTATCTCCGTTTCTGGCAATCCATCGAGTTGAGGCATATGGTATGTTCACAAAAAGTGATAAGAATTTATCGTAGAATTGTAAAGTGAAATAATATACAGGGTATTACCTTTAAAAAAACTAATGACAAAGCCATAGCTCTTGAATGAGACACCCTGTATACAAAATTTTTAATTGGGAAAAATGCCAAATGAAAATACTAATCGACCTGTCCGAGGATTTTAACATGAAATAGAAACCTAATTTTTTAATGAATTTGTTCCTTTCATCATGAAAGCACTGTATATATATATATATATATATATATATATATATATATATATATATATATATATATATATATATATATATATGGGAAAGCCACTCCCGCACCTGACTGCTTTCCTTCAATACACTGCAATAGTATGTATTTTATGGGATAAAGTACTACTAAAAACGAAGCTGCATTTTGAATGACTTTAGATAAAAGGATGCTCCATTTTTCTTAGTTTTCATTTATTAATTAATTAAATTCATTAAGGTGCTCCAACAGATCTCCGAAACAAAGCAAAATCAATGACAAAATCTTTGCTGGCGAGTATTACCCTTTTCTCATGTTCTCTGATTGGGTTTCGCTCGCATGCTCTATGCGTCTGCACTAGATTTTGTACACACGTTTTTTGTCTACACCTATTGGTGTGTGACGAGCCTGTCAGAATATTTTTCTGAAATTCCGACTTTAGACCGAGCTAGTTCGCCAAGCCTGGCTAGTTTGCATCGGGTGGTCCCATGTTAAAACCCCGAGGTCTACTAGTTTGCTATGTGTTTTTATCAGTGGTTTCCTCTAGAGTCATTGCTTTTAAATTTATAAAGGCAAATACTGGGTTAGTACCCATCTTCCGAGTCCCACCTCCTCTCGTCTATAATTTATGCGATCTCACCTATCCTTAATGCACTTGTAGGTACATAAAAGTGTAGCCTATGACCTGGATAAAGGAGTTTCTCCTCATAATTCAAGCAGCCCTTCACCCTACTTGAGGGAAGAGTGAAAGACGGGACGTTGGCAATCGCGATTGATTTGGATCGAAAATCGTACTTTGCCCACCCCTGGCCTAAAACAATCAAACTTTACTATATCATTATTTATTAATTATAAATGAGAATTCTAGTTTAAGCGTTCAAGGACTTTACACAGCTTTTCTGTTTTGAATCGATGAAGGTAGTCTTATGCCCGATTTCACCAACGAGATGTAAGGAAGTTCCTAACGAAGTAATTCCTACGATAGGAAATACCTAAATCCGATACTTACCTAAATCGGAATTCAGCAAACTAAGAAATTATTAGTTAAGAAATACCTTGTTAAAAACTTGATTTGGAAAGTTTTGTACATATAATTATATGTATTATATATATATAGTATAAGTATTGTACCACTGTTTAATACTAGACTGTAAATTTGACAAAGGATAGTAAGAAGAGAAAAATTGATAGGAATATAATAATTCATTTTTCACTTGTAAATTATATGTTTATTTCGCCTTGGATACGGTTGCTATAAACACACTCATTATGCCCTAGGTCATTACGCCCGCATTTGCGGGCATAATGGATTTAAAACGCCCGCTTATTGTACTAGGAGAAATGA
>JARQZK010004340.1:1267500-1310000 GCA_030704885.1 Cynegetis impunctata
CAGAAAACGCATCCACTATAACCGCAGCCTTATATGTCAAAACAATGAATTTTAATACACATTTTATCAGTTTGACAACGGATAAACGTCTAGTAGGTTACAAATGGACAAATTGTTTGTTCAATTTCCAATGGTAACGGAAAAAATTCTGACAGTAACAAATAAACGTCAGAAACAAGTTTTTGCATTTTTCTCATCAAGAATGAATCGTTCGGCAGTACTACTAAATAACTTATAAACGCAGTTGTATCGAATACCGTGCCTAACATACAATAAAAACCAAACCCTCAGTATGGAAGCAGTTAATTCCATTTTGCTCCGAGAGAATCTATAATTTGGATGGCAATACGCCAGTTTTTGAAATTGCTAGAAGGCTGAGCCTACAATATGAAGAAAAAAGATGAAACAGACTACAAAGAATACGTTGTCTAAACTATCTGGAAAACTGTTGCAAAATATATTCACGAAAAATATGTCAATTAATTTGGCGCAATTTTCGACACGTTAAGGATATTACTTTTCAATCAACTCGCAGTACTAAAAACAAAAAGAAGAGAACTGCAGAGTAAACCTGATAAAAAAAACGAGTGCTACTGCTTCAACTAAGAAAGAAATTTTAAAATTTATGAACTTGGGACGAAAACACACCAAATGGATTGTCGAAGGAATTTTTCCAAGATGCTACCAATGAATTCGCTAGGAGAGTGGAAAATTTGCACACTGTAAAAATCATTATTTTAGAACAGAAATAAATAATGACGGCATTTCTAGAGATAGACTCGATTAAAATCCAATATTTTCGAAAACAGCACAGGCTGAGGATAAGAAACTTAACTATAGTAAGAGGCTCGCGGAAAATAAAGAAAATCTTGGTTTATGACCAGTCAGACAGTTTTATAAAATGTTAAGCAAAAGAGTTTGATTGATTGATTTTAACATTGAATCAGTATTCTGAAAAATATAGACCAAAGATTGAACTACCAAAATTGGCTTTAATTCCGAGAAAATATATAATACCAATCATTCAAATCGAGCAGGTTATTTAGGTACTCTTGTTAATTACCAAGCAACAAAGCATGCATTCAAAATGAGAGTTTTTTGTCCGGATAAATACAAGATAAATATTATCATCGAATTCTCTATGAAATGTGTTTTCGAAAAGTCATTGCGAGGCAGTTACAAGAATATAATTGCATCTGAGTGAATGTTGAATTAATAATTCCGACGAAGAACCAGTTGACCACACCCAAGGCAAGAGTGAATCAAAATAATCTAGGTTAAGTGAATTTGTAACGAACGTTTTTTAACTGTTATTTTTTTTCTACTTATCAGGGGGCGTAGCTCAGATGGTAGAGCGCTCGCTTAGCATGCGAGAGGTACCGGGATCGATGCCCGGCGCCTCCAATTTTTTGATTTTTTACAATTTCTTTATTCATGAGAAAGTGTTACAGATTTTCTGGTAGATTGGAACGGATTGGGTCTTAAAATCAGCGGGCGTAGCTCAGATGGTAGAGCGCTCGCTTAGCATGCGAGAGGTACCGGGATCGATGCCCGGCGCCTCCAATTTGTTGATTTTTTACAATTTCTTTATTCATGAGAAAGTGTCACAGATTTTCTGGTAAATTGGAACGGATTGGGTCTTAAAATCAGGGGGCGTAGCTCAGATGGTAGAGCGCTCGCTTAGCATGCGAGAGGTACCGGGATCGATGCCCGGCGCCTCCAATTTTTTGATTTTTTACAATTTCTTTATTCATGAGAAAGTGTTACAGATTTTCTGGTAGATTGGAACGGATTGGGTCTTAAAATCAGGGGGCGTAGCTCAGATGGTAGAGCGCTCGCTTAGCATGCGAGAGGTACCGGGATCGATGCCCGGCGCCTCCAATTTTGTTATACTTTCAGGAAGGTGCATGAGCGGAAAATTCTCAGCTGGTGGCAAAAGATATGGAAAGTAAATCCAGAATTCAGCCTCCAAACCTCCTCCAAATAGAGTAATAGGATTGATAATTTGTCCATTAATTGAATTAATTAAAGGGAGGAACCTTGTAGCGGTACAATTTATTTTCTCTTACTGACGGTTGTTTTGTTTAGAGATTCCCTTTTTAATGGTTTTTCAGATTTGCGCAATTCCACAGCCTATGTAGTTTGAGTTAGAGGGTTAAAATTAGATGTAGGGTAGGGTAGCATCTTTTGGTGGATTTAACTATTTTTCTTAACCGCTGCCCTTTTAGTGTAGATTTCATGTTTTTTCGTGGGTTCCCCACCTCCACTGCCGCTCCAAATCTACTTGAGCAGTCAAGAATACAAGCTTAGGTAATCAAAAAAAAACTCTATCGCAGCCCAACAAACACAACATATAGCAACTGTACAGATACTGCATTACAAGTGCCACCTGAATACAGCACATAAATTGATGTGTTAAAACTGCACAGTTTCTGTATTGATAATACTGCGTTTCAAAGAATGCAGTATTTAAAGTACAGTTGCTGTACAGTTTCTGCGCAACAAAAATGAAGGGTCTCATACGCATCCAATGAAGTTCAGTAAATGTGCAGCAACTGTGAAGCAATGTCTGCAAACGCAAAACGGTCCGAATACTTGTACCAGGCACGTGGGATCGCATCGGACTCCAACCTACCCCAAGATGCCCCCGTCGTGGGGTAGGTCGGAGTCGTTACTCTTCAGTACAGTACGGTATCTCTACGTTGGACGCCATTTTCCATTTCATTGCTGAGTAAGATTTGTGGTATTGTGGTTGTAAAGATCGTGGAAAGATAACAATTATTGCTCTTTAACATTTTAATTGAACATAGGTACCTACTTCATTTTATTGTGCGGGACTAAGTGTGTATATAGTGTGTAATTTCCGCTCGAATTTATGGGCGGATTGCAATGATGCAGTACCAACGAGATGAAATAAGGTACGTGAAAACACTGATATCTTCCTATGTTTTTATAACCTAAAATAGTGGAATATTTGAAGACTTATACAGAGTGATATAGAACTTTTCCAAAAAGCTGAAGAATATGGAATTCAAAGCAAACGGCAATTGAACCGAATATTGAAAAGAAATGTTGAAAATGTCATAAACATATCTGAAATTGAATTGAAAGTATTGACTAACCATTAGACTATCAATGATAATTCATAACCTTCGACTTCATTTATTGTTGCACCTAATTTAAGTAATCAGAATAATTTATTATCAACTAATGATTCTTCTGATAGTGAGTAGTAGTAGTGATAGTAGTAGTAATGGTGTCTCAAAAAGTGTTAGTTGTATTTATGAAGAAAACGTAAAATGCTTTTTCTTACGTCATATTTCTCCTCTTTTAGTAACAATACGAAGAAACAAGGGCTGCGAAAATGCTACACAGACGGAAGTACAAACCACCATTAAAATATGGTTGAGAAATACGTATGAGAGAGGAGTGAGGAGCAGCCAAAAGCAAAATATACCTTCAAATGTATTAACCTCCATAGAGAGAGATATTTTGTTTAATATTATCTGTTGTTCATTTTTTTTTATATATATAATTTATTTTATATTTTAAATTCCAATTAATATTCCTGTTTCAGTTGTTTTTTTATAAGAAGTTTATATTTATATTGTATATCCCATTATTTTATGCTTAATATAGAATTTTCTCCAATTAAGCTAACTTTTCATTGGATTATACACCAAAACCGCAAATTATAGGATCAAAATTAATGATTTTTAGTAATTTTCAAAACTTTAATTGACATACTGAATTCCTTAATCGAATTTACAGTTGCTGTACAGTAAAAACAGCGTTTGGTATGCAACCATAGTATAGCGTTGCTGCATTTCACATGCAACGAGGCTGAACAGTTTTTGTACAGTTACTACAAAATCTCGCTGCATTTGAATTGCAGCAACGCTGCACAATGGCTGTATATGAGCATTCGTATACAGCCATTTTGCAGCGCAGCTGCAATTCAAATGCAGTATGTACTGTACAGTAACTGTACAATTCAGCGGGACATATACGGTCCGCTTTGATACAGTTACTGCATTACCATCGCTGCAGTGAAGTTCAGCAACGCTGTACAGTTTTTGTACATTGCCTGCGTTTCAGTGTTTGCTGGGAGCGAGCTGCATTAGCAAAACGTATCCCGTTTTTTGGAATTCATTCATTCAGTTATGATTTCTATTCCAAACGCAAAGAACGAGAATTGCGCCCTCTATCGTGTACACAATATTTATTTCCTCCTCCAGGGGTCAAGCCCCCAACCAATTTAGATCGAAATGAATGCCATCCAAGATATCATACGAAACTACCTATATACAAAGTTTCACCCTATGGTCCTAAAATTGCGCCTTTTTTTTTCTCTACCCGGGGGGTCAACCCCCCAACCATTTCGAACCCAAACCAATTCTATTCAAGATATCATACCAAGTTACCTAGATACAAACTCTCAACCCTATTACTACCAAATTGTGCCGTTTATCGTGTAACCAAGATTTATTTCTTTCCCGAGGAGGTCAACCCCCCAACCATTTCGAACCAAAACCAACCGAATTCAAGATATAATACAAAACTACCTAGATACAAACTTTCAACCCTATTCCTACTAAATTGCGCCTTCTGTGGTGTAAACAATATTTATTTTCCTCCAAGGGGGTCAACCCCCCAACCAATGCTTCGAAAATGCGCTCTTTATCGTGTAAACAATATTTATTTCATCTCGCAGGGGCTCAGCCTCCCAATCAATTTGAACCAAAACCAATCCTATCCAAGATATCATACGAAACTACCTATTTACAAACTTTCAACCCTATTGCTCCAAAATTGCGCCCTTCATCGTGTAAACAAAAGTTATTTCTTTCCGCGGGGGTCAACCCCCAACCATTTTGAACTAAAACCAATCCTATTCAAGATATCATACAAAATTACCTAGATACAAACTCTCAACCCTATTACTACAAAATTGCGCCGTTTATCGTGTGAACAAGATTTATTTTCCCCCCAGGGGGGTCAACCCCCCAACCAATTCGAACCAAAACCAATCCCATCTAGGATATCATACGAAACTATCTATTTATAAACTTTCAACCCTATTGCCTCAAAATAATCGTGTAAACAACGCCAAAATACATAAGCTTATATACATACATACATATGAAGATATATATATATATATATATATATATATATATATATATGTATATATATATATATATATATATATATATATATATATATATATATATATACAAAAATATAAAAAAATATATATATATATATATATATATATATATATATATATATATATATATATATATATATATATATATATATATATATATATATATATAGAGAGAGAGAGAGAGAGATGAAATTGAGTTTTTGGTGCCAAGCATCATAAAAAGTCATGAAACAAAAAACTATTCTGGTTCTAGGTCCAACTTTGCTAATCGCACCCATTTTAATAAGCAGGTTTTCAAAGTGAAAACCTGCTAATAAGGGGAGAATATAGCTCTGAGCGCTGTTGCTCACGCATTTTTGAATATACGGTATACCATTGCCGAATTTTATATTAAAAAAATAATAACCATGAAATAGTTCAAATGATAAATATTTTTTTGTTGGTGTTTGTATGCACTTGTCATTTGAATATTCCTTAACTGCCATAAATATAGTGCATATAAGTTAGATATAAAAAGGTTTCACTTTGATCATTAAAAGGCTTATGGTTTGTTTAGTTCATGAATATTATATATACCATCATATAGAAGGGATGAAAATATAATATTAGGATTTGTGATAAAAACGCAAGTAAAATAATATTCTAGTTCTAGCAGATAAAATACGTAGGTATTTAATATCATTATGTGTTATATACTCATGTGATCAAAAACAGATTTTCTTTCAAGGTACGATAGGTACGTTGTACTTAAATAATATACATTTTCAGGTGCTGCTCAAATTAAACCATTTTCGCATTCCAAGGAGGTCTGATTTTTGAGACAATTTGGTGGTCAATATTGCCCTACTTACGAAACTCAATTCCAACATTTCGCACACAAAACATCATAAGTTCTCGTTTCTTATCAATCCAAGAGTTTTTGGAACGCCCAGTATATTTCCTGTCGATGTTAACGCGGGCTCATCCTGTTTCCTCGTGAGGGGCAGCGCATACATCGCATCGCGGTCCATTGTAACGGCCGGCCACTTGTCAGTTCTAATTACCACGCAAAGATCGTTATTCGCAAGTGCGGCGAGGGACGGCGGGGGCAGGATCCGCGGCGGCATTTCCGGTCCCTCTGACCGCGGCCGGACCCCCTTAGCGTCCCTCCGCACCCAACTACCACGACGTATCATTCTCCCGACCGAAGGAAGGTCTGAAGAGAACAGTCATTAGATTACCGAAATCTGTCTTCGTGGGTTCTTGGGTCTCGCGAAGAACTCGAGTCGAGGTTACGCAGGACGGTCACTACAAGAGTTTCCGGATTAGAAATCTGCGATGGCCATTTAAATAAATTAACCGGATTGGACGACTTGAACAATAACGGATTGAGTAGGAAACGCTACGAAGAACGTTTTCGGCGTCATTTGAATGTAAATTAATTTCCGAAAACTTTTTTATTTCATAATCTAAACGGTACAACATTTAATAATATATATTCGTAAGTAATAGCATAAGGCAGCGGTTCTCAAACTTTTTTGGTTACGGAACCTTTTTAAAGAACTAAATTTTCAATGGAACCCTAAACCTAAACTAAAAGCAGAATCAGTTATATGTGTATTGTTTATTAACAATCATACAAAAAAAGCTTATACAGTAAGGAGTAAGTTAGTAAGCAAATGATATAATTAAGTTTAATTAATGCAAGGAATTAAATTGTTTTTTATTTCTCATCAACTGGGTAATGTCAGGTCTTTTAAATTGAAAGGAATATCTGTAAGAATAGCTTACAATTCTGTTCTTAGTTCAATAAAGCCTTGTCCAAGCTTTACTCCGAAACAACCATCTCACTTCACTATAGAGCAGTAATGTTTTAAAATTGCTACCATATCATCAAGAACAAATTTAGATAGGACGGGAATTTTCTTAACCCCGAGTGATTGTCTATGCAGGATGCAACGGCTGGAACTACAATTTGGCGCTGTTGAAAGATACTTTGCAGATTTTTATTTATTATTCGATTGCTTATAGTCTGGGAGCGAATGATGGCGATGTAATAGGTCGGGCGCTTACTTAACAATATATTAAATTTACGTGTACCTATGTACCCGTAAAACCTATAAGTAGGCGTTCCATTTTGGTAGTTTATTTTCATCTTAGTTAACTTTATTCTTATATATAGGTTCCACTTTAATATTTGTATTCATCTAATTATGACTGCCGGCGGAGCCCTACCGGAGGCTTTGCGGAGCACCGGGGCTCCGCGGAGCACACTTTGAGTAACACTGGCATAAGGGCATCTAATTTTTCCGAAAAAAATCGGAAAAACACGTTGCTAAGTAGGTAATATTTTAACAAGAAGCATGAGTGCTGGTGGCAACAAAAATCCGAGGCGAAGACGAGGATTTTTGCACCTGCACGAATGCTTTTTGTTAGAAAATATTACTTTGCATTGTATTTTTTGGATTTTTTTTACAGGAACAATAAGATGCCCGAATGGTATTTGACAAGACTCTTTCATGAGTAACAGCTGTCAAGTTTTTCCGCGGGTAAACTCGAAAAAACTGTCATACAGTTTTTTCATCTAGTAACCATTTTTAATTGAAAATTGCGCATTTGTGATTGGTGGAAATTAAGACGAGGGAAATAGTCAATTTGAATTGGCGTGTCAAAAGCTCAATTTGTATCAGAAGTCACCTTGACGTCTGGAGAATGAAGAATTTCATCAATTTCTATAGGTTTTGTCCCCAATGAAACACTGAAATCGCACAGTAGTGGCTTAATGACTATTAATCAAACTAAAAACTAGATAAAACAATAACTGAAACAAAACAAAATTATTCAATCGTGCAAGCTTTTCTAGACCTTTAATATATTCGTTTAATATTATTTAAATAGTTGTTGAACCTTGAAAAATGAAGTAACATATAATAGTACCAAGGATTTTCAATCAACTTAACAAATTCAAGTAAAGTAAAAGCATTTCATGAATGAATATTTCAACTGATAAATTCATGGAAAACCATTAAAAATATCACATAAGTAAAGTAAACAGCAATGAATATTTTTTGAACAATCGAAATTCCAATAGGTAATTCAATTAATTCACGATTGAACTTTCACTTGTACCTACTTGAATAAAGTAAGTTACCTACTTCAAATATTTTCTCAGAAAATGTGAATAATTGGAAACTTCATATTTTATGGAGAAACAATTCTTTATTCGAACTCATTAAGATACTTTGATGAATAACGGATTATACTAACTACTTTTATCACATCTAAAAATGAATATATGAACGTTAGGAACAATAAATAACTTAATAAGTCTATAAAATAAAAGAAATTATTCAAACTACACAAGTTGTGGTTTCCTTCGATTGATAATAATTATAAACTCTTATTCCATGAAGTAATAAATTTGAGTTATAGAAGAAGACTCTCAAAAAGCGCTATGGAAATTTTAGTATATAAATAAAGATTCAGGAAATTTTCTAATGTTTCAAACTTAGTCGATATTATTGATCATTTTTATCGTTTAGTAAATTTAAGAAAATGTTTGGGTATTTCATCTTTTATCGTCGAGTATTATTTTTATTTGTCTTTTTCTCATTATTATTATTTTATCTATATTATTATCAATTTATTCAAGAGAATCTATGACGCTCGCCGCTCGCCAAAAACAAAAATTCGTTATATTATTCAATTGCTTTGAATGTTCCAGGAGTAAATTAAGCAATAAATAGAAAATAGCCCTTTCAGAAGTTACTATTACGTATTTATTTTTATGAATATCTTGTACATAATCAGACAGGCATTGATCCACACACCAGTTAATCGAATCTTCTTGCAAAAAGTTTTGAATTAAAAATCTAACTATAGGCGACTTGTATTAGTCATTCTATCAAATTTATAGCAAACAATGAATATATATTTCGAAATTTCTCATTTTTTTCTCTGGGTAACCACAGACATTCTCCCATTTAATAATACTACAAGGTTATATATGAATTTTCATACCTCAAAAAAAGGAAAACATAATCTACTAAAGGCCAGTTGCGGAAAGAACAGTTATTTTAAGAATTTGAAATAAAGCAAAAGTTAAATATAGAAGGGACTATACGAGTGTAATTAATACAAAATCGTGAAATATAGGTCATCACAGAATTCGAGTAGTTTTGCCTGATCAATATAACAATGATACAGAAAGCAAATAATCAAATCATGAAAAACATACTTGTTGACCACAGCCAATTTCATACATTATATAGTGTGAGAAGGAAAATTCTTTAATAATTCAAAATTAATAAACTACTTTCCAAGGGAGCTGATTATACGTATTCCGTGACGCAAAATCTGCATTCACAATCCAACGGTGAATTATAGAAAACGCCAAGTCATCCCGACTCAAAATCTGCATACAGCTGTTTCGATCTTATTAGATCTCATCTGCATGCAGCTTATTTAACTCGAAGTGAAAATGAGCTGAAGAAATAATCAGTTATCCCCTTATTATGATCACATTTCAATAAATATTCATTTCAAACATTTTTTAAATTTTTTCATTACGCTAACCATGAAACTGTTGTTATAGTCTGTCCAGTCTAAGTTGGCGTGTACGTCACAGTCATGCGCAAATAACGACGCAAGGCTGCATACCCAAATGAATAAAATTCGAAATGGTCAAAATTCATATCTGTCGTAAGTAATTTTCTGAAAAAGTAGTTATATGGTGATAGTGACCGGATCATCCATTTCGACAAATATTCTGTTCTTAACATATCAAATCGTATGTATCTCTCAAGAAAAAGTAACATTTCGAGTAATGAAAATAACTTGAATGTCTGTTAAGTTGTCATTTAATTGAAAAATGTGCAATGTTGTCGGACCCTCTCGACCAACGCGCCGGTAATCGGCATTTCACGTTTGACAGTCGCCGAGTAACCTAGAAGATTTTGTGATTAAGTTTGATTTATCGATCGATAAATATGGATTCAATATAGATAGACACTTCTGGTAGGGAATAATGGTAAATTTGAATTTACCGCTCAAAATCCCCGCCATGTCCATCATGCAAGATATCCCATTTTGTTGAAAATTGGGTTAGCTATTTAGATTTAAGATTATTTATTACGTCTGGCAACAGTGTTCACGATCGACGTCATATACGCCAACGGTCGCTGGACAGACTATAATAACTGTTCAGTTCAATAACTTTCACCCCAATTTAGATGAATTTGTTAACATACGATTATGGTTCTCTTATTTCATTACGAAATGTAGTATATATATATATATATATATATATATATATATATATATATATTATATATATATATATATATATATAATATATATATATATATATATATATATATATATATATATATATATATATATATATATATATTTTTATATATATATATATATATATATATATATATATATATATATATATATATATATATATATATATATATAGGAGCCTGTCGAAAGCTGCTACGAAAACATCACATCTCTGTCAAAATTATCTGAAGTTTCTGAGCAACATTTTTTTTTGCCATTACTGTTTTATATAAGAAATTAAAATAATAGTGTCTTGGAATTTCGAGTCACATTCAGGTAAAGACCGGATTGGTTTCAATCATCGTCAAGGTTCTCCGAGACGTTGTAAAATGCTTTCTCTAGGAACACTTTCCTTTTCAGCGATAGTGCCCGAGCCATTTTAATCGAATGTCGCCTTAATGGGATAATCCTGCCCTGGAGAAACATCGCGCCGCCAAATTGATAAGATTAAAGAAGCCGGGCAAAAGTAATTTCGGCTTTGTCAGCGTAAGTCCAGGACATAATGGCCTGTTCTTCGTATTCGTAATCGTCGGCGGCGGAGGCTCTGTCTAGCGTCTGTACCCCTTGTCCCCCTCGATCTCTTCCTCGACCGCATGCTCGAATAACACGCGATTCACCGAAATTATCTCATATTATCGGGGATCCACGTAGCCTGCGGAAGTGCAGAACGATCAACCCGAAGTCTCCATAGTAAGAGTGAAAAATGATTCCTTAGGGTGCATTTTCATTTGTACAATTTTCGAAACGATAAAACTTAAACTAAAAAAGTATTGTGTGATATATTCAACACATGAACAATAAAACATATTGTTCAATGTAACTATTATACTTTATTGTTAGTTAAGCCTGAGCCACACATATCCGCACCGTGTCCGCACCGACACACGGCCGTGCCACGGCCGTGTCTCGGTGAAGAATAGCCCCGTGCTTTCTTATGGGGCTGTCTTCACATCTCCGCACCGTGCCCGCACCGCGTCCGCACCGTGTCCGCACCGAGTCCGCACCGTGCGAGATAGTTCATGTTTTACTTTTTGACGGACACGGTGCGTTCTCCGATGGATTCTCGGCATATCATATAGTAGAAATGGAGACTAGAGCGTAGCTAGTGGGTGGTCAATTTTTCTGTTCACCCTAGAAAAATCGATAGTATTGCACATTTTTTTACTGTCCAATCTTTAATACTCAAGTTCGGCCATTCAAATAAAGACATGTTGTATTTTGAGCATATGTTGTTCTTACTATTGTATCCAATCCCATAAGTCTAGAAAAGATTGATTATAGACTAGAGAACAATACGGTCATCCGGTCTGGGATTCTGATATGGCACGTTTTTCGAAAGAGATGTTTTATTACAGGATACCAGTGAACTCAATTTTAGATAGAGTTCACTGCAGGACACCGACCATATTATATTCCTATGACACCGACAAATACAATTACAAACCTAAATCGCTCTCAATCAGGGTGCTTTCGAATCAATGACGTTCAAAGTTCCAATGGATCCACCCTCAATTCCCCCATTTTCATCCCAGTAGTTTTTTTCTTATAAGAAGAAAAATCAAAAAGGAGATGACAGTTTTTTCTTTACATCTATATTGCGAGTATACTACGACGAAGAAAGAGTACTACATTGTTGTATAGTTCTTGTTTCCGAAGTTTGTGAATATTAGTCAATATAGTTTTTGTCAGTCCAGTTTGAAACTACTACCATTTTTTCAAACCTGATACTGTGCCCAATCAACAATTATCAAGGTAAGTTGTTTTTGTTTCCGCATACGTCTTTTTAGTGGTATATAATGATGATATGTTTATCTATTTATTAAATTAGGATGTTGACATCAATAATAAATTAATAACTGAGATTGAATCACTTGGTTAAATATCATTAAGAATATTGTTTAAACTTCAACATAAAACGACACTTCGCTTAAGTTTCACTATTTTTAAATAATTAGGTACCGTATTCAACAGGAGAGTATTACAATCTAATTTTATAATACAGACAATAGTAAATAGTGCAGTCACTTTAGCGATCAACCGTAGAATGAGAAATAATCAGTTGAATTTTTGTATATAGGTACCTTCATTTTGGTGTTCTTAAAGTTATCTCGAGAGTCTCATATAATCTCTTGTCTGCGTCTTAATTTGCATTATATATCAATCAAAATTTATTTTTTAATAACATTCTACAAATTTTTCTGATTCCGACCGCGCTCGTAGTACGGCCGTCATACGGCCGTGTGGCTTTGAACTTCTTGGCCGACACACGGCCGTGGCACGGCCGTCTCTCGGTGCGGACACGGCGCGGACACGGTGCGGATATGTGTGGCCTGACCTTTATATTGTACACAACCGTCGTTTACCAAAAATGATTACGTGTGACTTTAATCAAACAAACTCAGTAATGTAGAGCACATAGTAAGATATGAAATTTGAAAAAAATGCGTAAGCAATATACCTCTGTCTAAGGTAGTAGTGTTTCCTCGTTTTTATTAATTTTCACATAGAAATTCCTAACCTCTCAAGTCATTTTGAATGGACTGTGGAGGTGAGCAAAACCAAACCTATGAAAAAACAAAAAAATCCCTATATTAAAATGACTCGAAGAAAAAATTGGTGACTCCCAACTCTCCTAAACTGAACTCAATCCACGTGCCAAATTTCAATTCTGCAGAAGCCTTGGAGGTGATCTAAATTTCAAAAATCATGAAAAACAAGAAATCCCTACATAAACATGGCGGCGATTAGAGAATAATGTTCATACCGCCAACAGGCATTTCCTTAACACACGTTGAAATTTAATTTGAAGGAGGTTTGAAGGTGCTAAATTTCTTCAAAATAGGCTTTTCCAGCTTCATCCTCCTTCAAAAACTATCGTTAATAATTTTTCGTAATCCCATACTGTTATATTTTGATTTATCGGTATTCAGATGACAATTGAAAAGTCAGTGTTAACGGCCGCCGGCCGTTAAGAAATCACTTGTTCAAATATTTATTTCAAAACATTCTGCTTACAATAACAACATTGAAATCTTGGTCCACATCGAGTTGAGAGAATAAACCTCTGATTTTCATTTCGCATAGGCTAATAATACATCTTCATTAACCACCTTTACATTCTTGCTTTTACGCCACATTTCAAAATTTTCATATTCTTTTTGATATCGCTCTTGAGTTATTTTCGGCAGTTAATCAACACTCGTTGCACTGCACATGATTCTCCCAATATTTTTAAAGGAATTTGATTTTGTTCCTCAATTTCATCCATGGTCGTCGTTAAAGCGAACTTAAGAACACAAAAAACTGACGTTGTTTATAAAACTGTCAAACTGTTCCATGACAACAGAGTGCACGACGTTGGGATTTTTCTTTAGAATTGCGAGGTACGGGGTTTTTTCTTTCTTCGGAATCAAAATATAATCTCTCAGCGGGATTACGAAAAATTTTTAACGACACACGGCCGATACGCAAATAACGGATTCGGTTAGTTATAATCCTCGGCTGCGTCTCGGATTACAATATCCAACCTCATCCGTTATTTGCTACATATCGGCCTTGTTACGTTCATAACTAAATACCCTGATATTTCACCACCGGTCTGGAAAATTTAGGCATCATAAAAAAAATATTTCCATGGCTATCTGTTGATATTGGGTGTGTTTTTTGTGATTGTTAAGTGTAAGTTTTCGAATTTTGAGTTTTCATAACTTTGTTATGAATGAATATTTTTTTATGAAATTTTGTTCATACCTATTTAGGGGCACGCTGAATCCAGTGGCGTGGTAATCTTTTCAATAATAAAATCGCTAATAAAAAAAACCGAATTTCGGCTAAGAAAAAATATCGTACTATACCTTGAAAATTGGAATAAACATTTCAATTTGTCCCAAGGTAGAACTTTTAGTACTTGACATGTAAAAAAAAAGTTGTTGAAATCGGTTCACAACTTCAAATTTTACAGGGGTGTTTCCATTAAAAATGGGTTACACTGTATATATAGACATCGAAAAAAATTTGGAAAATTGTTATCTTAGGTTTAAAACGAATAAAAAACTATTCCCGTAGCTAACTGTTTACTTTTGATGTAAAATGAAATATTAAACCACTTCCACATTTCACTTTTAACTTTCGATAAAGTGCAAGCCTACTATTTTCAGGGAAAATACGACTAATCCTATAACGGGGTACCTATATGCCATAGGTATGTTGAGCCGATGGCATTTTTAAGTTCATTTTATTGAAAAAATTATAAAGAACGTTAAATTTTTTTTTTTTTTTTTTTTAAAAGAGGAGGGACGTGTGCCCTCTCACACGCCCGTCCTCCGTACAATTTGGCTTCGTCAACACTGGACATGTAGCCATCAAATACTAAATGAGGGGAACCACTAAAATCTCAGAACGCATACAAACACCCAAGAACATGGTGGGAATCGAACCCACCAACTCCGTCAACGAAGACGGCATAGCGTTACCTATACCGCTCAGCCACGGAGCCTCCAAACGTTAAATTCGTTGTTCTTACCGATCATGCTCATACCACCAAAACGATCAGGCAAATTAGAAAAACGTCAGCGGCCGCAGTTTGAAATCAACATTATACCTAGTCAAAGATAACAGAAAAACTTGCAACCTGTTATTGCTATCGACAAGATAGTAATGTTAGATATAGCCATGCGTACATATTGTATGATTGCGGTAAAATTAAATATCAGTTAATTTGGTCTGGAAGGCATTAAAACGGTTCTGACCAAAATTTGTGGCTACAGCAAATTTCTTAGCTACAGTTAATTATTCAAAATTTTAAAATCTGGCTAAACAGAATTTGCCAATAATAAGGAATATCTGTTGAAAAAACGGTTAAAGTAATTTGAAATGAAAATGTGGATATTTCAGTATTTAAACTCGAAATTAATGGACAAAAGGATTGATTGTCGTTTAATTATGAAACGTTGAAATCCCTTACACGAAGTAAATCGATTTCACAAAAAAATTATTGAAAAAGGACGTTTCGTTTCAAATACATAAAGTCACTACAGTGGCTCTTTTTGATCAAAATATCCACCTTCCAAATACAAGGTATTTAAAAATAAAAGAATAGATCACCTATAATTATCTTCTTTCACTTTACAATATTTTCATTTTATAATTCTATTCAGTTATTGGTGTTAACTCAGTACAAATAACTAATAATGAAAATTGTCAAATAAACTTTGAAGAAATTCGTATGAATGTTAGTTTCAACACCTAGATATCATCTGATTTTCGCATTTTCGGGATTTTTCTACCTATTCAATATAGCGGTGTTATTGTATCTGAAAAAAACAAACATTAAGTAAAAATAACTGAACAGTCAAATATACCAAGTGACCAAAAAATCGTTTTTATTCAATTTTCAACTTCATTTATTTTTTTTTACTAAATTGAGTTAATTTTTCAGATACGTCTATAGAAGTCCGCCAATCTACAAATTAAAATACCTATATTGTCCAACATATTGAAACAAATACTAGGAGTCCTCTATTCATACTAGAAATAAATGAACAACATAATTTTAAAAAAACAATGGCATTTCTAGATGAATATAAGAATGCTGGGATCTTGATATTTCGTTAAATATTTTTGTTATCTACCAAAATTCAGTGTGAAACAGTAGTTAGCAAATGGTGGGACACGAGAATTCATGAATTGTAAATGAGTTTATTATTCCCCTTTGGAATATCTTCTGGGTTTCTCCAGTCTCTTGGTTCGCGAGTTTTAGTATATAATAAAATAGATTTTCGACTAATTTTTACTATAAATATGTTATTATTTGAAGTACATGAAATATCTTGAAACCTACATATGTACTCCTTCCGAAAGTTTTTTTTTTTTATGAGTAACTCTAGAACAGCGGAAGCGCCCCGAGGAGATTTCAACAGATGGCGATTTATGCTGAATTTCAACCATTGTAAGTTCCAGAAAAACGGAAAGCACTTTTCTGATGGAAAATCGTTCCATAGGTTTGCGGATTGGTTCAGAAATGCTTTCTGATAGATAGATGGATATTATCTGTATATCTGGTGTGACGAGTGAATATTGTTCTTGGTGGAATAATGAAGGCAATAGTTGTAAAACACCTTCCGAGATGAATTATTGTAAAATATCCACAAATAGGCAACTTTCCACCTATGTTGTAGTGATTGAAGGAGAACGGTTATTGATTGGCCGTTCTTGAGCTTCCCTGTGCTCATTTTGAATTGAGTCATGTATGTGTAAGGAGTGCATAAATGAAGAGCTCCAAGCATGATAATATTATTTCAATACTGGATAATTTTGAGTCTTATAAAGCAAAAATAACTGCTTTGACGTAAACATATTTTTAACCTGATGAAGCTGATTTGGCAATGGTAGTTTGGTTCCGGATAGTTTGAATTGAATTTAACACCAATAACTGAGAAATTAATTTTATTGGTGAGCTTGATAATTTGATTTTCCGATAATAAATGAGAATTGACGAGGAAAGCTTTCTTGGTGGAATTAAAAGCAATTAAATTATCAGATCCTGTTAGAAATGAGCTTACGGTGAAATCTATCTTCTGCCACGTATCGTACTGAATGATTTCCATATTCAACTCTTGCGATATACAATTTTATATTTCTTTCCGACTGTGTAGCCTATAATACTTAATTCAGTAAAATACACTTCATTTCTAACAAAGAAAGCAAGTATTTATGTGGTTTTATAGATATCTAGTAGACCTAGAAAAGATTCTTAAAACATATACCTGTAAGTATATATATATATATATATATATATATACCTGGAACTACCAAAATCAAACCAACTCTATATATATATATATATATATATAAAGATATATATATATATATATATATATATATATATATATATAGATTTGGTTTGATTTTGATAGTTCCAGGTTTGCAAAATACTTCAAATTAAATGAATAACTCGTTTAACAAACGTTTCAAGAGCAGTACTATCTTCTTCAGTATATTAGTATAAACAATAACATAAAAATGAAAACATCTAGAGCACTAAAGAAAAACGCCATACAATTATAATATATATTTTCAAAATGATTTCCTTTATTTATACTTTATTTTTTAAATGAGTTATTCATTTAATTTGAAGTAAAAAAACTCTATAATATAAATGACCAGGTAATAAGGTGAAGATAAAAATTTTTAATATATAATATATATATATATATATATATATATATATATATATATATATATATATATATATATATATATATATATATATATATATATATATATATATATAACATATCTCTATATAGACAATTTATACCACACCTGCTATAATGTATCCTAATAAATATTAATTCAGTCTTCAGTTATATGAAAGAATACTCTTTAGACAATGTCCTTCCTTTGGTCAACGTTTACTGACATCTTCAGGGCTGCTATTACAAAATCAACATTAAAACAATCACTATACTGAATATTCATCATACTTACATTACCTAACTGTGAGATTAAAAACAACTCAACATGGACATATGACATAGGTTTGTCCAGAGGCAAATAACTGAATGGTGCAATTTATTATCCCAAGTGTTTTTTATAATTATATAACTAGCTTCGACTTACTGTTTATATGTTTTTTTAAGTATTTTAAATGAAAACTTTAATTTACAGTTAAAACTGGAACTGTTGAATAGTAGATTTGCCTGTTGTTAATGTGTGAGTTTATGTTCATATACTTATGTGTAAATATGTTCAATGAGGAGAAACAAGAATAACTATTCATAAATTTTCTGTTAGGCTTATTTAGTTCTATGCCTCGTTAGGTCGACCTTGCTGAAATTTTGGCAACCAACATAACCCGCGTTTAAAGGCATCAAAATTGCTGGAGCTTAGGTGTTTATATTGGGGAATGGGGACCGGTGCGAGGCAATCCGCAGAAACGGTGATAAATCACAAGGCACCCTAATCCATCTCTGGTTTCGCGACAGCTGCGGGCTGCGGGTAAATCGCGCCGGGTGACGCACGAACAGACACACGAATTCGCATATATGCGAAAAGGGACGGACGAGGAAAGTGCTGGTCAAAGTTCGCACTTTGAACATTCGTATCAAGATTTCAACGATCGGCAATATTATTTGCCTCCGGTAACCGATTTATTCTTCAACTTCAGTAGGATTGATTGAAGATTTCCAATTTTTTCTACAAATCCCTAATGCAGAGGAGTTAACGAACAAAATGCTTGTACAAAGAGGAGTACTTTCACTGCGAATTGTCGAATAACTTTTATGCGGACTACACACGGCCGTCGATGAATTAATACATCGACGTGCATAGAAAAACGTGCATCCAACCTGATTGCATATACACACGTAAGTACAAAACTACAAATTTGTCTTGATACATCAACGTGCATCCAAGAATGTACTATCAATATAACGTTAAATCGCATCCACATTTTCACACCTGTACGTGTTCGTTGAATGCGCATTCAAAAATTCAAGCGATTCAGAAAACATCAACTCGGCGTTCATTCGGAGTGTGCATTCAAAAACGTGGGTATTTTTGCATCCACATTAACATTATTGCTTGCACGTTCTTGGATGCACGTTGATGTGTAGGGGCCTTTAAACTGATCTTTTATCTTCAATATTACATTATGTAACATCATACGTTTTTATTAAATGCAACTGCAGATTTTCAGTTGTATTTTTCACGAAAATGATAGACTATTGCACTATATGGAAAGTGAAGGTAGATATGGACGGGAGAGATTCTTAAATTCGTACCATCTCTCCAGGACCATGATTTTTGATGTTTTGTAAATTTCGGATATGGTAAACTGTCAAAATTTTGGTATTACCAAAATTTGTGGAAGGGAGTGGCGGGGGGTTATACAAAATTCAGTTTGGGATTTGGAGGATTTTGGCTTCTCCATATTCCTTACAAATTTAGTTACATTTACAAATTGAAAATTTGTGAGTGTGCTGATGTGATTGTTGAAAATGTGTCATTTAGTGTTCTAGAGCAGGGATCGGTAACCCGCGACCCTATACCTTGCGGCCCATGACTGTTTTATAAAAGAATTCTTATATAACTACCTACATGAATAAATAATTACTCGCGCAAAATATAAAAAGATAGAGTGAATAATAGATAATAAAGAGGATATAAATGAAGATTTGGGTGATTTATACGAGCAACTTCGAGAAAGGCAAAATTATTATTTGATTGGTTCTGCACAGCTTCTAATATTTGTTCATGGAATCGATGAGAACTTTAATGTATATGTGACGAACTTTTCATTCTAGTCAACTAGTGCTTGTTTGCTCATCTTTTTTTAGCAGTCTCGGAAAAATATGAAAAATGATCCTACAGTCCCAGGAGTTGGAACTCTCTTTTAGGAAATTTCCTCCACCTCCTGAACCTTCTTTTGGATATAAAAAATCTCTATTAGTTTTTGAGATATTTGCAATAAGCCAACCCCCTTCCTGTAAATTGTGTTCATAATTTTTGTTAGACAACTTTTTTTCAAGAATTATCTACATGCTCTTCCGAATAAAATGACACCTTGCTCATATTTTTCCGAGAACGCTGAAAAATGTTGAACAAAAAAGCATTTGTTGGCTAGACTATTTACAGTTCTATATAGTTTGAAAGGAACGGCTACAGGGGAACACTCAATTCCCCAATTAGAACAAGAGTTAGTATCAATGCAATTACCATGCAAAAAATTGGTAAGTGTAACAACTGACGTAGGCAGAAACACGAGTGGACAGAAGAAAGTCCTAGTTGGTAAAATAAAAACTAAAATGGCAGAGATAGAATGCGATATCCCATAATTTTTTCATTGCATTATCCACCTGGAAGTTTATATGTTGCAAAGTTCTACCATGGAAAGAAATAATGAACGTCGCCGTCGTGATATCCACTGTAAACTACATTAGCAAAAATCAATAAAATTTTCTAATAATGATGAAAATGGCGATACCAAATTTCAGCTCATTTGGTCTGATATATCAAAATGTACCAGAAAAAAAATTTATATATATATATATATATATATATATATATATATATATATATATATATATATATATATATATATACAGGGTGATTCATTAATATGTGTAAATATTTCAAATAGAAAATTTTGAGCTTAAAATATGAATATCTAACCCAATTTGCTCATACAAAATATTTCTCCTTACTGATTTACAGGGTGTTTTATTTAGATTATTAAAAATGAAATTTGTTCATTACTCGAATGCTGCTTGATATTTCATTATGATATTTTGCAGTAAGTTAAAGTAATTTGGGACGCATCAACTTTTAGTAGAGAAGGTTTTCTCGCTATCACCAGTGGCGCACGGCAGGGGCACGGGAAGAGTTCTTGTTTCATAA
This sequence comes from Cynegetis impunctata, assembly GCA_030704885.1. Taxonomy (NCBI): domain Eukaryota; kingdom Metazoa; phylum Arthropoda; class Insecta; order Coleoptera; family Coccinellidae; genus Cynegetis; species Cynegetis impunctata. Next base: position 1,288,394 of record JARQZK010004340.1, read on the forward strand.
ATTCTACGCCACTACCAGAATTGTCATTTTAGTATAATTTCTCCAATATTTTCTCTTTAAATAAGGCACTCTTGTTTCGTAACGCTAGAGCCACTATTTTTCGAGATATTTAACGTTGAACATATGGCTGCACAATTCTTTCGATTTTTATGGAAGAGTCATGTCGATGTTTTCTATCATACGATTGGATGTATTACTTAAAATAATCATTATTGGGTATTTTGTTTCAATTCATAGTAATATTAACAAACAATTTAAAACAGAACAACTACAAAAATATCCAGCGCTACATAAGAAAGTCAAAATAAATACTTAATTATCAAGATCTTCTTTACAATTTTTGGAAGAATATCAAATTTATGAACAAAACTTAAAAACAATTTACAACAAATGTTCAATGTGATCTCCGTTAACCTCAATGAGATTATCCATTCTTTCGCTAAACGATCTTCTATTTTTAAAAAATATGTTTGGCTGATTCGCAATAAAATTAGGGGAATTTACAATTTGCTGCCATAGTTCCTGGCAAGTATTTATCGTTTGGGATATTTTTTGTAGTTGTTCTGTTTTAAATTGTTATTTTTAATATTAGTATAAATTGAAAAAAATACCTGATAATGTTTATTTTACGTAATACATGCAATCGTATGACAAAAAAACACCGACAGACTCGTACATAAAAATTAAAAGAATTGTGCTGCCATATGTTCAATGTTGAATATCTCGAAAAATAGTGGCTCTAGCGTTACAAAACATGAGTGCCTTATTTACAGAGGAAATATTGGAGAATCGAAAAATTATACTAAAATGACAATTCTGCCAGTGGCGTAGAATTTAGGAAACAAGAACTCTTTCCGTGCCCCTGCCGTACGCCACTGGTGATAGTGAGAAAGTCTTCTTTACTATTATTTGATGTGTCTCAGAATACTTCAACTTACTGCCAAATATCATAAAGAAATATAGAGCAGCATTCAAGTAATGAACAAAATTCATTTTTAATAATCTAAATAAAACACCCTGTAAATCAGTAAGAAGAAATATTTTGTAGGAGCAAATTGGGTAAGATCTTCATAATGTGAGCTCAAAATTTTCTTTTCAAAATATTTACACTTATTAATGAATCGCCCTGTATATGTACCTATACATAAATCAGATATCCAAAAAAAATCTCGAAAATCATGGCCCAGGAGGTCTAAAATGGATAAAAAACTACTCCCGCACCTGACTGTTTACTTTCGATATGCTGCGATAGTCTATTATTTTTGAGGAAAATAATACTAAAAATCTCATTATGTCTTCGATACAGGGGTACCGATAATCGAAGTTGAGATACAAAAATATCGAAACTTGAATCCTGTTATGATATACCTACGTCAGGTATAGATAGAACTCTTAGTAATTCGTTTCAATTATTCCTCATAACTAAGGTTGCCATCCGTCCGGGTTTCCCCGGATTTGTCCTAGTTTAGGGGTCGTCCGGGCGGGGCTTTCAAAATATGTCCGGGTAAAACCCGGACAAATTTTGTGTCCGGGTGTGTGAAGCTTGAGTGTCAGTGCCGGAGATGAGCTATTAAATGCAAACCAGTTGTGACCGAATTTTTTCGAAACATCCATATTCTAAACTGCTCAAAATTGCATAGTAATATTTTTGTATACCAGCTCACATTGCGAATGTAGTGTGAGTTTTTTCGCTATGGTCGCAGTAATGGGGGAAGGAGAAAAACTTGCTGAATACACATACGCTTTCTTCTCTGATCAAAATAAAGTCTAATTTTAAAAACTTGAGTTGCTCCGACTTTTACAAATTCATGATGAAAAATAAAGACATTTTGGGAAAAATTGGCAAGTCTGGAAAATTCCAAGTTAAGTTGAATTAGTAAAAAGAACTTGATTTCGTTAAATTTAAAACTTTTTACTTACTTTTGTTGATTTATAGTTAATAAATAATTTGGACTTTTGGGTACCTAACTTATCTAACCGAACTAGATGAACAATCCTATAATTTCCTATTACAATGTAGAATCTAGTCTATTTGATTTTTTATCTACCAAAAATTATCGTCATGAGATGTTTTTTATTTGATGATAACAAAAAAAAAGAGAAAACTGTAAACTTTGTATAATAGAATTTTATTTGTTATTTGTTGTTCTGTTTATATGGCAAACAAGCGGATTAAAGTTTGAATAAATGAAAAAATTCAAATATAAACGATGTTTTATCTTATTAAAAAAAATTTTTTTACGGGGTGTCCGGGGAAAAACAAAATTTCACAGAAATGTCCGGGGTTTTTAAAATTTTTGTCCGGCATCGGCAGTTTAGGAGATGGCAACCCTACTCATAACCAACGTATATTTATCCAGATTTCAGGAAAGAAATTTATATTCGCGATATAATTGAAATTACATAATACAGAACGGAATACGAATAAAATCCCAACAAATATGTCACAGATGAATATTCCTTGACGTGTTCGTTTCCAACGATCTAACTAATCACCAAAATGATTTAATTGAATGAATATTAGTATAAACTGTTTTTCTTTGACAGATATTAGATATATGATATCCTGGTCCCTTTTTCGAGAACCTGTTGATGGATACTATGAGGAATTTTTGAGTTCCAGATTTCCATTCAATGTTAATCAATTTTTATACATAATCTGCATCATCCTATTCGTGAATCTATTCTACTTTGATATGAACACCGGATTAAAAAAAAAATTTTGAAAATATGGAGGCGCCGGGCATCGATCCCGGTACCTCTCGCATGCTAAGCGAGCGCTCTACCATCTGAGCTACGCCCCCTGATTTTTAGACTCAATCCATTCCAATCTACCAGAAAATCTGTGACACTTTCTCATGAATAAAGAAATTGTAAAAAGTCAAAAATTTGGAGGCGCCGGGCATCGATCCCGGTACCTCTCGCATGCTAAGCGAGCGCTCTACCATCTGAGCTACGCCCCCTGATTTTAAGACCCAATCCGTTCCAATTTACCAGAAAATCTGTGACACTTTCTCATGAATAAAGAAATTGTAAAAAATAAAAAATTTGGAGGCGCCGGGCATCGATCCCGGTACCTCTCGCATGCTAAGCGAGCGCTCTACCATCTGAGCTACGCCCCCTGATACATAGAAAAAAAAATTCTAGTTGAAAAACTCTGATTAAATGTTCACTTAACCCAGATTATTTGGATACAGCTTGGCTTGGGTGTGGTCAACTGGTTCTCTGTCGGTATTATTAATTCAACATCTACTCAAACGTGAATATATTCATGGTGGAATTGGTTCACAGTGACCACTTCGATAAAGAAAGCAACTCGAGAACAATCATAACTTGTCTCGGAACTTTAATCAAAACACAGAGGACCTGTAATCGCTATTAAAACTACCTATTAAAATCAACTTAAATTGTGTCAAAATACTACAAAAATATTTGGTTAACTCAAACTCCACCTTCACAGAATATAAAGACCAACACGCATTCGAAACGAAGATATTGATTGCTTATAACGTCTTATATTATCGAACACTTCTCAAACAGCAAAAAATCGGTTCAATGAGACTAAAAATTGAAACCTATTAAAATTATGATTTTGGCCAGGACCGGATTAACCATTAGGCAGAGTAGGCAACTGCCTAGGGGCCCCGCATCGAATAGGGGCCCGAGCACGCACCAAGAAAAAAAAATTTTATCGAAAGAAAATTTTATTAGAAAATGTGTATGAAATTCTTCAACAATATTATTGCTTTCTTTCGACGCATGATGTCAATAGGCGTGACGAAAGATTTTGAAATACTCTTCCGTAATGTGGGTACACATTTACTATTTACGAAAAACCTTCATTTCGGTAATAAACTTTTTCTAATATTTTTTCAATAGTGCGCGAAAATAGCTCGCAGGTGTCATGGCGTCGGTCTGACGTCACGCTTAGGTAAACATGTCATTGTGTCTATGCGTAGCGAAGAAAGTAAACAAAACATCGAATTAATTCTTGTGATAAAAATGAATTCCAAAAATGATGAGTGGTGTGAAGTACCGCAGTGTAAAAACACATCAATAAGAACACCCAACAAAGTATTTGTACATGTTCCAAACAAGAAAATAATAATAGATAAGTGGTTAAAGCTCTCACGTCGAAACCCGAACGATATATATATATATATATATATATATATATATATATATATATATATATATATATATATATATATATTTGCTCTGGGCAAATCTTGCACTTTACTGTACAAATTTTTCCGCTTCAGTTGCACATAACTGATTGCATCATTCTCATATAATGGTCTTGAAGACCTGAAATAATTGAAATTAATTAAAACAAATACATACACATTGACTTGGTGATTTATCAGATTTTAGGTGTTTACTATGAGGAAAAATACTACTAGTACTAGTAGGTGTTTATTAGTAACATAAATTTAGTCGTTACTACACTTACAAGCTGTGAGGGATCTAACCTCAAAAATAAACAATGACAAGTTTATTGTAAAAATAACCTATGAAAGTAAAATAAACTCGCATGAGTTCAAAACGGGTTTGATTATATCTAAATTGGTTGTATCTAGGGTAAAGATAAATACAAAATTTACCTAAAAGGAAGTTCTAACGTTTCTAGACTCAGACGAACAAATTTATTCATTTCTTGCGAGGAAATCGCCCAACATTAATACATCAATCCTGGGCAAATTTGAGCTATTTGCCTTAACAAATTTGGTTCCATTGTAGAGTGGAGTCGATAAACCACACGTAAAATAATAAAAAATCAATCCAAGTGCGTAATCCGTAGTATTCACAACAATAAAACACAGAGAATGAGAGTATTGACAGCGGAGTTTAAGTCATGCGCTGTGATTGCTGTTTCAGTCAAAATGACCGATTGCAGTATTTTAATGTTTCATTTCATTGAAAATCTTAATAATTCGAATTTTTTAAATAAAACTGAACAAATTTTCCTATAAAACCACCTAACCGACGATTTTTTGATACTGTCGTCATGCCTATTGATGAAATACTTCATATATACAGAACCATCTGGTAGGTATCTAGTAGTAGAACTAATAAACTGTCTTCGTTCAACAATGCCTCAGAACCGTTTGAATTCATTGTCGATAATGGCCTGTGAAAATGATGTATTAGAAAGGGTCAACTTCCAAGATGTTTTAAACGATTTTGTTTCTAAAAAAGTTAGAAGAGTTAATATTCAAACTTACTGTACTGTGCAAAAAAAAAATATCTTGGAAATTGACTTTTTAAATAGTTGATGGAATCCGTCGTTACTACGTGATAATTTAACATGATGAACAAAACTAAATTTGAATTTACTACGTTTATTATCACAAAATATTTTGAAAAAAATAACACTGCGATTGTTGCGACTTAAGAACTTAACTCAATCTGCCCGATGATGGTCTAGTGACCGAAATTGCAATCGCAGTGTTATATTTTTCAAAATATTTTGTGATAATAAACGTAGTAAATTCAAATTTAGTTTTGTTCATCAAATTGACTTTTTCCAATTTGTACTGTACACAAAACTGGTTTCTCTAGTTTATTGTATTTTATTGCGTTTAACAGGATCAAATTTGAAATAACCGCGTCTCGTCTCATTTCTCTCTCCTAACCCATCATGCAACCTGGATCATCATTCATCACTTATCTACGAGAATCTATTCATTAAGACGATTTCAGTAAAGCTAACGAGTCAGGTAAGGGGATGCTGCAGCATCAAGTCAAAGTAACTATGTTGTTGCAATATCACATAAGACTTTGAAGTAACAGGATACCTGGAGTCGATCATCTGGTTACTTACATTCTTTTATCAACTTGAAAAGACCTGGGGCCCGGACAGTGTTGTTATCTAGGGTCCCGGATAGGGTTAATCCGGCCCTGATTGTGGCAATTACCAAACAATGTGCCTTTTTTCAGATTGTATGAAAATGAACTTGAAAAATCAATGTTTCTTTTTATTTACATATTATCCAATCTTGTCAATTGTATTTGCACAGACGGAAATTTCAAATTATATGGTAAGAATATAATATGAAAATATTATTCAAGATATGAGTTTCACTATAAAATAATTAGTTTTTCGATAGTGTCCGATAGGACAAAGTGTTTGATATTCAGTCATAACCCAACATATCCTTTAATTATAACTATTGAAGCTCATGGACATTCATATATCCCTAGGATTCGAACACGGACCAACCATGTCATAATTTGCTATGATACGCCTTGTCCCATCGACGATATAGAACGAATTGTTGAGCAAAAATTAATATACCAATATGAAAATTGACAATAGCAGATACAGTATATTTCTAAATATCTAGTGAGAATGTCTCAAACACATCTAGCTCTGATAGATACGTTACAGATTACATACATACAAATTACGCTCAATAGAGGAGCGAAATATACCCACATCTAATTTTGGATTGACATTTCAAGACATTCTCAATATTCTTAATTTTTAGTCATATTATTCCCTAAAATAATACATAATCAGTGGCGGATCGTGAGGTGTTTGTTTAAGGTTGCTACAAGAGGTGTTGAAAAATACACCATAGGCGAAAATTTTTAGGATTTCAAGGTCAACCGCCTTATAAATTAAAGAAAATCAAAGTAAAACAAGCTCCCTAAAATATTAATTTCTTTGGGATAAAAATTGTTTTCACTTTCAAGTGTCTACCTTGAGACCTACAACTCCTATTTACAATACTCACAAAAACTCTTCTCAGCCAATTCATCAATGCATCAAATTCTTTTTTCTTTAACAAAATAGGTACCTACCTACCTACTTAACGAATTTGTTACCTATTCGATGAATTAATCAATTGTTGCACAGCAAGTATCAATAACATTAATTATGTTTTGTTTTCGAAGCAGTTTAAATTTGATTCGCGACACGACATGTTCCTGGGATTTTTCGTGCCTTTCCAGAGAACGTGATAAATTTTTTAAATCGTCAAATCCTAAGCGGCCCCAAACAGAGACATTTTCCCTAGTAAAAAGTAAACACTGCCAACAAAATAATTTATTTTTTACCTGTGATTAGCCAAGGATGTCACTCATAATTTCTGATATTAAAACCGCGATTCTGTTGTTTGTTACGCTGCACCAAATTGTTTAATTCCGAGGTAAGTCGCAATGTTTTTATTGAAACTTTATCGTCTTAAGTTAGTGCACTAAAGTTATGGGATAACAAATATTCCACTAAGTCACCATTGAAATTTTTAAAATTAACTTCAGTAACCGAACTCATTTTAAAAACAATACGCCAGCAAAATAAATTAAAAATCACGGCACCGGCATGAAATTCAAAACAACAGGATTAATCAGGCTTCAGTCTTCACGTGGTTGCTACGTGCACTGAAATAGAATAAATAAGGTCGAATATCGTATGCTTTGAACTGAGCAGCTATGTTCAATCGGTGTTGCCATTTACATGTGTTTTCCTTTTCTATTGCAATAAAGTATTCATTCGCAGTATTCGCACCGTTGTTTGCTTTTCTATGGCATGGCATAATTCGCATAATGAACGTTGAAAATATACCTTTTTAAGCCTCTGCAGCGTTGCCACTGTTGATAAGAAATCTTGAAATGAATGAAATGCATTAAGCAGTAAATGTAAACATCTTCTATCGTAATTAATAAATTATATTATATAATGTAGGTTGAAAGGAAGGTAGGTGCATAAAAAATATGATTTTGATTAATATTAATATGCTGAATGCTGACTATTTAATATAGTAATAGTAGTGATACACAGAATATTGAGGAGGCGGCTTAGCCTCAATATGTACGTATAGGTATATATATATATATATATATATATATATCTTCTTTTATTCTTCGGTAGGTACATATCATATTGCATCTTCAGACTCAATGGGCTGAGATTTGGTAAATATCTGGGTATATTTTTTTAGGCAAAACAAAACTATCGATGCAATTCAGTAAACATTTTGGCATCTCCAAACATTTGGGAAGGTAGTTGCATAAGCGGTAATTTTTTCAAATCGAAGGAAGAAGATATGAAAATCAATTATAAACAAACATATCAAACAATTAATTTTGTAGAGCATTTTGGACCGAAATAAACTGATTTTTACAATCCAACCCTACTCTACCTAATTGTAGGTAGGTAATTTTTTCAAACAATTGGAAAAAGTTTTTAAAATGACCTAATTGTAAAACAAATATCCAGTTATTAATTTTGTAAGGCTTTTACAATCTAAAGAAAACCAAATCCACTTCATACCCTTAGTGGCATAAACATTTTCCTCAATTAACGCCATTTTTATTCAGAGATTTCGTATTTTTATGTGTTTTTTTGAGAGGGTTATGAATTTGTATATGAAAAAAAAAACAAAAAAGAGCCCGCATGATTTTTATGTACATGCTAAGGTTGTGATAGAAAGACATATTCTCACGCAAAGTATTATCAATATTGCAGAAATGTTTATGAGTGTAAATATACATTATTTCTAAGCATAGGTAAATGATCTATAAGAAGGTACAGAGAATATTTAACACACATTGTATTTATTATTATGATGCTATGTGAAGCAATAATTTTATTGCTTATATGATATATTAAAACTTTAAAATATTATAGAGCTGTATTTTCCTGAGAGAATGTTTATTTACTATTTCTCTGAGAATGGACGAAACACGCAAGTTGAACACAAATTTACAGTGGAACTGATGAATAACAACAGTAGGTAAACATGAGTGCTCAACTGAAAATTTTTCAACATACGTTATACGATATCGTCTCCCATTAATTTTCTGTTGGGAAAATTCACACTACATGTATTTGTAGATTTTAATCTAAATTTGAAACTTTGAATTAAATAAATTAATTGAAAATTGGAATTCACCCATTCACCTGTCACAATATTGCGCATATCAATTAATCTCATTGTAAAATAATGAATAAACATGATAAACATGAAAATCAAAATATATTACGTCATCAATTTAGAAATGAATACCACATTCTATATTAAAATTAATCAATGGGGGCGTAGCTCAGATGGTAGAGCGCTCGCTTAGCATGCGAGAGGTACCGGGATCGATGCCCGGCGCCTCCAACTTTTACAAAAGATGTATGACTAGACAAATACAATAAATAATTAGTAGTATAATGGAAATAGTTAAGAAAAGACCGGAATTATTATAGAAGTATTATTATTTTTCACTTGTATATTATTTGTTGATTTTACCTTAGATACGGTTGCTATAAATACACTCATTATGCCCTAGGGCGTTATGAGCGGGCATTATGGATCATAACACCCGCTCATTGTACTTCATAATCCTTGTCGTATACGCCTCTGGATTTCTCCGGCAATGAATTATTGCAGCTTTGGTTGCATTTTCTATGATATTCTTGGGTAAATTCATTTTCATTTCCATTATTTCTATAAGACTACACAAAGAAAGCAGCAATGACATTCACTAAACATGATGACAAAAATATTCACAAACGTCAAAATATCAACAAATGACATGCCTTCTATGAGAAGGCTTGATTCAACTAAAATCATTCCACAAATCAGTTAGTTATCAGCTCTTGATAATGAGCTAATAGCCCAAAATATATGTCGAGTAAATTGAACTAATTTTAGTGGAATCAAAATCAAACCAAATGTCAAGTCCATTTGATTAATAATTATGAATATATTCGTTTCGGCTGTCATTGCCGTAATCAGAAGATAACATTTCAATTCTATATTGTATCTCTGATCGTGTCTTTGAATGAGAATTTTTCTATTGTGAGAAGCAACAGAATACTATGTTAGAGACACAATATGGGAGTAAAATGTTTTCTGATGAAGGCAATGACAGCCGAAATGTTAAATAAATGAAGAATGTGAAAGTTAAAAACAGTTCGATATGCCTACCAGACCCAAGAACAAACAATCCTAAAAATGTAGCTAAACGGTTCAAAAAAAGTTACCAAGTATATAGGTATATATATATATATATATATATATATATATATATATATATATATATATATATATATATATATATATATATATATATATATATATATATATATATATATATATATATATATATATATATATATATATATATATATATATATATATATATATATATATATATATATATAAAAATATATATATATTCTAAGATATATATATATATATATATATATATATATATATATATATATAAGGCGCGGATCTAAAGGGGGGAAGTGGGGGAACGTTTCACCCCCCAAATGACCTGGGCCCCACCTAATCGTTTTGATTGAGAGCTACTCGATTTACCATTGCCCAAAATACCAGTACCTTTTGGCTTTTGAATATATAAAATCAAAAATCCATATGATATGGCAATAAAATTACTTTTTTTCATATATAAAGCAGTGGCGGCTTGTGAATTTCTCTTCAGGGGGAGGCGCAAAAATAATATTGGGTTATACAAATTTGTTTATCTGTTTTATTTATATATATATTATATATATATACATATATATATATATATATATATATATATATATATACATATATATATATATATATATATATATATATATATATATATATATATATATATATATATATATATATATATATATTATTTATTTAGATAATAGATAGTACAATAGCACAAACGATACAATAATACAGCAAAAAAATATATCCAGAGAAAAAGAAAAGAAGAATGCAAGTATAGTGAGTTAACACTTCTTTTGTGCATACAAATTTGGGTAAACACTTTATGGAGCATATGAGTACCTACTATCTACTAAAAAAAAGAAGGTATTGCATTACCACAAAATATTAAATCCCAGAACATAGATGGGTAACTAATCGGTTAACTTTAAGAAAAAAAACATAATATTGGCTTACAAACCTTTTACAACTATGTGAGAATCTCTTATAGTTATTTATGTTTTCAATTTCATCATTTGAAACATAATAGCACCTTGGACCCTGAAATGTAACAATCCTTTTACCACAATTCACATTAATTTGTGGATATTGTAATATGTAATGGATTTGTAAAAGAATGAAAATACAAAGATCTGACATTGCAAATTCTGTCTCCATATAAAAGGTTTGACAGGTAGTGTTTGTTTTTTCTTAGTATAATTTAGAACTGTTTAAATATTTAAGATTTTTTAAGTATAATCCCCCACATTAATATACTATATCTAAGCACTGATCCGACTAATGAGCGGTAAACCAAATGCAAGAGGCCTTTACTCAGTATATCCTTGATTCGATAAAACTTGTAAATTAGTTTTTCCACTCTTTTAGTTAAATAAGCAACATGACTGTCCCACTTCAGGTTTCTCTGTTTTTCAACATTCAAAGACAGATGAAATTTATCCAACCAATTTTTTATCAGATACATATCATTCTTAATATTGAATGCAGTCCGACCAGTCAAGTCCTGCACACACAATAACAGCGTAAGATATAATCAGTAGTAATACTACAGGTACTCCAAAATAATCAGGTTATACCTACATCGATAACTTGTTGCATAATTACAAAGAGTGTCAGTTTGACAGTTTAAATAATCCGACCGCGAAGCGGGAGGATTATTCTGTCAAACTGACACGATTTGTAATTATGCAGGAAGTTTGAGATGTATAACCATATTTATTTTGAAGTACGTATTGTATTCGATACGATTATTTTTTGAGTGAATTAAGTAAAAACCTCCGAATCGACTCATTTTTGAACAGTTATTGATAAACGTCAAAATTTGACGGTCCTATTAATTTTCGATTAGTAGAGCTACTCTATGTATACTCAGGTATTATCGAAATTATACAAGGTAACTTAACTAAATTGATCGTTCTGATTGATTGAAAATCATACAAAAAAATAATCGTACTCATCTTATAAGTCAATCGACGTTATATAACCATCTAACCTATGATAATGTCATCGATTTCTACAATGTTATTTAGTTGATATTAAAACATTCAGGTAATAGTGATGGACTATTTACTTTACTTTAAGGTTCATTAAAAATTGTATATTGTATCAGAAATTTAGGATACTCTACGATTGTTTTCACGAAATGCATAACTCAAGCTACTATTTAAAATGCAAACTTTTATCGAAGGATCGAACGTTCAATAACCCAATATCGGAACCTTTCCCAGAATCAGCAGCCCACTTGGCCGCGCATTATCCGGCCCCACGAACTGATGAATACAAAGAATTATCTGCCAAGTTGTAGAGGGTGAACGGCATCGGCGAGATGCCATGATGACAAGGATCCTGTGTTACCGGGGGGCATATTCTGAAAAATCCCACCCCACGGAATGCTCATCAGGTTACAAACCTCACTTTGTTGAATAAGCATTATTAGGAAGAAATCGCATAATTACAATTATTAGTGGATTATTTACGACTTATACCATTTGATTAACGTTATGTTTTGTAGAACCTGTTTCAAACTTTGGGAGAATTGCATAAAACGCAGAAAGAAAGAAAGACTCAAAATTTGAGTCGGGGTGACGATTTCTATGATTCACCGTTGGATTGTGAAATATTTTTAGAACAGAAATTTTTGAGAATTTTTTCTTCGTTTGAATATATTATATAAAAAACATATAATCTCAATTTTTTTCAGCCTCGCAGCATTTCTTGAAATTTTTTTATTCAACAATTTTTTCATAAATGGAATAAAAGATTTCAGTCCAAGAAATATATTTCACTGGCGAGGTATGTAGCATGACAACGTCTGGCTACCATGCCCGCTTGGATATATATATATATATATATATATATATATATATATATATATATATATATATATATATATAAATATATATATATATATATATATATATATATATGTATATATATATATATATATATATATATATATATATATAACGGTGATCCGTGAGGAGACAATTGAGGAAAAAGTAATATTTCCAGCAATTCAATATCCAATTCAGATTAATAAAGAGAATTTTTCGGCAAAAATGGATCACTGGTGTTGAACATAAGTTATCATTTATGATTTAATACTAAATATGGTTTAATTAAATGCTGAATTTTCGAACTTGAAAATGAAAATTCTTTTAGGAAGACCAATCAGTTTGAAATATACATACATATATATATATATATATATATATATATATATATATATATATATATATAAGATATATATATATATATATATATATATATATATATATATATATATATATATACATATATATAATATATATATATATATATATATATATATATATATATATATATATTATATATGTATATATATTGTATATATATATATATATATATATATATATATATATATATAAGATATATGTATATATATATATATATATATATATATATATATATGCACGTTGAATGTTTTACGAGGATTGCAGCCCAGGAGAGGAAAATACTTATTTCCTTTAAATTTCCAATCTTGGAAATTTTCTGAGAGTAAAAGGATAGATTTCACTATCCTTCACTACAATCCACGTGAAATGATTGAATTCTTCAACTCCATTTTATTAAAAAGTTGACGTTTCGCCACGACATTTTGGCTTTCAACAATTCGAATGAAATATATATATATATATATATATATATATATATATATATATATATATTTATATATATATATATATATATTATATATATATATATATATATATATATATATATATTTATATATATATATATATATATATATATATATATATATATATATATATATATATATATATATATATATATATATATATATATATGCATTTTGTAAAGACGATTCATATATGTTTTCTCATTATTTTTTTAAATATAATTATATCTTCATATAACTTTGATCTTATCTCATTTAAAAATTTAAATTAATATTTTTATTACTTGCTTGGAATGTCTACTAAAGAAATATTAACTCGAAACATTGGATGGTTTTGTCCGTAACCTTGTGATAATACATTTTAACTACTTTAAATGAGAAACAATATACTTTGTTTCTCACTATTTTTAATAGTAATAAAAAAGAAAGTATGTATAGTGTTTCTCATTATTATAGGTGTTACTAATTTCGTTAGCAACATTTTAAGAAGGAATTAGGTGATAATTTTGAAACGATAAAAATTACCGCAGTAAATTTCCATATTCATCACGGTAAGTGATGGTTGAAAATAGGATTCAAGAAATGTAAAATTCTTTTCAATGCCTAAACGAAACATATATTCGCTGGCCGACACTGGAAGAAAACTGCCAAAAGAATGTTTCAACAGAAACAATATGAAATTAAATTATACATCTATATTCAACCTTACACTTTCTCAAAGTTAAAGGCCATTCTCGTATTTTGAAAATGAAAAGCGCTGTCAAATTTCGATATTTCTGGTTGTAAAACACCTGGGAATTTTGACCACAGTATTTCAATTCTGTTGTTTACGAAAAATCTAATCTTTTATATATTGTTAAGTACCTATATGTTTTGAAATCAAGCCTTCAAGATCAAGTTTGCACTACAGCTTGCCAAATAACACTACAAAATAGGCATCAATGAAATACCTACAATATATACAAACTTATAGCCTATATATAATTCAATATACCTAGTGTTTCTTTCTCAAACCTTTATGGTCGAGCGGATACTAAATACTGAAAGAAGGTGTCAGATATTAACGAGACGAAAGACAAGATTTTAGGTGGTTACTTTATGCTAATATTGTTGCTACCTCAAACTTCTTGGAATCATTTCAATTCTGTTATTTCCCTTATTGTAAAACCAGACTGATCAGATTGGATTCTTTATTAATTAATCTAATACTGAATTACTGTTGAAGGTCACTAAATGATAATTAAATTCATGCTCATATTATGAACATAAGAATCCCAAAGACATGTCAGAATAGATAAACAAAGAGAAATATTAAATTTGTTTTTTCAATTTCCTTTTAAGTTCCATTTTCCTTTTTAGTTGCCTTTTCTCGGAAAATGATAGACTATTGCACTGCATCGAAAGTCAACAGTGAGGAGCGAGAGTATATATGTATGTTATTTTGACGTGAGAATTTTCGATTGAAAATAAGGGTGCTTTTTCAATATTAAGTCAAAATAAGGCGAAAAAATAAATATTTGAAATCAAAAAAATTACAGTGTGTTTGGGACATAAAAAGGTAAGTTATCACCAAATTACGTGAAATAAAATTTTAATTCATTCAAGTGAGATATTCAACTCGATTCTCAAATACATGAATGTTCCATTTTATTTTGTATATTTGTCATTCAGTTAATAAATTTATAGATCACAGTTTTGCAACATAAGGTAAATTTGGTATTATAGAGGTATTTAATACCTAGATACCTAGCGTTTGTATGCTCCAAGGTTCCTGCAATCTAGTGTGTTTGATTAGTTAGTGTTTTCCACAGTAGGTTGGTAACACCAAGGAGATCGAAACAGTTTACTCACATTCTTATCACTTCATGCTCAAGAATATAGATATAAATATTTTTGATCGGTACTATAGAATATCTCTACTTTTATAAATACAGTGTGGAAAAAACTATGGACTACCCCTTATAATTTGGTAGTCTTCAGGTTTTATGGAAAACTCTCGAATATTTCCATTTAGTTTTTTAGCTTCCCACATTTTGACAAAATTATTTCGTTTTTAATTAACATATGTCAAAAATATGACGCCGTAGACATTTTGATTGAATTACAGTATATGGCATGCGATACATCATTTAAAAGCTCTTGCATCACTTAGTATATTCCTAGATTTTTATGCGATCTTGTAGCTTCGTTTCAAAATGGCGGCTATCCAATTGTGAAAATTATCTTTAATTGACTCCCAGTAAAAGAATTACTCTTTTTCGTTTTATCGAAAAAAAAACAATCAATCTTCATACTGAGATAATACTAAGGCATTATCATTCAATTCTATGTAAACAATTTGGCACAAAGAAAAATACCACCCGTACAAAGTCTGCCTAGTACAAGAGTTAAATGAGGATGATTTTGACCGAAGAGTGCAATTCTGCTAAATCATGCAACAACTTTGTATGTAATCAAGATGAGAACTTTGCCGCGAATATCTTATTCTCGGATGCATCAACTTTTTACCTCAACGGTACTGTGAACAAGCAAAATTAACGATATTGGTCTCAAGAAAATCCACACTGGATTCAAGAAGCTCATTGTCAATCACCTCTGAATCTTGATGTATGTGCCGGTATATTGAAAGTTAGAGTGCTAGGATCATTTTTCTCCTAAAAAAATCTTACTGGTGAAGCCTAATTGAATTTTTGTGATTTTGAACTTCTACAAGCTTTAGTGACTCTGTATTCCGACCATAATAATCCCGATTTGCCCAGTACAGAAGTTTGATTGCAATAAGATGGAGCACCGCCCCACTATGCATGCATGCAACAGGAATATCTCAATTTGATGTTTCCAAGAAACTGTATTGGGCGGCGGGGTCCCATTGAATGGCCAGCCAGGTCACCTGATATAACCCCTTTGAATTTCTTTTTGTGGGGTTATATATATATATATATATATATATATATATATATATATATATATATATATATATTTAAATATATATATATAAATATATATATATATATATATATATATATATATATATATATATATATATATATATATATATATATATATATATATATATATATATATATATATATATATATATTATATATATATATATATATATATATATATATATATAATATATATATATATATATATATATATATATATAAAATATATATATATATATATATATATATATATATATATATATATATATATATATATATATATATATATATATATATATATATATATATATATATATATATATATATATATATGGAAAACTTGGTTCTTGGGATGAATCACGTAAAAGATTGGAAACATGTTGACGTTTCGGCAGCTTTTGTGAAGCCATCTTCAGGAGAATGCGAAGGAGGAATAATTCAGATACGTAGCCTCAATCTGCCTGCTCTACGAAGATTGCGTGGTCTCAATCTTCCTACTTCGCCAACCGTACTGCTTCCTGCCCACTCTGAAGCGTCCTACGCTATCGTATTGTTTTCAATTTCTCCTAATTCGATTCGTGGAGTAGGCAGATTGAGGCCATGTATCTATGGATATATCTAAATAGATAATAAAAAAGTTTACCACATGGTGCAAATTTTCAGAAACACACTATATAATCTCGACAATGCATGGGTTTTGATTATAACACTGTGCCTTTGTGTGAATATGAAATTTTTTAGGCTTAAACTCATTAATAACAAGTTTCCTTTATTATGCTTTATCGGAGTTGGAAATTATACATTGCATATTGTATACATAGTATATTAAACAACTTGTGAAAAGTTTATTGAATCCTTTAATCTCAAAATCACTGTTAAATCTATGACTACCTAGTACATATACATTGATATCTCTATTTCATTCATCTAGTCTTGAGTTATGAAAGATCTTTTGGATATTAAAATTTTTTTGAGAAATTTTGAATAACAATCGTTTCAATATCATACTTATACTGAAAAAATTACATAATGGATAGTAAAGCTTTTACTATTGAATTTATTGAATTTCTTGCTTTATATTCAGTAATTTTCCGTAACCAAATAGGGGCTGTAATAATAGCGTTTGTCGATTTTTCGTTGCAAAGCCTCTTGTGAAACATTTGAAGGTTAAACTTTTGCCTTATTTTGAATGCATATGTATCGTACAATCCTTGATCTAACAACGGTGAATGTTTATTAATTATCAATAATAATGAATTAAAATCTATGAAAAGTGTACGATTACTTATAATAATAATAGTAATAAGAACTTTATTGATATTGTTCATATACCTACTCTGATTACAATATTGAGAGGTGAAGTTTAGCAAAGCTCAATTCATAAATAATAAAACAAAACAAAAATTTTTAAAAATGTGAAGTGAGTGAAAAAACATAAAATAATGATTGATGGAATAAATTAACTAAATGAAAAATGAAATAACAACAAATATAGAACCAGGTATAAAATAAAATTTCAAATTAATTCCAAATTATTAGATCACTAGATCACACATTATTTATCATTACCTCGACATCATGAAAAAAATTTTGCGTAAAAATTAACATAGGATTTATTTTTCTATTTCACTTGCATTGAAAAGTTTTTGCTTCATAAAGGCTTTCTGCCTTCATCCCCTATCTCATAAGTTAGTCAGATAAAAAATACTAAAATAGAATGCGAAGATCATTTCCGTAGAATATTCAAATTTAAAACAAATAAATTGAATTCATCGGTATGAAAATTTTTGAATATAAAATTTTAATTTATGAAATGGTTGCAATTTAAATTGACTACAATTAAAATGGTTATCTTGGGCAAACAAATCCCAATTTTCCCTATGCACTGTCTAAAATCGTTATTTGAATTATGCATGATTTCATCAAGATTTCATAAAGACTCTTATAAGTTGTTATAAGTTGCAACAATTTAATTTGATTCATTCCAGAGCATCAATTAAATAGTCTAAACCACATTTTCGTAAAAGCGTCATTATGCTTCGGCAAACTCGAGAGGTTTAACAAATGTTATGTTGATATATTAATTAAGCTACTTCCCGCGGATTTACGAAAAAGATTCAGATACGTATACAAAAATATTAAGCTACATTAATTATTGTATTAAACTATATATAGGTACATCTCGAACCACGAATTATTTTTATAAGGGCTGTATAAAAGCACAATCGGCGGCAACACTGCATTATAACTATAAATAATTCTCAATATAGGGATGTAGGAAAATTTTTGACTATTATGTTTTGGGAAATTATGATAGGCTCTTCTTCTGTGGTATTTTTGAAGATTACCAGCAATCGTTCTCTTAGAAAGTGACCCTCTTTGATCTTAACCGTCAATAATCCATCGTACAGCTCCCTTACTCAGACTGACCGGCACGAACTTTAAGACCTCCCGTACAAACGGACGAGAATTTTTAGAAGTCCAAGTGAAATATGGCACGCCGAAAGGGCCGGGGCACACACAGAGATTTCGCAGAAACACAGCCATCTGGCGTCAACATTAAGGACAACCGGCAAGTCGCGGTGGCTGCGCCCGGATGAGGCCCGCGACCCGGGCCTCCGGCCGTCCCCCGCGCTACCCCGCGAGTGGCACCACAAGGGACTCGGGTCGCCGTGTGCTGTCCATCTTCATCGGCCCCGTCCGTGATTACCTCGACGTTTCATGGGTTTACGTCCGTTTCAAGTTTTACGTTTCACGGGACATTTTAGGGGTGGTCCGACCCTACAGTGGCGGATCTACGCGCAAAAACTCTAGCCTAACTCACACAAAAAAGGACATACGAGTGGAAGATTAACAATAGAGACAATCACATCTGTAATACTTGATTAATTCCTGCTGTTATTATGTGAAGTTAGGATATTTCATAGATAAGAATGATTGATGTTAAATTTCATTGAATGTATCTAAAGAAACTCGTGCTAGATTGGAAAATAAGTTTTGGGCAAACTGAGACAAAACAGAAACCAAGTCTTTTGTTTCATTTAAGTAAAGATGAATTTCCACAAATTATAAGTGATTAATATATAGCCGAACAATATCTATAACAATATATTAATTTAATTGATTTCTTATAATTCCACAATTCCACAATATAGTTAATTAACCCATGTGAGTTATTAAAGAAATCATATAGGTATTTGACAAACCTCCCAAAATTAATTACAAAGATTAAAAGGACAGAAATATGCAAAATCACAAACTACAGCACCAATCAAACATACAAATTTCAACTTCAATTGTACCAAAATCTCAGCAATACAAAAAATCAAGAATGCTAGGAAATTTAAAAAGTGTAATATATTAAGAAAAAAACAACTACAGTCAAGACTGATATAAAAAAATTAAGTAAGTACAACATATGCAGATTTAATTTTTCTAACAAACAACATTTATCAAACCACAACAATTAATACAAAAAACTCAAGTACAGGCATCTCATCTTCTTTTGAAATCATCCACTCAACTAACATTTAATTTTTCAACACCAACGACGTCTTCAGAAAATCCAACCAACCATCAATCACGTCCACGAAAATCGGTGTAAAATTGGGCATATATTATCCAAAATTACGGATAATGTCTTCTTAAAGACAAGCCCTTAGATCAATTAATTGAGAACCTGTTTGGTTAATTACGTGGGTAAGGATTCCGGTGGTTTTCCTTAACATAGAATATTAGCAGAGCTGACTGCAGAAATTGAATTGAATAGCACATAATTGGACTGTCACAGCCACACAAAAAAAATTGTGAAATATAGTTGTCTGTTTTTTATATATATGTATATATATATATATATATATATATATATATATATATATATATATATATATATATATATATATATATATATATATATATATATATATATATATATAACTGAGATTGAATTCTCGCGCATCACTTGGTGAAACATCATAAAGAATAAAGTATAAACTTTAAAATAAAAACACTTGGCTTATGTTTCACAATATAAAAAATCTTTAGATACTGTACTTAGCAGTAATAAATATATTACTGCTAAGTACAGTATCTAAAGATTTTTTATATTGTGAAACATAAGCCAAGTGTTTTTATTTTAAAGTGTATACTTTATTCTATATATATATATAATTATATATAATATTTATATTATATATATAATATATATATATATATATTATATATATATATATATATATTTATATATATATATATATATATATATATATATATATATATATATATATATATATATATATATATTTATATATATATATATATATATCTATATATATATATATATATTTTATATATATATATATACTAATATATATATACAAGGGCGCATCCAGGATTGAGTTTCGGGGGGGGGGGACTGCATCAAAATGTAACATTTGAGTAAGAAATTAAATAATTTATTCATTAAATAAAAACTTACATATATGTTGTATATGAAAGAAAACATATATTTACCTATTGTACTATTGTACAAAATTCGCTAAATCAACATGTACAATTTATGTAAGAAACAACATTTACTCCTCAAATTCTTTTGTTACTGTATATATATATATATATATATATATATATATATATATATATATATATATATATATAATCATATAGATTTCACATTGTGACTCATCACATCCCTCATAAATAAGAGAAAGTTTTCTTCAGTCTTTATTTCTCAGATCATATTTTATATTGAAAAAGTGCTGTCATTCCATTTCACTAATGATTATCTTTATCAAGAGCTATCATTTTCTCATTAGGTTTATGTCATATATACCTAGTATAATGGGTTTCCTATGCGTCATGTAGGCTTCGGAATACAAGCTTATGATGAGCAAAGAGGTTGCTCTATATGCTCCATCATAAACTATACATAATTCTGGACCATACTGTATAAGAAGGACAGCGTCAACTGATTTCGAAAATGTTCGTTCAACTGAGAATGATATAATTCCAAACCTTTTTAATAAATAGTA